>JALDNG010000221.1:0-235000 GCA_024349245.1 Neodontobutis hainanensis
AAATGTAGGTAATCAAAATCAATTGGTTCCCTACTAAGTACAGCAGAAACTCTGTCTCTAGCCCTTGCTATAAGTTGCCTTCTAACAGATTCCTACGAAATAACAAAAATATGTTATATATGTGGACTTGAACATATGCAACATAAGAATAACTCTAAATTGAAGTCTATAAACTTACCAACGAGCCACTGGACGCCATGGCGAACGGTCAGCTTGCTTTTCGCGGCGGAATTGAAAGACTCGCGTCACGTGACTGTCAGCTTGGAATTGTATTGGCTGGATGTAGTTTGATATGAGTCAGGATTGATTGCTCAGGCCTTATTTACCGGAAGTAAGTTCCATACATTTTTAAACATTGAATTTTTGTACACTGAATTTTTTGTCACTGTATTTTTGTACACTAAATTTTAGACACTGTATTTTTGTACACTGAATTTCTGGACACTGTATTTTGCTACAAAATTATTATACAATGAATTTTTTTATCAGAATTCGATGCAAAAAATCCAGTTATGTAAATTTGGTGAAAAAAAAAAGCTTTGTTTAAAAAGACACAAAATTACCTTCATACTATGCAGCAAACAGGAACGATGACTCAAAATAAGTTACTGTCTTGTGAAATTTGAGTGAAGCAGGACCCTGACTTCAGAAGCTTATGAGTCTGATACATTTACTATCTTGGCTTTTCAAATATTTTTTTCAAATGTCTTTACAAAGCAGCTAATGCTAACTCTGTTGCATTTTGGGGTTACACTTTGCAAGGGACTTTTTTCTTTGTTACTTCCGTTGGTTAGTTTGTTCAATGACCTTCACCAGAGATAACGTGAGCCATGAGAACTTTATAAAATGTAGCTGGGATGTAATTGTTATTACAGCAAGAAACTTTTGAATGATTAGATTTGTGCATATATGATACAAGATTGAAACAACAGCAACAAGACTGTACTCATTTTAAAAGATTTATTTTTGCTGAAATTAGTCACATTTCTGCCTCTTTCTCAGCCTCTTTGGCACAATCAGATGGAATAAGTCATGAACGCACCAACATTTCAATGCCATAGAGTCTTTATTGTTCACAACCAACACAATAAACGACCCGAGTAGACACACCTTCTCTACTAATGATTGTACATTAGACCCAAGCTTTTATACAGTTTTCACATGACATTTATGTCTATTTCGTTAGGGCTTTGAGGAGCGCTCCTCATCGGCATCTTCTTCCTTTGAAACCTGGTTTCTCCAGACAAAGACTCTCTGTCCTGTCCAGTAAATTTCCCCTTTGTGTGTTTCCACCTTATCATGATTTAAACCATACATTTTTGACATCATGTTTTCTCTTTTACCTTCCCATGGCCCTAGTGTTATCATAACATATTCTCATCCATGCATAACTATAAATCCTAAGATAAGTAACATAAACCCCCCAGAAGTGAATAATAACCTAAGCACACAAAAACAAACCCTTCACATAGAAATATTACACCACATGGTCATACACACAATAATTCATTCATTTTCTATCCCTCATCTCATTAGAGGGCTGCTAAGGCGAGGCGCATGCATGTCTTTGGACGGTGGGAGAATAACTAAATAATAAATTACAAGTTACAGGAAAAGAAATATAATTCAGTCATCATTACTACTGTTTAACCATTAGTATGTAAGTTAAGATTATATTCACAATTGTTAAAATAACTGTTACAGTTAGACCACAAACAAAAATTTAGAAATGGAAGACCGGTTTAATTCCTGCAGGAATGAAACAACACATGCAACAATGGTACATGGTGATTTTCTTAATATGTTTACAGCACATGAAGTTTTTATAGGTGTACATTATGCCCGACACTCAGCTCCAGGGTCGTGGATGGACATGTAATGAGCTGACGTCTCAGTCATAGATGTGGATAGGTTTACATGTATATCCCACTATGTGTACAGGACAGTGTCCCTGAACAATGATTATACTGTATGTAGTGCAAAGTGACGTCTTTGTCTTGTTTGAATTGACATTAAGTAATTAGTCTATGTGGATAAGCGTATGAACCTGACCAGGAGTGAGAGCATTTAGCAATAATATACAATTTCCATAACAACAATATTACATAAAAACACATAAAATGGTGTAATGTCATTTGCATAAAGCAATCATTTATCTAAAAAAATCAGTTTGAGATAGGGGTTTGAGTGCCCGGATGATCCTAGGAGCTATGTTGTCGGGGGCTTTATGCCCCTGGTAGGGTCTCCCAACGCAAACAGGTCCTAGGTGACGGGCCAGACCAAGAGCGGTTCAGAACCCTTTATGGACCTTTTAATACCAAGGACCGTTACGTCGCCCGGTATGGCGCAACCGGGGCCCAACCCTGGAGCCAGGCCCGGGGTGGGGCTCATATGCGAGCGCCCGGTGGCCGGGTCTTTCCCCACGGGGCCCGGCCGGGCTCAGCCCGAAAGAGCGACGTGGGACCGACCTCCCGTGGGCCCACCACCTACAGGAGCAACCGTAAGAGGCCGGTGCAAAGTGGATTGGGTGGCAGTCGAAGGCGGGAGCCTCGGCGACCCAATCCCCGGACACAGAATCTAGCTCTAGGGACGTGGAATGTCACCTCGCTGGCGGGTAAGGAGCCTGAGCTTGTGCGGGAGGTTGAGAGATATCGACTAGAGATAGTCGGGCTCACCTCCACGCACAGCTTGGGCTCTGGAACCCAAATCCTCGAGAGAGGCTGGACTAGTCTGGAGTTGCCTGCGGTGAGAGGCGGCGGGCTGGTGTGGGTTTGCTCATTGCCCCCCGGCTCAGCCGCCATGTGTTGGAGTTCACCCCGGTGAACGAGAGGGTCGTTTCCCTGCGGTCTCTCACTGTTGTTTGTGTCTACGGGCCAAATGGCAGTGCAGAGTACCCGGCCTTCTTGGAGTCTCTGGGGGGGTGCTGGAAAGTGCTCCAACCGGGTACTCCGTCGTTCTACTGGTGGACTTCAACGCTCACGTGGGCAGCGACATTGACACCTGGAGGGGCGTGATTGGGAGGAACGGCCCCCCTGATCTGAACCCGAGTGGTGTTCTGTTATTGGACTTCTGTGCTAGCAACAGTTTGTCCATAATGAACACCATGTTCAAGCATAAGGGTGTCCATCAGTACACGTGGCACCAGGACACCCTAGGCCGGAGGTCGATGATCGACTTTGTAGTTGTTTCATCTGACCTCCGACCGTATGTCTTGGACACTCGGGTGAAGAGAGGGGCGGAGCTGTCAACTGATCACCACCTGGTGGTGAGTTGGATCTGATGGTGGGGGAGAAGGCGGGACAGACTTGGCAGACCCAAACGTACTGTGAGGGTCTGTTGGGAACGTTTGGCCGAGTCCCCTGTCAGAGAGATCTTCAACTCCCACCTCCGTCAGAGCTTCGACCAGATCCCGAGGGAGACTGGAGACATTGAGTCTGAGTGGACCATGTTCTCCACCTCCATTGTCGACGCAGCCACTCGAAGCTGTGGCCGCAAAGTCTCCGGTGCCTGTCGTAGCGGCAATCCCCGAACCCGGTGGTGGACACCGGAAGTAAGGGAGGCCGTCAAGCTGAAGAAGGAGACCTATCGAGCCTGGTTGGCTTGTGGGACTCCTGAGGCAGCTGATAGGTACCGGCAGGCCAAGCGGGCTGCAGCACGGGTGGTTGTGGAGGCAAAAACTCGGGTCTGGGAGGAGTTTGGTGAGGCCATGGAAAAAGACTCGGTCGGGCTCGAAGAAATTCTGGCAAACCGTCAGGCGCCTCAGGAGGGGGAAGCAGTGCCCTGCCAACACTGTTTACAGTGGAGGTGGGAATCTGCTGACCTCAACTGGTCACTATTGTTGGACGGTGGAAGAAATACTTCGAGGATTTCCTCAACCCCACCGTCACGTCTTCCACTGAGGAAGCAGAGGCCGAGGGCTCAGAGGTGGACTCGTCCATCACTCAGGCTGAAGTCACTGAGGTACTTGGGAAGCTCCTCGGTGGCAAGGCACCGGGGGTGGATGAGATACGCCCTGAGTACCTCAAGTCTCTGGATGTTGTGGGGCTGTCTTGGTTGACACGCCTCTGCAACATCGCGTGGCGTTTGGGGACAGTACCTCTGGACTGGCAGACCGGGGTGGTGGTCCCTCTTTTTAAGAAGGGGGACCGGAGGGTGTGTTCCAACTACAGAGGGATCACACTCCACAGCCTCCTCGGGAAAGTCTATGCCAGGGTACTGGAGAGGAGAATGCGGCCGATAGTCGAACCTCAGATCCAGGAGGAACAATGCGGTTTTCGTCCTGGGCGTGGAACACTGGACCAGCTCTATACCCTCTCCAGGGTGCTGGAGGGTTTATGGGAGTTTGCCCAACCAGTCCACATGTGCTTTGTGGATCTGGAAAAGCCATTCGACTGTGTCCCTCGTGGTGCCCTCTGGGGGGGGTGCTCTGGGAGTATGGGGTCCGGGGCCCTTTGCTAAGGGCTGTCCGGTCCCTGTACGACCGGAGCAGGAGCTTGGTTCGCATTGCCGGCAGTAAGTCAGACCTGTTCCCGGTGAATGTTGGACTCAGGCAGGGCTGCCCTTTGTCACCGGTCCTGTTCATTATCTTTATGGACAGGATTTCTGGGCGCAGCCAGGGGCCGGAGGGAGTCTGGTTTGGGGACCACAGGATTTCATCTCGGCTTTTTGCAGATGATGTTGTTCTGTTGGCTCCATCAAGCCAGGATCTTCAATGTTCACTGGGGCGGTTTGCAGCCGAGTGTGAAGCGGCTGGGATGAGGATCAGCACCTCCAAATCTGAGACCAGGGTTCTCAGTCGGAAAAGGGTGGCTTGCCCCCTTCAGGTTGGTGGAGAGCTCCTGCCTCAAGTGGAGGAGTTTAAATATCTCGGGGTCTTGTTCACGAGCGAGGGAAGGAAGGAGCGTGAGATTGACAGACGGATCGGTGCAGCTTCTGCAGTAATGCGGTCGATGTACCGGTCTGTCGTGGTGAAGAAGGAGCTGAGCTGTAAGGCAAAGCTCTCGATTTACCAGTCGATCTACGTTCCTACTCTCACCTATGGTCATGAGCTTTGGGTCATGACCGAAAGAACAAGATCCCGGATACAGGCGGCCGAAATGAGCTTTCTCCGCAGAGTGGCGGGGCGCTCCCTTAGAGATAGGGTGAGGAGCTCGGTCACTCGGGAGGAGCTCAAAGTAGAGCCGCTGCTCCTTCACATCGAGAGGAGCCAGCTGAGGTGGCTCGGGCATCTGTTTCGGATGCCTCCCGGACGCCTCCCTAGGGAGGTGTTCCGGGCATGTCCCACCGGGAGAAGACCTCGGGGAAGACCTAGGACACGCTGGAGGGACTATGTCTCTCGGCTGGCCTGGGAACGCCTCGGTATCCCCCCGGAAGAGCTGGAGGAAGTGTCTGGGGAGAGAGAAGTCTGGGCTTCTCTGCTTAGACTGTTGCCCCGGCGACCCGGCCCCGGATAAGTGGTAGAAGATGGATGGATGGACTCATTTAACAGACTATCAAAAATTGTTAGTCAGTTTAGCAAATTTTGCTTATTTTTCTGAGCTCTTTACAAGCATCAGGTGAAGTGGCGCCTCAACCTCCTGTCTATATTTGATCAAATAAAATAAAAAAATTGTATTTTGAAAAAATAATCTCGGGATGTAGAACTCTGAGTATAGTATTTCCGCCCCTTGTTAAAGTGAGCTGCCAGCAGAGCAGACAAACCACTGAACTGTGAAGCCTACATAAATAGTAAATGACAAAAAATAAAATAAAAAATCCGGTGACAGAGGACAAAAGTGCGTTGCTTCTTCTGCACAGTACGTGTCAAATCACTTTCAATTCCACTTTCATTTGGAAAGTATTAATAAAAACGCATTGAATTGAATTGAATTGTGGCCAAATAATGATAGAACAAATACTTAGCTTACTGTTATCAAGATTAAAATACAATTTTGTTTTTTTTAGGAGGTTTAGTTACATTGAATGCCCAATGTGTGTTTGTGTGTTTTATTTAATTATAGTCTTTTATTTGTTTTTATAAGTAGACAAACACCATCACATACACACTCCAAACATTAAGTTACTTTATTAAGTACAAAACAAAATAATAAAATATAAAAAGGAACAAACAAAGTCAAAGAGCTCATAAAGTACTAGAGTTAGTCATTTATATGGCAATTAGGCCATGTACACAAACATTCCATTCAAATTCATTTTCAGATCATTTGTTTCGACTGGTGCTATTATATTCTCTAAGGAGTATTGATAATGTATTACATTGTTATAATGTTCTAAACTTAAGTATAATATTATTGTTGCTTATTTTTGCCCCAGTTCTTCCGGTGGTTTTGAACTCCACTTAAACTATGGAGTTGGAACAACTGAAACAGGTTAGTTACCTTTCTAAAGCTGAGGTGTCAATCCTATTCAATTTATTAAGGGTATCTAAGGGTATTTCATTTAATTGTTGCTGACCCTCAAAAATTTAATAATGACTTTTTACAAACATTTTTAAACTGTATCAACAATATTGGGACTGAATCATCTGGCATTGTTTCTTGTTGTTTTCTTTCAGTTATTCTAGCCCTATTAATACCTGACATTTTTCTTATGAACAATATTGTGATTATTTATAAAATGTTACATTGATAACTGAATCAAGTAATGTTTCATTTTCAGCAGTAATTGTTGCAGCAACATTTCTCTTTGTCCATTTTATGAAATAATATAATGTAAAAATGTCATGCCACTTAGCAGCCATCTTTGGGAGCCTGCTTCTAGCTAGGTGCCATTGCAACGCCTCTGTCTTAAACCCATAGGCAGCCCTCAGGCCATTTTGATACATTTGTGTCTTTGTTCTTTTTTATTTAAATATGGCTGTGTTACAGCTTATGGCATTAATTTCTGCAATATATATATATTTTTAATTCTAACATCAGTGTTATCTCACATGTTTGTTATACAGCACTGACACGTTCTGCTCCCTCTGGGGACCCTCCATCCAAAAACACACATGTAATCAAACATCAATCTTTTTGTTCTGCATAAATCTCTGTAACCTCTTCAGCTCTGCTCAAAACTACCAAATATTCAATCATTTTTATATTTGAATATATGATGTCACTGTTGTTATTCATGAAAAAAAATTAAATAAAATAAATTAAAGGGCTCCCCATCAGTTTAAGCTGTTGGGAAATAGTTGTCTCTCACATCTGACACCGGCCTTGAGTTTGACATATTTCCACAGAACAATAGATATGAACTCTCTCGGGGGCCCCTCCACCTCCTGGGCCCCAGTGCATCTGCTCTGGCTGCAATACTTAATGTTACGCCTCTGTGTTTTGTTCCTTTAGGTGGAATCTAAGTTGTTTCCAGTCAAAGAAGACATCTACCTCCACACTGTCAGAGCTGATGAGATGCTGGTTACAGACATCATTGACAAAGCCAAGGAGGTGTTTGACAAGAACATTGTGGGACCAGCAAAGTAATGGCACATGACTGATTTGAGTTTGGACAAAGAGTAAGGAACAACAGCTTTTAATTCTTACTTTTAAAATGTAGGTACCTAAACGTGTACCAAAAATACAGCAGTCTACTGGACAACACAGCCATGCAGGGCATCACAGAATTCCTCAAAGAAAAGCACTCGTTAGAAGGATTTTCTAAGGTAGATTCATTTTAATTTCTTTTAAAATAACAAATGAAAATAGTTAAAGATAGATCTTTGTTTACCATTATATGATAACACGATTGACTGAGTCTGTTTGAGTTTGTTTGATATTTCTCTTATTAGTTATCTCCACTTAAAATATATCTTTATTGTTTTCAGAAAATAGACAGCATTACTCGTCTGTGGGGAGAGATTGCCTTAATGCGTGTTACAGTACCCTGTCCATGTTTTGTCTATACGCTGGCAAACTAAATAAGGACTTGTGTAGTTGCACTGACAGGCTCAAAGATAAGATCGCCGTGTTCGAAGTGGAGGAGAACCGAGACCTCAACAAGAAGTAAGGACAATATTTGCTATTTATTTTATTTATGATCATTATAGATTACTTTTTTTCCTTTTGTAGGCTCTGTCAAAAGTATAAGGACATTAGTGACGCCATCAGAAGAATTCCAGAATGCACCGAAGAGCTGGTGACTCTCAACCGCTTCATTCAAACGACCTGCAATGTGACCGTTCACAAGCTGAGAGAAGAGATTGATGAAGCATATGACCGCCTCGTTTTCCTTTTACACTATGTGACTTTGTCCCGTATGTAATGTTCAGATCTTCCACCATATTTTACTTGTGGCTTTTAAAGGAGGCTCTTTTGAATCAATTGTTGTCTTTACTTCTTTTTCTCTTCAGCTGATGACATAAGGTTAAACTCCAGTGTCTTCCAGTGGCCTACTGAACTACAGATTGAGCTTGAGCTGAGCAAAACGCGTTTGGCTCACATAAGAGACAAGGTTGAGGGGAATCTTCACACAAGGTATCACCATCCCTATTTTACACCAAATGCCACTTCATAAGATATTAATCGTGTCATCTGTGTGTTATTTCAGGTTATTTAAATATCCGCAGAGGTTACAGGAGATTAACAATGAGATCCAGGCTTTTAAGAAGAAGGAAATGATGGACCTGATGGCGATGAAGGCCAATGTGGCAAAATTGACTCAGATCAGTGCTGTTCTTGATGCGGCCATCACAGAGCTAGAGGTAAAAGTACCCCACCTCAGGCCCAAAGCTGCTGGGATAGGGTCCAGCCCCTTATGATCCACTAAAGGACAAGCATTAGAGACAAATGTACACTTGAAGTATGATAGTAAGCTAGAGTTATGTATAGTAAATCTGGTAGAGTGGATACCACATACTGGAGAGTCCCACTTGCTGGCTCAGGTTCATTTGCTCCCCATCTTTCCTGTATATTCACATTGTCTTTGTTTACTAAGGGCTTAAGAGTGCCCAAAACTAAATAAAAAAGGACTCAAACCTGGATTTAAATGCATGAGGTCTAAAAGAAAGGATATACCTTAGAATGACTTTACTTACAAATCTGTATATGCTTTTAAATTAGAGTCTAAAAATATAATTTAACAGGAATTGTAATCATACACAAGGTATAATCCTATATCCTGGGCTGTACTGTTGGCTTTGGACAGAGCCTGTAGCTGATTAGAGCTGTATAAGCTCAGTGATACCCCACTCTGAGTAAACAGTTAGCCCTGAACAGTTATGTGGTATTCAGTGCTGGCCCGGTGGGATTTCTACTGACTGTGCTGCTATGAGCAAAATAAACTTCTTGGACATGTGAGATTTTGTAAATAAGGGCTCAATGACAAACTTTTTTGGTTTTCTGCTTGGCAGATATGATATTCCATAATGTTTTACAGCACCTATCACATAGAAGCGGTTCCACTTCTGTGCTGTAAATAAGTCATTTCTTTTTTAAGTTCACTACATATTTATTCATTAATTTTCTTTCGCGTAGTGAACTGTTAGGTTGCCGCAGATGACTGGACTGTGGCCTTGTTAGTTGCAGGGCTAACACTTAGGGACAGACCTATGATTGCATTGCATGTCTTGGGCGGCATGCTGGGACATTATCTTACCCCTTTGTTTCAAGTGTGTTATCCTCCAAAAACTCAGTTTAGCCCTTTCTCTTGATAAAAAATGAGTATTAGGACACCCCTTCATCTCTTGTGAACACACAAAACGAGGGGTAAGGTTTAGAACCTCCAAACCTTCATCCAGATGCTTTCTTTGAAACCTTTTCTTGAATTTGTCCTGGATGACCGAAGCTCCACAGACGAGCTGCTTTATTGTACCTTTAGTACCATGTAAATGATGAACTTCTTAATTACACTATGCAATTGTATCTTTTCTACACACTGTTCCACAGGGTATCAACAAAGAGCAGACTTTACTAGAAAGAGAACAGAGTGAGTTCCCATTACTTCAGACACTAATAGCTGACAAACAGACATATGAAGTGCTCTGGAACACAGCACTAAACTTTCAGAGAGTGTCAGAAGTGTGGCTTAACGGTAACACACTTCAATTATTATAATATCTTTAACTGTTAGAAATTAGCAACAAATTTAATCAAGGGCATTTTGTTAATTTTATCTCCAGGTCCTTTCCGGAACCTCAATGCTGAAACAATTGCTAATGAGATGGACGTAATGTGGAGAACGATGCATAAACTCACCAAAGCTCTGTCAGATTGTCCTGGGCCTTGTCATGTGTCCAAATACTTCAAAAGCAAGATAGACCAGTTCAAGACACACCTCCCAGTCCTAACAGCCATTTGTAATCCTGGTATTAAAGATCGTCACTGGGACTTGGTTGGTATTTTAACATTTGTACTCTGATTGAACCAAGTAGAATGGGATCTATAAAGCAGATATGAATATTGTATGAAACTACTATGTGCCTGCAGATTAGCACTGTTGTGGGCGTGCGTGTCAGACCAGATGAGAACAGCTCCCTGCTCAACATGCTGGACCTAGGACTTTCCAAATTCTCCACACAGTAAAATACTTTACTCACATTTCAAAATATTGGAGAAATATATTACAGTACTATGTGAATTTGTATTTTATCTTTGCCTTAGGTTGGAAGAAATTGGAGCATCAGCTAGTAAGGAGTACTCTCTAGAAAAAAACATGACCAAGATGAAAAAAGAATGGGCAGAACTTCGGTTTTCATTCATTGTATACAAAGAATCTGTATGTTTTTTTTTTTTAATATAATTTAGAACTTGCAATCAACGCTTTAACAATATATGAGACTAGTATAAGCTCATCATTCGGGCACCCATTTATAGGGCACCCATATTGTGTCAAGTGTTGATGACATCCAAGTGCTTCTGGATGACCACCTTATCAAGACACAGACTATGAGAGGATCACCTTTTGTTAAGCCAATCAAGGCTGAATGTAAAGTAGGTTTAACTCATTTTCATTATGTATGTAGACTTATACACATTAATAATACTGTGTCTCTATTCTTTGTAGGAATGGGAGGATAAACTGCTGAGCATGCAAGACATTCTGGAGGCCATGTTGAATTGCCAGGCCACATGGCTCTACCTCGAGCCCATTTTCAGCTCCGAGGACATCATTGACCAGATGCCAGAAGAGGGGCGCAAGTTTGCCATTGTGTTTGGTTACTGGAAAAATATTATTGGAGATGCAGTAAGACATGTATTTTTTTTCTAATTTTCAGTTTTATTTGACCAAAAATGGAGTAGTTTCATGCATTGTGTTTTTGTTTGGATTAGGTTAAAGACCCTCGTGTGCTGGTGGTTACAGACCAGCCTAACATGCTGGAGAAGCTGCAGGAGTCAAACATGTTTCTCGATGATATCCAGAAAGGTCTCAATACTTATCTGGAAGAAAAGAGACTCTGTTTCCCCAGGTAATTCTTAGAATTTGAATAAGGTTTAGACAGACTTTATTGATCCACGGGGGAAATTTCTTGTTCCAGTAGCTCAATTGCACTTAAAAATCACTCTTAAATACACAAAAATGGGTATACAATACTTATTGTATAAGGCAATACAATATGACTAAAAGACTAGCACAGATAACTATATAAATTTCTGTTCTTCAGTTGTGAAGAAATGTTATCTGATTTGTTGTCATGCAACTTGGTGCATGCTGGTTCTATTCCTTGTTGTGTCAAGAAGTCAGCATTGTTGTTTTGTCCTTGGTTATTTGAGTGTGTATACCAGTGCAATCTTACGGCCGACTCCTATAAGCATCAGTTAAATTATTAGAGCAGTCATACTGAAAGAAGCAGTTGTGGAGAACACGTAAATGCACTTCTTGCTGTACTGTATGTTGTTGACTGTGTGTTGAAGTCTATGAGAACACAAAACTGTTTCGTTGTTGTCTACTACTTGTTGTATATGTATGTGTGATTTAAGTTGTGATTGAAGTAATACTTCAGAGGAATAAAAGACAGTACAGTGAACTAATATGGTGGATGATCAGTAACATAAATAATACAGGCTTATCTGAGGTGTTGTACAGCTGGATGAAATGTGGTATAAATTAAGTCCTGTACTGTTTACTGTGGGAGAGAAGTTGAAGATTGGAAAATCCAAGAGATCTGTTGGAAAATGAGCTCCTCTACTTCTCTATTGTCTGGTGGAGTGGGTGTGCGGGATTGTCCATGATGTAGAGCAGTTTGTCCAGTGTCCTCCTGTCTCTCACTGACACAAATGTATCCAACTGGTGCTGATAACTTGTCCCGCTTTCTGGATCTGTTTGTCAATACAGCTTATGTCCCTTTTGTTGGTGCTGCTCCCCAAACAAACCACAGCATAGTACAGTACATTGGCCTTCCACAGACTGGAAGGTGGTCTCCAGCAGCCTGCTGCAGACATTGAAGGACCTGAGCTTTCTCAGGAAGTAGAGTCTGCTCATGCCCATTTTGTAGACTGCATTACTGTTGTTCTTCCAGTCCAGCCTACTGTTCATGTGGACTCCCAGGTACTTGTAATGGTCCACTACTGCCACCTCTAGGCTCTGGAGGGTGATGGGCTTCACTGTAGTCCTCTTCCTCCTGAAGTAAATGACCATGTCCTTGGTCTTGTCCACGTTCAGGAGCAGGTGGTTTGCCTGGGACCACTCCAGTGGTCAGTGATCAGTGTACTGTACTGTACACCTCGTCCATCCCTGATACACCCAACCACTGCAAATTCATCAAAGAACTTCTGCAGGTCGCAGGACCCGGAGCTGTACTGGAAGTCAGAGGAGTACAGAGTGAACAAGAATGTGAACATTACTGACCACAGTATTAGACAGTGAGCTCCCCAGCCGCACAAACTGTGACCTGTCAGATAAGTAATCAGCAATCAGGAGACACTGGATGACCTGACACACATCCCAAGCAGCTTCTCACTCATCATAAAGAGCCGGATGGTGTTAACGGCACTAGAGAAATCAAAGAACATGATCCTCACAGTCCCGTTCCCACCAATCCAGGTGAGAGTGAGCACACTGCAGCAGAAAGATCCACACAAACATGATGCTGGCACACAAACATGATGCTGGTACACAAACTGTAGAGAGTTCAGGGAAAGGGCCACCAGGAATCTCAGCTCAGGCAGCTCGAGTCTCTGGAAGACCTTTATGATGTGTGACATCAGAGCAACCGGTCTAAAGTTCCCTTTCGAGGGAACTCGCACTGCGTCGGGAAACCGACACTATGGGGAACGCCTTCGGCGTGACGGCTCTGAAGTATGAATGAAACTAGACCAATCCTGATTGGTGCAACGTAATGCCGTACGTGCCGGCGTACCGGAAGTATAAGAGGGGCGCCGGCTCACCACGGCGCTAGTTTTTCGCTCTTCAGACAATTGCTCGAAGTGTGTGTTAGAGACAATAGACCGTGATCCTTAGACAAGAAATGACGAGTGAACAGCTCAGACAGTGTGTGTACCCCTGCCCTCGGTAAATGTCACGGGCAGGGACACGCACGCCATGTGTGTGATCTGTTTGGGAGTGCAGCACGCTCGGTCAGCTCGAGAGAGCTGGCTGTGGGCATGGTGAGGCGCCCCAGCGGGCAGGTCCCGCGTCCGCCGAGGCGCGGCGGCGGCTTAGATCGTGGGGTGGCAGCTGGAACTAGTTGATGAGACTGCTGAGGCATTGTCTCAATCACCAGACAGTTCCAAGGCCCGTTCTCCCGTGCAGAAGCCCGTGATGAGGCTTCTTCTGCACGGAGAAAGGGGCCGGGGCTGGAGCCATCCACATCTGAGGAAGTGGATGTGCTCAGCACCGAGGCGGGTGACGCTGAGGCTCACTCGTTTCCTCATTTGCCCGCTAAATAAGACAGAAAGAAATCTGAGGCCCGTCCTCCTCGTGCAGAAGCCCGCGATGAGGCTTCTTCTGCACGAGGAAAGGGTCCGGGCTTGAGCTGTCCACATCTGAGGTTGTGGATGTGCTCAGCACCGAGGCGGGTGACGCTGAGGCTCACTCGCTTTCCTCATTTGCCCGCTAAATAAGACAGAAAGAAATCTGAGGCCCGTCCTCCTCGTGCAGAAGCCCGCGATGAGGCTTCTTCTGCACGAGGAAAGGGTCCGGGCTTGAGCTGTCCACATCTGAGGTTGTGGATGTGCTCAGCACCGAGGCGGTGACGCTGAGGCTCACTCGTCCCCTCATTTGCCCGCTAAATAAGACAGGAAAGGGGCCGGGGCTGGAGCTATCCACATCTGAGGAAGTGGATGTGCTCAGCACCGAGGTGGGTGACGCTGAGGCTCACTCGTTCCCTCATTTGCCACCGGCCCCAGCCATCATTAAAACTCCGCGTGCAGAAGCCAGCGATGAGGCTTCTTCTGCACGAGGAAAGGGTCCGGGCTTGAGCTGTCCACATCTGAGGTTGTGGATGTGCTCAGCGCCGGCGGTGACACTGAGGAAAAGCGCAGAGAAAGATCAAGCGGGGTTTGCCAATTTTCACAGCTAACTGTGAGCACTGTGAAGCACTCCCGGCAGAGTGCTGCGCTCCGCCTGGCCGTGTTTGACGGGCCGCCAGGCTTGCGCTCGCGGGCTGGCCACGCGTCCGCCGAGGCGGCGAGGCGGCGTAATGCGCGGGGATCGCAGCTGGAATGTTGATGAGATTGGGACTGCTGAGGCAATTCCCAATCATCATCAGACAGATTTGATGCCCTTCCTCCACGTGCAGAAGCCTTTGATGACGCTTCTTGCACGAGGGAGGGGGCCGGTGCTTGAGCAAGAGAGAGAAGAAAATCCTCAGCACTGTGGCGGATGACGCGGAGGTTTACTCGTCACCTCACGTGCCCGCTTAGGAGGAGCTCATTAAGGCGGTGCTTTCTGCAACACAGAAGCACGACAAAACAAATATAAAGGGAGGTGTTTGGAAGGCCAGTGACCTCCCTCCCGCTGCGGGGTCTTCAACTAAAAAACCCCGGTGCCGCCCACCAAGCCGTGTAGAGAGACAGGGTGAGGGTGTGCAGGGCATAGAGGTAGCGGCAGGTCGGGCAGGGGCATGTCTGCATTTGGTAATATATTGCGGGCATGCCAGGCCGACCTGGTAAAGTCGGGGATGAGGGCGAGACAGTCACACCTGAGGAGGTGGCTGAGCTCCGCAGGGCGACGGATTTGTCTCTCCGGGTTACCAGGAGGCGGGCGCGTGCGGCCCGCCTTCCTGGTGGCCACGGGGCATTTAGGAAAGGTTTCCTCCTGTGTGCTCCTCTTTCGCCTTCTGGCCTGCTCAGCGACGCCGGTTTTACGGTCGCCGGCAGGGTTCGGGAGGCGAGGAGGAGGGCTGCTGCATCCCTGCAGTTCATCCCTCGCCGCTCCAAGCCAAAAGGGCTGATTCTAAAAAGGACCGGCCCCAGCCATCATCGAGCTCCTCGTAGCGTCGCCAGAGCCTCTCCGCATGGAGCTCGGCAATAGAGGCGGCGTTCTCGCACAAAGCCGGTTCAGCAGAAGGGCGACTCGAGGGCCGTCCTTCAGGCTACGAAAGCTTTGGGGAAGAGGTCCTGGCTGTACAAGGACCTCTGAGGGCTGCCCCGGGGAGAAGCGGCTGAGACCGTTTTTCTATGCGGAGCCCTCTGGAAAGGTGATGTAAGGCCCACCCGCCTATGACGCTTTGGGCCACATCAGTTTCCAGCGCGCACACGACCTCGATGGCGTGCACGTCGAACAATAATAGATGGCTTTTCCTGCCAAGCGGCCACTTCAGGGGTCAAAACAGTATATTCAAACACCCGAGGTCAGCCCCGAGAGGCTGAGTTCATTGGGCAGGCTCGGGTTAGGGAGCAGGAAGTACACTTCCTTCTGGTACAGGAGGCATGGGTTCCTCCGTCAGAAGGGGAGGTGGGGCTCTACAGCCGGTACTTTATAATTCCCAAAAAAAAAAAAAAAAAAAAAAAAGGACAAGGGTCCACGTCTGAAATTAGATCTGAGGTATTTGAACTAGTTGAAATGCTGGAAGCAATACCTATTATCGTGAACCAAAACCGGTCTGAGGACGGGTTTGCCACGATAGATCTGAAAGACGCATACCTCCACATTTCTATTATTATTAGTCCTTTTTACAGGAAGTTCCTAAGGTTTAGCTTTCGGGGGCTAAGCATTCCAGTATTGGGTTCTTCCATTCGGCCTAGCTCTCTCCCCTCGCATGTTCACCAGGTGCATGGATGCAGTCCTGGCTCCATTCAAACTCCCGGGCATTCGTGTACTGAATTAGATCGATGACTGGCTCATTTGGACCCAGTCTTGAGAAATGGCAGGGCAGCATTGAGATGTCGTCCTTGGCTTTATTTTAGAGCCGGGGGTTGAGACTAAAGACGGAGAAGAGAGTGTTGAGGTCCTCCCAGAGGACCACGCTCTGGAGCGGTGTGGGACCCAATGACAATGCATATGTCACCCAAACGCATCAAGAAAAGCCATACTGGCGTTGGTCTCCAGTATAAAGCTAGGCCGCAACATCACTGCAAAGCAGGTTTAAGCACTGCTGGGGCTCAGGGCCCAACGTAACATATATTGGACCGCTATATATGAGACCCCTGCAGTGGTGGCTGAAAGCCAAGGGGGTGGTCCCCGAGGGGGACCCATTCAGGCTGTTCAGGATAACACGCAGATCCCTTCGTGCCCTGTCAACCTGGAAGACGACTTGGTTTCTGGCCCAAGGGCCAGTGCGGGGAGCGGCATGTCACCGGGAATCCGTTTCGACAGACGCCTCCCTCACTGGGTGGGGCGCGGTCATGGACGGCCTCTTTTCCCAAGGTCTGTGGCAGGAGCGTGTTCTATAGCACAGAAACTGCCTGGAAATGTTGGCTGTGTCGGTACACTCGACGATATGTCGGTGGTGGCGTACCTAAACCATCAGGGGGTCTGAGATCGCGCCGTTTTTACAGACTGGCGCATCAGATCCTCCTATGGTCCCAGGGTAAATAATCGTTCATCAGAGGGATGAACGTTCCTGGGGACCAGAATTATGGAGCAGACATCCTGTCGAGGCAGGGGCTGAAAGGCAAGGGGAATGGCACTTCATCCAGAGGTGGTGAAGTCTATATGCGACAGGTATCCCTGTCAAAAACATTGTGTGTTTTCCTCACGCATCCAACCCTGCAGGTTTTGGATGCCATGGTTCCGATGTAGCTGAGGCTGCGTCTGTGTGCAGTTTCCCCGATAGCGCTGCTCCCGGGAGTTCTAGAGAACACTGCAGACGGGCTCCCCATGGCAGATCCCTGGGTCCTGCCATCTCAGGCCCCAGCCAGAGAGCTGGAAGCTTTGAGTCTGGCCCCTGAGGGGGCTCAGTAATTATAAGATGGCCCGCCTGTAGGTGTAGTAGAGATCATACTCAGTTCCAGGGCTCCTTCCACGAGAGGCGGTTAGAAAAGAAGCGGCGTGACTGCAATTGGGGCATTTCACGCCGCTATAAGTGAGGGGCCTCTGAGGAGGCACTCTTCGGTCGTCACGCTTCCTTCGTGGTAAATGGAGGATGAGACCTGCGACTCATCCAAGAGTCCCAACGTGGGACTTGGCGGTGGCACTGGAAGGGTTGGCTGAGGCCCCTTCGAGCCACTGAAATAGACGACATATCGAATTCTGGCGTTTAAGGTGGCGCTGCTCCTTGTGGTTACCTCGCTTAAGAGGTTGGGAGGGACTTCAGGCCCTGGCTATAACACCAATTGGCCTGGAGTCTGCCCCCAGAGGGGTTCAGACCATCTTGCATCTGAGGCTGTGCGGCCTACGGTCTTGCAGGTATTGCATCCTCCGCGGTATGTGTCGGCTGAAGAAGCGAGACTTCATTTGCTCTGTCTGGTCAGAGCACTGCAAACCTATTTGCGTAAGTCTTCGCAGTGGAGAAAATCAAACCAACTGTTAGTGTGATTCGGGTCTCCTAAGAGGATCTGCCCGCAACTAAGCAGACGGTCAGTTCATCTCCCTGAGGCGCCAGGCGCTAGGGTGCTTTCGTCCTAAGGGGGGCATGCACTCCAGCCTCATAACCTAGATTAGGCATGGATCGGTGTGGCGTAGTGGGTATTTCGTTCCCCATAGTGTCGGTTTCGGCGCAGTGCGAGTTCCTCGAGGGAACGTCTCGGGTTACGTATGTAACCCTTGTTCCCTGAGAAGGGAACGAGACACTGCGTCGACCGGCCACGCCTCCCCATGCCCGGGAGCAATTGCTTCATCGCGAAAGACTAGCGCCGTGGTGAGCCGGCGCCCCTCTTATACTTCCGGTACGCCGGCACGTACGGCATTACGTTGCACCAATCAGGATTGGTCTAGTTTCATTCATACTTCAGAGCCGTCACGCCGAAGGCGTTCCCCATAGTGTCGGTTTCCCGACGCAGTGTCTCGTTCCCTTCTCAGGGAACAAGGGTTACATACGTAACCCGAGACGTTGTGTCAGTGGTGGGTTGTGGATTGTCTGTCTGGGGGCGTGTGAAGACTGGAGTGATGGGGAAAGGGCCAGCAGGGGGTCCAGCCCTGAATCTATTGAAGGAAAAATTCCGCTCGTTGGCTCTGTCTTGTCCCGGGTGTTGTTCCTGCTGGAGCTTGGCCTCCAAATTCCTCCTGTATGCAACCTTACACTCCCCGAGCTTGACCTTCAGGTGCCACTGTATCCTCTTCAGCTTGTCCTTATCTCCAGATCTAAAGGCCTGCTTCTTCTTATCCAGCAGATTCTTCCACTGGCTAGTATAGGGCTTGTTGTTTGGATAACAGCGGACAGTTTTTGTAGGAAAGGCAATCTCCTCACAGCAGTTAATGTACTCTGTGGTGCAATCCGTGATGCTGTCAATGTCATAGCCATGGGGCTGACAGAGCACGTCCCATCTAGTGGTTTCAAAGCAGTCCTGCAGAGCCTGGCTGGCCTTCTGGTTCCACCTCCAAACTGTTTTTGTAGGGACAGATATCATCTTCACTGCAGGAACATACTCAGGTGTTAGGAGCTCCAGGTTTTGATCCAACCTTCCCAAGGGGGACAAGGCAGTATCACTGTATGCCTCCTTTGAAATAGCATACAGTCAGTCCAGAGTTTTATTGTCCCGGGTTTTGCAATGCACAAATTGGTAAAAAGTAGGTAGAACAGTATCCAAAGTTGAGGGATTAAAATCCCCAGAAATAAGAATAAGAGCTTCCGAGTGTTTGGCCTGTTGCCTGGCAAACAGTGGCGTTAATGTGTCACATGCTGCAGCCTCGTCCGCTGAAGGAGGGACGTACACTTCATGACAGAAGTCAATTTCCTCTATAAATAATATAAGCGCATTCCTACAGCCAAACGTTCAATGTCCGGCATACATTCACAGCAATATGTCCGGGATTGCACCACCTCTCGTTCACCAAAACAGCAATCCCACCGCCTTTATTCTTACCACTCAGGAGCATGTATCTATCCGCATGTAATGGCTTGAAGCCGAGTACAGAAGCATTGTGGGTCCGGGAAGTCCATGTGCAGTCAGGTCTCCGTAAAGCACATAATACTGCTCACGGCGTACTCCCTCTGGGTCTGTACAAGTGCACACAATTTGTCCATCTTATTTGCCAAGGACGTTCCCCATGAGGACAGATGGGACCGCAGGCTCAAATTTCCTTATCCACTTATTCACCTTTGCTCCAGCGCAACATCCTCGGCGCTTCGTCCTCCATAGTTCCATGGGGATATCAGGCATCACTCTGCACAGCCCTAGTAGATTGGATTGCGCAGGGAGCTGCTAGCAGAGGAGAAGTAACTTAAAAATGTCTAAAAACCATGGTAAGTGGTTTTTAGAAGTTAAATAATAAAGAAAATTAAGAAAGGGTTTAAAGAACACACCTCAAAATACTTAAAGCATAAAGGGTATAGTCACAGGAGCTACTATGACCAGCTGCCACTCACTCAGGTTAGCACTTTAGAGTAGAGGTTAATTCTAGTTAAACTTTATTAACTTGAAAGGCACCTGACATGACTATCATTTATAACATTTGAGATCTTTTTGGCAGAATTAGCTGTTCCGAGGTAAACAGCGGTTTAAAAATGTCACTAATTACTGCATAAAAATCACCAATACCTAATATTCTTGTAATATGAGCTGGTAAGACAAGAACAAAAAGTAGCCTATCCAGTTACACCTGTTTTCACAAGATCAATTACAGCCAATTTACATGTCATCCTGCCCCCCATGTATAGGTCAATTGGCAAATCTAACGTGTCCCTAGTGAATGAATGTGAGAGTCTAGTCTTTAGTCACTGTCTATGGCTAAATGTCAGCCCTGTGACTTACTGGTCTCTGTCCAGGTTGTACTTCGTCTCAAGGCCCAAAGTGGCTGGGATAGGCTCTAGTCACCTGCAAACCCTAATCGGACTAAACGGAAGAAAGTGAATGAATAAAATGAAACAATTACAGCCAATCATAGCTTTTGGGGAAAAAAAGGAAAAAGGGGCAAAACAATTTGTTACCAAAAAGTTATACAAATGAACGCTTATATACTTAACAGTGTGATGACAAAGTCTGAATGACATTTTTCTTCATGTCTTACCCAGGTTTTTCTTCCTTTCCAATGATGAGCTGCTTGAGATTTTGTCCCAGACCAAAGACCCACTGTGTGTGCAGCCTCACCTGAAGAAATGCTTTGAGGGCATTGCCAAACTGGAGTTCACTGATGACCTGGAGATCACTGGCATGATCAGCTCCGAGAAGGAGACTGTTCCCTTATCAGAAAAACTCATCCCAGCCCATGCAAAAGTATACTGTTGCCTTTTACGATTGTTAAGCACATCAATAGTAAACGTTTGCTGTGAAAATAAAGCACTAGCTTTTTTAGTTCTTAGTATTTTGTCTGTGGAAATTTATATAGATAGATTTTTTAAGGTAAGTGCTAGATGCTCTTTTTATGACATCTTTCAACATAAAGATTTGTTGTGACTTAAATGCAGGCATTATGCGTAATTTGAACTGTTTCCATTTTACTTAATAGGCTCTTTTTAAAGAAAGAGAAAAAAATACCTCTAGTTTGGGGTCATTTTTATTCATTTCAATAAACTGACATGTTGACGTCCCTTATGAATTGGAATGTATGTTTTGGCTTTCAGGGAATGGTGGAGAAATGGCTGCTGCAGTTGGAGAAGCTAATGCTGAGGAGTGTGCGAGATGTTATCTACCAAGCATTAATTCAGTATTCTGAGGTACATAAGCTTTCACAGTGTGGCTGTACCTGATACTTCATTTACCTTTTCATGGGCACTGGTCCAACTTGTAAAACCTGATCCCTCCCGATAAATATTTAATTTCTTTCTTTTAGTTACCTAGAAAGAAGTGGGTGTTGCAGTGGCCGGGCCAAGTTGTTATCTGTGCCTCCTCCATCGTTTGGACCAGTGAAGTATCTAAAGCCATCCAGAAAAACACATTACTGGTCAGTGTTTTCTGACTTAAGTTGTAGACATGTAAACCAGCTCACACAAAATAGATCTATATATTTATAGTCTCCATACCTCATTTTGTAAAACGAGCGTTACGTATGTAAGGTTCTATGAATTCCAATAACCGCAGAAGGGCGGTGCTGAAAGCACTCAATGATCCCTTAGCACATGCACAGTTTGAATAGTAATACCAACAAAGTCATACCTGTGACCCCTGGATGACCTACTGCAGGTCATATGTTCGAGTGTCATCTGGGGCTCTGTTCCTGCACAATCTTTTTGCGTAAGTCAAGGATTCCCAGTGACAGAGTATCTCTGACGCTCATACGGTATTCATAGAACCGTAGTTATATACAGTGGGGATCGATAGTTTGGGCACCACAGGTAAAAAAATGTATTTATGTACATAAAGACGCCAAGAAAGGATGGAAAAATCTCCAAAAGGCATCAAATGACAGATTAAACATCCTTATAATAAGTCAAAATAAGTTAGATTTTATTTCCATCATTTACTACTACTACTACATTTACTACTTATAAATAACAGGGAAAAAAAAGTCTGCAAAAGTTTGAGCACCCTGCAGAGTTAATTCCTTGTACTGCCCCCTTTGGCAAGTATCACAGCTTGTAAACGCTTTTTGTAGCTAGCCAAGAGTCTTTCAATTCTTGTTTGAGGCATATTTGCCCATTCTTCATGATCGATCCAACCCCATGCTTAACAGGTGGACAGGTTCTGTTCATTAAATTCTGTGCCCTTTCTTCTCCAAACATACTTTTGCTCATTTCGGCCAAAAAGTTCTATTTTAACCTCATCGGTCCACAGAACTTGTTTCCAAAATGCATCAGGCTTGTCTATATGTTCATTTGCAAACATCAAACGCTGATTTTTGTGTTGAGGACGTAGAAGAGGTTTTCTTCTGATGAGTCTTCCATGAAGTCCATATTTGTACAAGTATCTCTTTATAGTGGAATAGTGTACCACAACTCCAGTGTCTGCCAGATCTTTCTGGAGGGATCGTGCAGTCAAACGTGGGTTTTGACTTACTTTTCTCACAATCCTGCGAGCCGTTCTGTCTGATATTTTTCTTGGTTTTCCAGATCTTGCTTTAACTTCCACTGTTCCTGATGACTGCCATTTCTTTATTACATTCCGAACAGAGGATATTGACATCTGAAAACACTTTGCTATCTTTTTATAGCCTTCTCCTGCTTTGTGAGCGTCAACTATTTTCAGTTTCAGTTTTCTAGACAACAGCTTAGAAGAACCCATGGTGCTGATTGTTGGGGCAAGGTCAGATGAGTCTGGGCATTTAAAACCTTTGAGATTGACATCACCTGGTCTATCCAGATGATGATTGAGAACAATCCATGACACTGTCAGGTCTTAGCCAAAGGGGCAGTACAAGGTATTAACTCTGCAGGGTGCCCAAACTTTTGCAGACTCCATTTTTTTGTTTTCTGTTATTTTGAAAGTGTAAATGATGGAAATAAAATCTAACTTATTTTGATTTATTATAAGGATGTTTAATCGGTCATTTGATGCCTTTAGGAGATTTTTCCATCTTTTCTCATACTACCAATGTCAATGTCCATGCCATCACTCTGTTTTTTTTTTTTTTTTTTTAACAGAGTAAGATATTAAAATTTAAACTTAAGGCACTGGTCTTGTCAAAAAGTTTGGGCTGAGTTCACCTTGAGCAACAAAAAGGTAACCCCTTACACACTTCAATCTACAGGTGGGGCACAAATTGTGCCGCAAAACCCAAGATGTGATGGGGAACTATAGATGCCCCGGAGTTCATCCCACTTTACTTTAACAATACAACCTGTAATAAAATGTAACTTTCTTTGTTATTTCTGGTTATGGAAGATACGCGTCCCACCAGGCCTTCACTGTGTTGTATAAAGTCTTATGTTTTGTTTACTTCCTTAAGCAAACCTGCCGCTGTACCATTTGTTACATGTGTGTCTGCTTTTGCTTCTTCTTGCAAGAATAAACCTGGCCATTGCTTGTTAAATTATAATCTGTCTATGTGTCTCTCTGGATAAATATGACAAAAATAAGTCCTGAGTTTGGAGGTCTGTAAATGATAAAAGACAGATGTTATAATCCGTGTGGAGTTTGGTGCAAACTCTTGTTTGCTGGGGGCATCTCTGGAAGTGATAATTGTGGAATTCTGGAGACTGATCTGCTACAGTCCCCCCTTTCGACACGAGGCTGGTTCCACAAGTTTCGTGTTGACATCCTTGCAGATCAGGGAGTAAGCCACACGTTAAACATACACAAAAGCCTTGGCGTCACACATATGTACTAATGTAAACCTGATTAAGGGAAACACATTAATCATAATTTGGAGTGGCTTTGTATGTTTTAGGGGCAAAGTTGGACAGGGTGGTTAGAGGAGGTACCTAATGGTTATGTTTAATCATAACAAAAGATACAATGCAGAAGTCTTCTCATTGTTAGGCTGTTCACTGAGAGGCTGGTGTCTCTAAGCGTGTCAGTCATCAGCAAGGTGACCAGTTGCGTGTGTGCATAGTCTACCGCGGAGAGGGTTTCGTTTAGTCTCACTGTGAGTGCTTGCCACTGACAGTGTTCTTCACGCTTTCCCTGCCGTTTTGGAGTTGCTGTTGTCGTTGGCTGATCTGCGCTTTTTAGAGAAATTGCTAACAATGGTTACAGTGGACACCTGAGGTTAAAGCAAGTGCCCACAGTTATCAATGGAGACTGTAGAATGTTAGAGGACTGAGGCAGCGGTTTTAGTCAGGAGTAGTTAGCCGTGGGTTGAGGGATCTGGTTAGGGCATACCCGTATTGTCTAGATCCCAGGGGCTTCGTGCACTTAATCCGAGTCTCCTGGACTGTGGTCAAACGCCTCTTCGAATGAGAAACCTTGATCCACAGTAAAGAGAGTGACTGTCTCTTGATGCTTAGCATGGTTCAGTCCCTGCTTAGTGAATGTCCTCATGGCCAGTTCGCGGAGTTGGCGACTGGTTTGAGTTAGCGGGCATGCAGCAATGCCAAGATGATGGCTGATATTTGGATGGAGGTTTTGTACAAAGATGGCTTTGAAGTTTTTATCTTCCTCCATGTCTCGTTCATTCAGTGGACCAAAATACGCATTGCGTAGGCGATGATAGTATAACTGTGGGGACTCTGTCCATGACTGTTTGATCGCTAGGGCGGCTGCTCAACTCAAGGTCTCTAAGATACGCGCAAGTGTTGTGAGCCGCTCCTTGGTGGGGCTCAAAGCGAGTGATATGACGTGCAAGCTTGTGAAAGTCCCTGTTGGTGGGACCGTCGTCCCAATCTCTATGGGCAGGAGCTAGTTGTGAGGCGGAGTCTAATTGGCTACCTACCGCAGTTGGCTGCGGGTAGTAGTCTGATGGGCAACCTGAGGTAACTGGTTGCGGGACAAAGCCCCATTGCCTAGGCGTAAAGGCTTGGGGAAAGGGGTCAGGCTTTGGCCTTGGAGTGCTTTCACGCCCCTTTCCTCTACCTGGTGGCACCTTGGTGTCTTCTGCCAGGCGCACCTGAAGCTGGTCAATGAGCAGGCGGTCTCGGTCTCGTTCGTGAGTGAGATCCTCCACCTGTGCTCTCAGGAACTCTTTCTGTTCAGCTGCCTTTGATAGCATGTCTGCGGCCAGCTGCGCGCTTTGTCACGATTTTATGAGTTCCGACCGTATAGTGTCGTACTCATCTTCTTGAGTACGGAGCTCAAGTTCTGCTCTGTCGCGGGCAGTTCTCGTGTCGCTCAGTTCTCTCCTTAGTTCGGTGAGAGCTTTTTCGGATTTGGCCAATGATTCATGAAATGAATCATTGGCCAACTGGAGCTCATTATTCAACGCCGTATAATCATGTTGAAAACGGTTGAGGTCCCGCTTCTGGCTATGGATCTCGTCATGACTGCGTGTCAAGAGATCCACTGCTTGTCTCTGCTGAGCCCGCAGGACAATAGCAATTTGCCCTAGCAGTTTGGTTAGGTCCTCGCCCTGTGGCTTGGTGGTTAGTGCTAAACTAACTAGGGACCCGAGGATGGAATCAAGTCCAGGGGGGTCGATGTCCTGAACCTCGTTCACATATTGAGGACTCAAATCCTCTGTTAATTCGCTCAGGACTGCATCCAGTTGTTCCAGCGGTTTGGTAGAACTGGAGGACTCTGGGGTCAGGTCAGCCATGTTGGGTAATGTGACTCTCTACAATAAATGGTTTAGTTACAGTTCATTGGGGTTTTAACTGTAGAGAGGGGATTAAATCGATGGAGTCAGATTTAAATTTGTATTGGCTGTTAGCAATTGCCTGTTGGCTGGATGTTAATTTAGGGCTAGCAGTGCTGTGGTGTGGGCAATGCTAGTCTGTGAAATTAACAATTCAGGAGCAGGGGTTAAGTCTGACAATTCATGCAGATAATCAGCTTCTTAAATTACAGCTCTGACAGGATTCGTGCAGGGTTAAGTCTGTTCAGACGTAACAGCAGTGTCGTCGTGGGTAGCTGTTTTAGTAAGCTTTTTAATGCGTCATTCAACTTAGCAGCTCCTTAGAGAGAAGTTACAAAGTCACACTTATATTGAGCCAAATTAACTGCATGGGTCAGTAGCAAGCTACTTACAGTACAGGTAATATGTCACAATATTAGTGGAGTTTAGTTTCCTATGTATTGCGCATTTAAGTTATTAAACAGTGTTATCTGCCGAAGCCGTATTAACAAAGGTTAATTTACTTATAAGGTTAATCACTGAGGTGTTTCAGTGTCAATGAAAGCTTTAAACTATTCATTAATTATCAAAGCTGTAAGCTTTTCGATCAGCGTCACTACTTTCAGGGAAGGGTGTAATTCCTTTGAGTGACCACATGAGGGAGGTGTGAAGCTTATCTCAGTGAATTAGTGGTTTAGCACCTCCCTTCCGCTAGGGGGTGATAGAGACTCTCGTGAGTCGGTGGTTTCGCACCTCCTTTCCGCTAGGGGGCGATAGAGACTCTCGCGAGTCTGAGGTTTCCCAAGTGACGTTTTTCGACACGCCCCTTTGGGGTCCTGGCGCCGGCTTGCTTTCGGCTTCCAGTCAGAGGTTTACTCTGGACGTGTCTACAACTATTTAAACAGCGGTTTAAACACAGCAGCGCTTTGTACAAGGCAGGTACAAGGCCACGTTTTAAACACAAGCACATTTACCATAGCAGGCTCAAACCACGTTTTTAGATAAAACGCACGGCAGCCCACGTGGCTTTTAGGGGGAGGGTTTTCACAGTTAGCTAGGCTGTGAAGGTCTTCTGCACGGGTTTTTAATCCGTTCAAAATACACCCCGGCTTATCTCCCCTTAGGGGAGATAAGTTTTCTCATAAATTCCGGCACAACGCGGCAATTTTTGCAACTTGTAAGAGACAATTTTAACTTAATTCTGGTACAACGCAGCAATTAGCTTTGTCTCTGGCCTATATACACACTTTGGCTAGCGTGTTAGCATGCATGCAACATTTGCAAAGTCCTTGAGCTTTTCAGCAGACTCTAAGCAACTTTTGACAAGTATTTAATTAATGCTGGAATCTCGCAGCCATTAATAAATTTCATAATTCAAAAAGTCCTTCAGCGGACTTTAAAACAACTTTAATAAGTACTTCTTAATGCTGGAGTCTCGCAGCCATTATTTAATGTTTGAATTGACACTTTCCGCGTCACTGTACGTACAGTATCAGACTTTCACGGGTCAGGCCAGCTGACACGGTTTGAAGTCAACACACAATTTCGATAGCGCTTCACATTTGATTACCTAGCGATGATCACACACACACACGCAGTTAACGCATCACCAGATAAATGTTTAATCAAAAATATTCTTCCAAGGCCTCTTGTTTGCTGGGGGCCTCTCTGGAAGTGATAAGTGTGGAATTCTGGAGACTGATCTGCTACAATGGGTAACTAATTAAATGATAACACAGAAAGAAAAGATTACAACAATTCAGAACAGAAAAATCACAAGGGATTACTATACTGATTGTTTAAACTCAACAATATGTGTATCACTCAAAAACATGTCATCACTCCAAAAGAAAAAGTGCCAGAGGTTAAGCTGGTCATCCCATCGTACTCAAGAGCTCCGGCCTGACCCTGCCTATCCAGTCATGACCCTATAACGAAAAGAAACAAACAGGAGTGAGACATATGCACATTCTTAATGATTAAAATCAATTCTCTTAAGCATAATAACTTCATGAACCATACGGCCCTTAGGACTATAGTATGATCCGTCCTGGAGCTGTTGTCCCGTTGGTGTTCATGCAAACGTTAACGTCCCTCAGATATCAAAGTGTTCATCTGAGGTCAAAGCCTCGACCACAGTCGTTGGGCAGGTGCATGTCCAGGAATGTTGACCCAGCAATGGCCACATCCATCAATCTCACCAACAAGCTCCGGATACATGGAAATCAACACAAACAAAAGTTATAAGACATGCAAGTGCCACACAAGTACATCTCAATACAAATTTAAATATATTTTAAATCTGTATCCAAAAATTTTGTAACTATTTTGTAGAACCAGGTCAAAATCACTTACTCTATCCCAGAATCCTCTGCCAGTTCC
Source organism: Neodontobutis hainanensis (assembly GCA_024349245.1). NCBI lineage: Eukaryota > Metazoa > Chordata > Actinopteri > Gobiiformes > Odontobutidae > Neodontobutis > Neodontobutis hainanensis. The sequence continues at coordinate 27,925 of JALDNG010000221.1, forward strand.
TCTGCAGAGTGTGAAGCTCTTACTTAAAGGCTTTAGTCGTGCTGTAAACTAGACATGTCTGAGTTACCTTGGATGAAATCCTGTTGTAGAGCCTCTTGACGCATCCCAGTGACGCATTGAAGCATCCCAGTGACGCTAACAATCAGGCGAGTGTATCTCTCCTAGCATTGTCCTAAAGTTACGTATTAATTATTTCTTAAACATTGTCAACACTTTAACTGTGCACCACACCTCATTCATTGTTATTCTGGTTATATTTCTGCTAGAGTTTAGTACTAGAGTTGCTGCCGTTTTGTGAACAGGGCACTTCTCTTAGTGCTAGCTAGCAAGCTAGCGGGTTTTTAGCGTTTGAATTAGCCTGATTATACCTCGATTGTTTGTTCGTTACCATTGTTGTCTTACTGGTGGTTAATTTTTGTTGTGTTTTACAGAGTTTTCCGTTTAACTTGTGGTTAGTACTGCTGTGTGTGTGTGTTAGAATTTATCATTGTGAGTTGTGAACTGTTGAACAGGGCACTGCTTAGTGCTAGCTAGCATGCTAGCGGGTTTTTAGCGTTTGAATTAGCCTGATTATACCTCGATTGTTTGTTTGTTACCATTGTTGTCTTACTGGTGGTTAGTTTTTGTTGTGTTTTACAGAGTTTTCCGTTTAATTTGTGGTTAGTACTCCTGTGTGTGTGTGTGTGTTAGAATTTATCATTGTGAGTTGTGAACTGTTGAACAGGGCACTGCTTAGTGCTAGCTAGCATGCTAGCGGGTTTTTAGCGTTTGAATTAGCCTGATTAAACCTCGATTGTTTGTTTGTTACCATTGTTGTCTTACTGGTGGTTAGTTTGTGTTGTGTTTAAAGAGTTTTTTGTTTAACTTGTGGTTAGTACTGCTGTGTGTGTTTGTTTGAATTTCTCATTGTGAGTTGTGAACTGTTGGCTTGACTTAGCTGTACATACACTAGCTTAGCTAAGCTATTCTGTGTTGTTGTTGCTTGTGACAATGGTTTGCCATTCTTGTTTGGTATTACTAGATAGGTTGTCTCTATTAGAGAGACGTGTTTGTGAGTTAGAGCAGCTAGATCAGCATAGACAGGGTTTGGTTACTTTAGATGTGTCAGGGTTTTCTGATAGTATCAGATGCAGGACTGATAGCAGTCCTGCTAGCGATAGCTCTAGTTGTGGCTCAACTGTCTCGGCAGTTGTTGCAAAGAGTGATATGTTTAAGTCGGTCCGGCGGCGCAGGCGTGCAGGCAGGGGGAAGTCTTCGGTTGTCCACCCCTGTCCGCGGTCACCCCCTCTGACCGCGAACCGGTTTTCGGCGCTTTCAAGTCCGCTTGTCCGCGCTGATCACCGGCCTGTTTCCTCTGCGCCTGCCAACCTGAGCAAGCATCGCACTCTGGTGATAGGAGACTCCATTACCCGCAATGTTAGACTCGAGACGCCAGCCATTGTCCACTGTTTACCGGGGGCCAGAGCTTCCGACATAGAGGCTAATCTTAGGTGCTGACATCACACAGGGAGGGAGAGTTTCCTCAGACACATACTGGCACTACATACAAGCAGATAGTTATTCATGTCGGCACCAATAATGTGAGAATGAGGCAGTCAGAGGTAACCAAAGATAGCCTAGCCAGGACTCTTGAACTAGGGAACAAGATGAGTCGGCATCGATTAATTGTCTCTGGCCCCCTCCCCGTAAGGGGTAGTGATGAACAGTATAGCAGATTAGTTTCCATGAACCGGTGGCTGGCCCGGCATTGTAGTCAGAAAGGTTATGGTTTCGTGGATAACTGGCCTTCTTTCTGGGGCCGCCCAGGCCTGCTGAGGGCAGACGGCCTGCATCCTACTGGACATGGTGCTGCCATTTTGTCTAGTAATATAGACAGGTGCATTCGGTGCATTTGACACAAGGAATCTCAGCAGGTCGCAGGAATTAGAGAACCTGCTAGTCATGATAGTGCGGGTGTGGAACTGGATAATGTAGAAGCTTTTAGTTGTCTGGTTAGGCCGTGTTATCCTGATGTCTACTGCCTAAATCTGTTATTTAGTCCTCAAACACATCTGAAAACTCACAAAGTCAGTGACCCAAAAGCATCCTGTCCTCATGTTATTATAACTCAGAGGCAATCTTTTAAACCAAGCAGAACTGTTAGAGCTCGACAACTTTTTCCTGTCACTATCTCTCCACTGGACCAGCCTTCAAATGTCTGCTCTACATCAAGACTGAAGATCGGTCTCCTGAATGTGCGGTCTCTATCCTCCAAAGCACTCCTAATTAATGATCTTATTGCTTCTCATAGCTTGGATTTACTTTGTCTTTGTGAAACGTGGCTTAGGCCCAATGTTTTTCTGCCACTAAATGAAGCCTCTCCCCCTGATTATGCGTATGCACAGGTAGGTCGCACGTCGAAACTGGGTGGTGGTGTTGCAGCCATTTATAAAGCTGCATTTTGCTTTACAGGTACATCATCACAGCCGAAATTTAACTCTTTCGAAGTGTTACTCATTAAACATATTTCTTCTCAAATAAACAGAAGGAAGCCATTTTATTTAGCTGTAATCTATCGCCCTCCGGGTCCCTACTCTTCTTTCTTGGACGAGTTTGGAGTTTTCCTCTCGGACTTAATAACCCATGCTGATAACATCCTTCTAGTTGGAGACTTTAATATTCATCTAAATAAGGAGTGTGATCCTCTGGCCAGAGCATTTCAATCACTGCTTGCGACCATGTCTTTCAACCAGTTTGTTTATGAGCCCACACACATTAGTGGAAACTATCTTGATCTTGTTTTGGCTCGGGAAATAGATGTCTCCAATCTCTTTGTCTCCTCTCTTTCATCTGCTGTCTCAGATCACTCACTGGTAGAGTTCAAGATAAGTTACACATTTCCCTCAAATTCAGACAAATGCGTAGTGTCTACACGGCTGACAGATGTTCTTTCTAATTTAACTCCAACTGGAAACTCAGTAGAGGCCTACACAGAGGAGGTCCATGCTACCCTCTCAGCCATCACCGACTCAGTGGCACCCCTCAGGACAAAGCCCAGACCAACCAGACGACCTACGCCATGGTATAATGAGGAAATGCAGGCTTTGAAACAGGCCTGCAGGAGTTTTGAACGCAAATGGCGCAAGTCAAAAACAAATCTAAATTATCAAAAGTGGTGTTTGTGTGTAAACACCTATAAGCACGCCCTCAGCACTGCAAAGACTACCTATTTTTCATCTCTTATAAGAGAAAACCAGCATAACCCCAGGTTTCTCTTTGGAACAGTTGCTAAACTTATCCAACCAAAAACAACTGAAGACTCCTCTCCCTTTAGTGCACAAGACTTTTTAGATTTCTTTAATCATAAAATTGAAGATATCAGGGATAATATTTTGTTTTTGTCTTCTTTGGCTCCGGGTCCCATTCACTTGGATCCACCGACCTCTCGTCTCTCAGTCTTAGATTCTGTTTCCCTTGATGAGCTGACAAAGGTGGTTTCTTCATGTAAAGCAACTACGTGTCTCCTGGATATCCTGCCAGCAACAGCTTAAAGAACTGTGGCCCTATGTGGGGCAAATTATATTAAACATTATAAACTTGTCCCTGTCTACTGGCACCGTTCCTTCCCTTTTCAAACAGGCTGTGGTCAAACCCCTGCTCAAAAAACCTACTCTGGATCCTGGATGCCTAAATAATTTCCGTCCTGTCTCCAATTTACCTTTTCTATCTAAAGTCCTCGAAAAAGTTGTGCTAAAACAACTTACTCTGTATCTATCAGAAAATGACCTCCTCGAGCCGTTTCAGTCTGCGTTTAGGGCCTCTTATTCCACTGAAACAGCTTTAGTTAAAGTAACAAATGATCTCCTCCTTCAGATGGACGAGGACTCATCGGCTCTACTGTTATTGCTGGATCTCAGTGCTGCATTTGATACGATTGATCATGCAGTGCTAATCAACAGACTTAAAGATGTTTTTGGCATCTCTGGCTCTGCTCTTTCTTGGTTAGAATCCTATCTGTGTGATAGGTCTCATTTTGTATCTTTTAATAAATCCTTCTCCTCCACGGCACCAGTGAAGTTCGGTGTGCCACAAGGGTCTGTGCTCGGTCCCATACTTTTTTCACTATATGTTACACTATTGGGACAAATCATCAGAAGTTATGGAGTGAACTTCCACTGTTACGCCGATGATACACAGCTGTATCTACCAATAAAAGCAAATAATACTACTGACATCATGCGTCTAGAGGCCTGCCTCGTTTCAATTAAAACATGGATGTCTCAAAACTTCCTCCATTTGAACGCGGATAAAACAGAGCTCTTGTTAATTGGTCCTGCCAGTCATCGGCACAAGTTCAACAATCTTACCGTCTCAATCAACAACTGTGTGTTGGAGCACGGCAAAACTGCGAGGAACCTCGGTGTCATTTTTGACTCCACACTGTCTCTGCAGCAGCACATTAGTGAGGTCACTAAATTGGGCTTTTTTCACTTGCGGAATATCTCACAAATTCGCTCCTGCCTCTCTTTAGCTGATGCTGAAATTCTCATTCATGCATTAGTCACATCCAGGCTGGACTACTGTAATGCGTTATTCTCTGGACTGCCGAAGAAAAGTACTCACAGTCTACAAATGGTCCAAAACACAGCCGCCAGACTTTTAACAAAGACCAGGAAGTTTGATCACATTACTCCGGTCCTGGCTTCATTACACTGGCTTCCTCATGTTAGAGCTGATTTCAAAGTTCTCTTGTTAACCTATAAAATCCTTTGTGGACGCGCGCCCTCTTACCTATCTGACCTTATCACCTGGTATACTCCAGCTCGTACCCTTCGCTCTCAGGACGCTGGCCTCCTTCAACTTCCTCGAATAAAGAAGAAGTCTGCTGGCTACAGAGCCTTTTCTTATAGAGCCCCATTTTTGTGGAATGGGCTCCCGGTGGAAGTGCAGCGATCTGACTCTGTTGAGATTTTCAAAAGCAAACTCAAAACATACTTATTTCACCAAACGTATGGAGACTGATTGACTATAGGGTTAGGTTTACACTGGTTGTAGCTGTAGGTACACACTTAACCGCTGATATTATTATTATTATTATTATCTGCCTATTTTCAGTAGTATTTAGCACTTTTGTTTTTCTCCTTTCTACCTCCTCCTAGGGTGGACGCAAACCTCTGATCTGCTGGGTGATGTGTACTGCCCGGCTGGGTTTTTTTTGGAGTTTTTCCTCACCCTGATGGAGACTCTAAGGACAGGGGATGTTGTCTAGTGCAGTCTGTTAAGCCCTTTGAGGCGGCTGTTGTTGTGATATTGGGCTATACAAAAATAAATGTCTTGTCTTGTCTTGTCTAGATCCCACCTTTTCAGCTCAAAGCAGCTCAGTGCTTTTTGTTCTGTCCAGTCCTTCGACCAGTTTCCTCTCATTTCCAGATTTAATTCACAGTTGCAGCATTTCTCGTGCAATTCAAAAACCTTTGTTGGTTATAACTCTAATTAATTTAATCCACATTTGCTTAAATTGTCTCAAAGGTAAAATTCTAATTTCAATGCTAATTGAATTTTAGCCTTATATTCATTAAGGACACCTTGAAGGAGCCTCTGTTGTCGATGTATCTGGGGCTCTCAAATAAACCTGAAGGAACTGCTGTTTGGTTCCTAAGGTGTGAGGTTCTCCTCACGATGTTCTCCGTCACATTGTATTTGAACAAATAAAACGAGGATCCTTTAAGGACACATGTTTCCGGTCAGCAGGCAATGCTGGTCTAATGGTCTTACTTTCACAAAACCTCCAGACTTCTGCTTTGCACTGCACCTGTCCCTGATCTCTCAGTTTGTAAAGTTCAGAGAGGTGTTACAGGACGTCCTGTCACTGGCCCTGCTCACAGGTGTACTCCCAGGTGTAACCCAAGATGACTATAAGTTCAAAGAACCATGTTAATATTATCTCTTACTGGTGGCTATATTAATTATCAAATCTTCTTTTCTGAACTGGTACTTGTTGTGGTTGGCTTCCATCCAAATAAAGAACAAACAAATCAAACGTTCTCTGACATTTTTAGACCCATAGAAAGTGCCCTTCAGGCTTTCGTCAAACAAAACCCTAAAAGCCCTTAAAATGATCAAACCATAAATATGAAACACAGATAAACCCTGTTTCCACAGATATGTTCAGCTGGAAATCTAATTTAATCTGAAAGGTTCAATCAGATCAAACAGTGCTTCTCCAGAACGGTCATGTCAACTTTGTTTCTTTCTATTTTTGATTTAAACTCATCTTTTACTGCATTAAACACTGATGTTATAGCACCTCTTCACTTTAATACAGTTATTTTAAATCTTTTTCTGCCTCTCTTTTTTGAGCCTTGGGAACCATTGCTCAAAACAAAAATAAAAATAAAAATAAACATAAAATCATAAAATGAAAGGCCAGTGCCATTGATCATTTTAAAATTTCAGTCCATCAATTATTCGTCTTCTTTATGTTTTCCAAATAGCATCACTGTTGTTTCTGTTATATTTAAAACTTAATTTTGTTCAGTTCAGTTTTAATTTTAGTTACCACAGTTGTAGGTCTTTACCTGTAACTGTAACTGGTATCATCCGCAATCATAGTAATATTTTATTCAGTTGATGCAAACATAAATAATTAAAAAATAGATCAGAACTATTTTCTCATGATCTATTGTCACAAACTTTTAGCCAAAGACTTTAAATTCACAATTAGAAAATTCTTTTTCTTATTGTTCTTATTGTTGGGTCCACACAGTTCAGTAAGCTACTTAAATACTATTTGATTGGTGTGATGCAGCCATGGTGGTTTGGAAGGGGGAATAGTTCCTGGTAGGCTTAAGAACATGGCCCAGCAAACTGGACACGTTGTTTTTTTGTTTTAGTTTGTTATTTTTGTACTGGCACGTGGTTGGAGCAGTTGTCTCGGGTACACAAGCGTGACTGTCTAGGAGAGTCGCCAGCTTGCTGGTTGCTTGGCCGGGTCATTGGTAACTGTGTTTAAAACAACCACCACAAGTCTGGTATGAAGACTAGGCTGAGTTAGCTAGTTAGTTTCTGGCTAGGTAGTCAGCTGCCTCCTTCCTTCAAGGCTGCAAGCATTTTAGGCATTGGTGGTTATCTTATTGAAAATCCAGAGTAAATGCAGTGTGGGTTCTGGTTTAGTGGCTTTCCTTTTGTGTTATTGTAGTCACTATTCAGCTGTGAGGCTACATACATTTGTGTGGACATGGCATCGGTTGCTGACATTTTTGAAAATCCAAGTGAGAGAGCTTTGAGAGCATTCAGTAAAAAGCAATTGGTTGATCTAGCCAAACATTTACACATCGTTTTCCCCAAACAATCCAAAAGAAATTCTATTTTTGACATTGTGAGGAAGGAGCTCAATGAGCAAGGTTTCTTTGAAGGCTCTAGTGAAAAAATGGAAGATGTTTGTAGTCCTGGTACTAAACTGGTATCTAATCCATCTGGTGGGCTAGTATCTGGTTTAACTTTTTCATGTTACAACATAAACAGGCTTTGGAGTTTGAACGTGAGAGGACAAAAGAACATGAATTTGAGCTTGAAAAGCTAAGAAATAAGGCTCGACTACGGAGGAAGAGTTGAGATGGCAACAGGAGAAACAGAGTCTAGAGTGCTATAGGCTAGACCTCAACAGAGATGGTAAATTGCATGATCCAACTTTACCTGTCTCTCTAGAGTCTAGCCATCATTTTGATGTTTCTGTTAATCTAAGACTTCTGCCCAAGTTTTCAGAACAAGAACCTGACACTTTCTTTGTACTTTTTGAGAGGCTGGCTGAAACAAGAACGTGGTCAGATTCTGAACAGACTTTGTTGTTGCAGTGTGTGCTTAGTGGGAAAGCGCAGCAAGCGTTTTCTGCATTAAATGCTGTCGACAGTAAAAACTATCTAAAGGTTAAATCTGCAGTGCTGAAGGCTTATGAACTTGTCGCAGAAGCATACCGACAAAAATTTAGGAGCTCTAGAAGACAAGAGAACCAGTCTCATGTAGAGTTTGCTCGTGAGCTTGCAATTGTGTTTAATCGATGGCAGTCTGCTTGTGAGACTAAAATGTATCCTCAGTTGTGTGAGATGATCTTGTTGGAGCAATTTAAATCCACACTTCCTGAGCGGATCTCCAAGTACTTGAATGAACACAAGTCAAAAACTACATCTGAGGCAGCTGTCCTAGCTGATGAGTACTTGTTGAAATCTAAAGTTAATGCTAACTGGAGACTCAAGGAGTCCTCATAAAGTTATAAAACTTATGTACCGGAGTCAGAGGCATATGTTAAACCTAGAAATCGCTTTAAGCCAGATTCAAGTAAAAGTTGTAACTATTGTTTACGTGGACACTGGAAAAATGACTGTCCTGTATTAAAAACTAAAACATTTCATGGAAAGCGTTTCCCTAAACCAGTTGCCCTTGCTGCTTCTGTTTCTCCAACTGAGAAAGTCAAAGCTATTGCTGCAGTGAAGGCTCACACCAAGTCTGAAGGTGAGAGCTACCCTGAGATTGTCCCATTGACGTTAGATACTGATGTACAGCTGGTTGACTCGGGTTACCGCCCATATATCTCTAGGGGTTATGTGTCTTTAGCAGGCCACCATGAGAAGGTCCCTGTAAATATTCTCAGAGATTCAGGGGCCCTCGACTCCTTCATCTCTGTCTCCGTTTTATCATTTTCATCAAAATCCGCAATGGGTGGATTTGCAAAAGTCAGGGGAATGAGTTTGAATATATTGACTGTCCCATTACATAGTGTAGTGTTATCTTCGGACATTGTCACTGATGTGGTTGCTCTAGGGGATTGTCCTATTCTACCTGTGGATGGAGTACAGGTTATTCTGTGAAATGATCCGGCAGGAGCTCAAATGTGGGCTGAAAGCTCCATTGTTTCTGAGTCCTCTAAAGTTGAGAGTTCTTCAGCGTGTATTGTTACTCGTGCTCAGAGTAAACGCGCACAAGACTCTGTAGAACAGTCAGTTAACAACTCTGAAAGGCATCCAAATATGAGTTTTCCTTTGTCTGACTTTGCACTCTCAATAACTAGACATGAGTTAATTGCAGAACAGAAAGTTGACATTTCTCTAAAAGATCTATTCCTACAGGTTCAATCCTTAGAGAATTTAGAAGATGCAGTATCTGGTTACTGTCTGGATGATGGGATGTTGGTTAGAAAATGGCTTCCTTACCACAATAATCTGGTTGGTGAGATTACCTTTCAGGTTGTAGTACCAACCAAATTTAGGGCCGAAGTTTTAAAGGCAGCTCATTGTAGTGTTGCATGACACTTTGGTGTCAGGAAAACTTATGACAAAGTACTGCGTTACTTCTACTGGCCTAAAATCAAAAAAGATGTCTCTGCCTATGTTAAAACCTGTCACACTTGTCAGTTAACTGGGAAGCCCAACCAAGTTATAAAACCACTACCTTTGAGGCCTATTCCAACAGTGGGTCAACCTTTTGAAAATCTTTTAATAGATTGTGTAGGGCCGCTACCCAAAAACAGGCAGCATGTATTTGCTGACAGCAGCTTTTCCTCTCAGGAATATCACTACAAAATCTGTGATCAAAGCTTTGTCTCAATTCATTTCAGTTTTTGGTATACCTAAAGTGATACAAAGTGACCAGGGGACAAACTTTACCTCTAAAATATTTGCAGAGATTATTAAACAGCTACAGGTCAAGCATGTCAAGTCTATGCCACATCATCCAGAGAGTCAGGGAGCTATTGAACATTTCCATCAAATCCCTGAAGTTTCTGCTGCGGGCTTACTGTACTGAACTTGATCGTGACTGGGAAGAAGGTCTACCTTGGCTCATGCTGGCAGCTAGAGAAGCTACCCAGGCCAGTACAGGGTTTAGTCCTAATGAACTAGTGTTTGGGCATTCTGTACGTGGTCCTTTGGCTTTGATACAGAGTGATTGGAAAAGTTCCCCTCCTCCCACCAACCTAATTGGCTATGTCAATGGCTTTAAGAGGCGGTTGTATGAAGCTAGGAAAAAGGCAAAAGTAAATTTAGAAATGTCTCAAGGGAAGATGAAGAAAATCTTTGATTGTTAACGCAGTGAAACGTGTTTTTGACCCTGGCGATAAAGTTTTTGCCTTGTTGAAACTGAGGATGAGGGTGCCCCTGATGACTGTGTTTTGCAAGGACAACTTAAAAATTCTGAGTTGCTTAAAAACTTAAAGTTATTGGGTCATTTGTCTGAGTTGAAGAAGGAACAGTTACAAGATTCTATCTTCTTCTTTCCCTTCTTTGTTTTCTACGGAGCCCCTCTGGTCACACTATTTAAAAAAAAAAAGCTAAGTCGTGGCCACGAGATAAATATGAATGAATATAAAAGGAGAATGCACAATGGAGCAGCTTTTCTCCCGAAAGCATGCACGCTAGCACGAGTGCATGCACGATAACCTTTGTTATTTAAATGGACCCTGTACTGTAGTGCAATGTAATACTTCACATTCTGTGCAATATTATCTGTTTTAATATTCAGTGTAATATAGTTTGCTGCAGTTCTGCTTCTATTTATTTACTAGTACTGTTCATCACAATCAATTCAATTCTGTTAATACAGTAATGTAAATCTTGTAGGCTGCATATCCATGGTCCTTTATAACTCTTATTTATATTTTATAGCATATATTTATACTTTTTACATGTATATAGGCTACTTGTTTATTTACCAACTTATATTATTATTTATATTTCTTTAAATATCTTGATGTGCACATCAACTGTGACACAACAATTGTCCCCTGGGTTATCGATATCAATAAAGATCAATAAAGTATTTCTGATAATGATTTTAAGATAGTCTACAGTAGTGTGCAGACTGGTTCATTAATTATTGAAGTGTTTCACATTTTGGAAAAGCATGTCTGTGTAGCTACGATAAAACGTCAGCAGAGGGCGTTCTAGGCTTAGGTCACGGTACCTCTATTTGGCTGTATGTATGAGCCTTATGGGTGGCAGAGTTAGCGTGCATGCTTTCGGGAGAAAAGCTGCTCTATTGTGCATTCTCCTTTTATATTCATTCATATTTACTTATCTCGTGGCCATGACTTAGCGTAACTCGAGGCCATGACTTAGTTACATATATATATTTTTTTTGACATAGTGTGATCAGAGGGGCTCCGTAGTTTTCTGACTCTCCATCACGCACCAATCTGATTGAACATGATATTGATGTAGGTGATGCGACACCGAAATGTCAACGTTTTTATCAGACTTCCCCAGAAAAACAGGAGCAGTTGGAGAAAGAAGTACAGTATATTTTGGAGAATAATGTAGCTGTCCCCTCCAACTCAAGTTGGGCTTCTCCCTGCCTGTTGGTTAAAAAACCTGACCAAACATTTAGACCCTGCACTGACTTTCGAAAAGTTAACAGGTTTACCAAACCTGACCCGTTTCCTCTTCCACAGCTAGACGATTGTGTTGACAAAGTAGGGTCTGTTTCTACAGCCTTTTAATCTTGACATTTGCCATATTAAAGGCACACACAATGTCTTGGCTGATGCACTATCTCGGGCTGTTTAAATGCTAATGTGTTTGCCTGTCTTGTGTTTACTAATTTCTTTCTCTCTTCTCTTAATTTGCCTCTTTAGGTACCAAAGTTGCTAAGTGAGGGGAAACAAATTGGTTTATTTCACGGGTGGTTCCATTGGCCAGCTTCTTTGTGAGGGGGGTGGGTGGGTGGGGACGACCCAGCTATTGATCCCCCAAATGTTATAAGAATTTTACTTTACAGATTAAATGAGCAGACGATGGAGACGGTATATGGTTTGAAAATAATAGACAGGTTTAATCTTTGCAAAGAGAAACAACACTGACACCTGTTAACAATGGTACACAAAAGGTTTTGCTTAAAGATGTAAACAATACGTGAAGTCTTTATAGGTTTACATTATGCCAGCCTCTCAGCTCCAGCGTCGTGGATGGACGTGTATTGAGCTGACGTGTCAGTCATAGATGTGTGTCACTAAGTGAACAGGACAGTGTGTCCCTGGACATTGATTAGATGTAGTGCAAAGTGATGTCTTTTTATTGTTTGGATTAGCCTGGCGCCTAATAGGAGATATAGCTAAAGAGATTAAGTCATAAGTGTATGTGGACAAGCATATAAACTGGAGCATGAGTGAGAGCATAATATATAATATTAATGGAGATGTACAATTCCCATAACAGTTTGTCTATGTGAATAAACATGCATGACAATACTGTTCTGATTCAGAACATACCCAAATAGTGATAATATTTGGTCAAAAGGCCCAAGGAGCTTTTATTTTATAATTACACTGTATCATTTTAAACTGTGTGATGACTATCCAGGATCATGAACATGTCTTTGTGAGTGTGCCCAGTGAGGGCCCAGCTGTTGTGAGCCCAGTGCACAGTGCCGCTGGACCTTTACATCTGCTCTGGTTCTTCACTGACACTCTCTGTCAATATTGCAAGATGCCAACTTTGTAATTTCCATTATTATGACGTGTTGTATGTTATGATACAGCCCTTGGAAGATTTTAATAAACCCACAAAGAGGCTACAATTCAAAGTAAAACCAAAATACACAGCCCATTATCTATTAACAAGAAAACTTTCAAATCACGAATCTCCCGTTCCACCACATCCCAAAGATGCTCTATTGGGTTGGGATCTGGTGACTGTGGGGGGCATTTTAGTTCAGTGAACTCATCGTCGTGTTCAAGAAACCAGTCGGAAATTATTCAAGCTTTGTGACATGGTGCATTATCCTGCTGGAAGTAGCCATCAGAGGACGGGTACATGGAAGTCATAAAGGGATGGACATGGTCAGAAACATTGCTCAGGAAGGCCGTGGCATTTAAACGATGCCCAATTGGCACTAAAACATCCCCCACACCATTACACCACCACCACCAGCCTGCACAGTGGTAACAAGGTGTTAGGATTTTATAATAAGAAACGCTTTAAATAACTTTTCTGTATGTTATTTGAACTCTCTGTATGATACACTGCACTCTAGATTAGTACACTAAATACCTCATCTGTTTAAACCAGTTAGAACCAGTTGGTCACCGCTGGCTGGACACATAGTGGAAAACTACTGATACTGTGGCAGGAAGTGCACTCTTCTGTGTGAGGTGTGGCCAAAGGTTAGGACCCCGTAAGCATTGAGTTGACCAGCAGCACGTGAGCTGACCTTGTTAACTCATGTATTGTGATAGACAGTATAATACACTGCACCCTAGATTAGTACACTAAATACCTCCTCTGGCTTAAACCTTTTTCTGAGTTTAAGCCAGATGACAAACTTTACATTGGTTTTGCAGTTTTTATTGAAGTAATATTAGTTCCAACACTCGTACCAAAAGAGCCGGGAGAAACTGTTTACGGAGTAACAAAGGCATGATGGATCCATGTTCTCATTCTGTTTACGCCAAATTCAGACTCTACCATCTGAATGTCTCAACAGAAATTGAGACTCCAATTTTCGTGAGCTTGTGCAAATTGTAGCCTCTTTTTCCTATTTGTAGTGGAGATGAGTGGTACCCAGTGGGGTCTTCTGCTGTTGTAGCCCATCCGCCTCAAGGTTGGGTGTGTTGTGGCTTCACAAGTGCTTTGCTGCATACCCCGGTTGCAACGACAGTAAAAGTTGCTCTTCTATCAGCTTGAATCAGTTGGCCCATTCTCCTCTGACCTCTAGCATCAACAAGACATTTTCGCCCACAGGACTGCCGCAAACTTGATGTTTTTCCCTTTTCGCACCATTCTTTGTAAACCCTAGAAATGGTTGTGCGTGAAAATCTATGTAACTGAGCAGATTGTGAAATACTCAGAACGTCTGGCACCAACAACCATGCCATGCTCAAAATAGCTTTAATCACCTTTCTTTCCCATTCTGAAATTCAGTTTGGAGTTCAGGCGATTGTCTTGACCAGGACCACACTCCTAAATGCACTGAAGCAACTGCCATGTGAGTACTTTTTACTGCGGTGGAGGATGACAATAATTGGGCAACAACATGGAGGCTTCTGACGCTGAAGTAATTCGCCAAAGTTGCAGGGAAGAATGTTAAACTGTACAATGGCTATTGCAACAATCTCCAGTCTTTGGACGATCTGGTTGATGTAGGTGCTCTCAGCTCTAAAAATGTAATCTACTAAATGCGGTTAATGTTTAGTTGATTAGTGTAAAATGTAGAAGCAAAAAAATGACTAACTCAAGTCTCTGACGAGTTGAACAAATGCAGGTGTTTCCAGAATGGGAGCCTGAGGAATATGAAGACAGAAAGGCTTTAGTTGACCTTCTCATTGGCTAGTAATCTAGCGAATAGTCTTTTTTAAAATTTTTATATATATATATATATATATATATATATATATATATATATGTATATGTAGCAGATCAGTCTCCATAATTCCACACTTATCACTTCCAGAGAGGCCCCAGCAAACAAGAGTTTGCACAAAACTCCACACGGATTATAACATCTGTCTTTTATCATTTACAGACCTCCAAACTGTTTTACTAAGGACTCAGGAACCTTCAGTAAACCGTGATTAACTATTCTGCGTTGTTGACATGACCAGGACAAAACCTGGCCAGGGACGCATCCCAGGTCAAAGGTGACTCAGGACCAGCACCACATCCTGGCACCATGTCCAAGGACTGTAAATCCTAAAGATAAAGGGTGTTGATTCAGCTTTACCCAGAACTTTCTTTAGCACTCAAGAAGGACGTAGGAATGCGTTTGATCACACCAGAACCCTGAACTTCTGATGGTCAGACACTACCCCCTTGTGTTTGACCGGACAGAGAACTATTGACTTCTCCCCAAAGGATATTTTGTTATTTTAATAAAAGAATTATTGTATTAATGTGCTGTTGTTATACTGTTCTTTTCCAGGACGCGGAGTCGTGGACGAGAACTCCTCATCCTAGTTTTGTTTGCAGGTTGTGTTCTGTTTTAAGGAAATGTAACAATTGTTTCCATCATGTCCTGACAAATGCCTCTGTATAACTTTGCAGTACAAGTGTTTTGCGTGTTTATGAAAAACCAAAAGAAATTGCGAAGCAAGGAATGTTTTAAAACTTAGTTTAAACACTTAAACTTTAGTCAAACTTGCCAAGGCAACACCCTTCTTCGTAAGACACGCCCCTTTTCCAAAGGTGACAAAACTGGCACGCTGCCAGAGAATCATCCCTTCTCCCTTCTGCCTTCTCTCTCTTCAGCACGCTTCACCCTTCGCGGTGAGCCTGCGGCCTTCTGGCGGACGGTCCAGTAGGACTGCCTCGCCGCCGCAAACCTGGGCCTCGTGGAAACGAGTTAACTTTCCTTAGTTCTAAAGACCGTGCCTGCTAAAGCGTCTGCTCTTCCCCAAAAGAGCGCGCGCAGAAGCAAGTTTTAACCAGCAAAGCAACAGCTGAGAACTCTTTCATGGACCGTGACATAACCTACACAAACCTCAACTTTTACACGGTACAACCGAGGAGAGGCCGTGTTAGTTTGGACAGCAACTGGACGCTTTTGTTCTCTTCCCTGGGTGCACGGCGACCCCACCCCTGGAAGAGATCTGCACGTGACGGCACCCGGCGTGTGGAACGCTTCATCAGTAAGTGACGAACTTTCTGGAGAACATTCAGGGCCGTCTCGGACCACTGATATCGACCACACCGAACCGGGCCAGCACCCGCTGACTACAGAGTAAGTCCGACGTGACACAACTGCCTTGGCGGCATTACAAAGTCCAAACTCTAGCCCCGAAGCCTCCATCTCCTTTTCCCGTTAAAAGTCCCTTTAAATTTCCCCAATCTAGATTAAACTGTACAAAACATTCCTGGTTTCATCATATCCTCCATGCAACTGTTTATCCCTGTGTATTCCCATTGTGTTCAACCCTTATTGTGTTTTAATGCTTTACCATGTTCCCGTCATATTATTCACCATTGTATAATCTTTAATAAAATCCCATAAAGACATTAATGTTTCCCTGTTTATATCAAGAAATGTTCGAAAACAAGAAGAATTTACTTCCTTTAGATTAATGAGACTAGACTAAACAGTTTCTCTAGATCTGTCTAAAACTAGAGTGGTGCCCCTTTTTAATTAGAAATTAATATTTTGATAAGCAAAATATTAATTATTAATTTTCATAATTAATATTCATATTAATTATTAAGACCATATTCACTACATATATATATACAATTATAAAATACAGGACACCAAAAATGAACACAAAGTTAGACATGTCTGTGATAGTTCTCAGTCATCCAGGGCATCTTGAAGGTTTGAGTAAAAGCATCTGGACTTCGTTTTCAAGGTGAAGACATTTCATCTCTATTCCAAGAGACTTTATCAATTCTGAGTTCAACTGGTAAGAGAGCTGAGCTTATATCTCTAAAGGGATGAGTTCCCCCTGAAACCAAACCTGATGGACCAGGTTGTTATGTTTTCACCGTCGTTACTCATGAAAGATTGGGGTGACTCCATATGTGAGAGTTGTTAAGACTCAGAAGAGTCGTTGGTGACATTGCTCCATTCAGGTGCAGGGTCGTTAAGTGTTATTGTTCTATTCAGGTGCTATGTTTGTTGTTTTGTTTTAGGTTTAAGAACACTGTTGTTAATACTGGGCAACATGAATCTGAGGCCACCTCCTCTGTTCAACGAAGGCTTTTCCATTTTCACAAAAATGGCTTTCTTCACCCCTCTCTCAAACCATCTGGCCTCTCTGGCCAAAATTCTCTTTGAGGTCCTCAAGGATTGGCTCTTCTGTGCTGATACATCCTCTTGTGAAGCTGTTGTTTAGTTTCTCCAACATAACTGTCACTGCACTCTTCACTGAACTGCATAAACTACATTACTCTGTTTGTGGAGATCTTGTCTTTAGGATGGACCAGTTTTTGATGCAGAGTATTTCCTGGTTTAAAGCGGATTGGAATGTTGTGTTTGTAGAAAATCCTTTAAGTTTTTCAGATAAAACAGACACAAAAGGGATAACTACACCCTTCCCTTTTGTCCCTGGTTCCTGTCTGTTTGGTTTCTGTGTCCTCTTGGTTTTGTTGAAAGTCCATTTGGGGTATCCACAGTCTCTCAGGGCTTTACAGATGTGTTGTTCTTCTTTCCGTTTACCTTCTGAGATTGTGGGCACCTCTTGTGCTCTGTGCTGAAGAGTCCTGATGACTCCAGCTTGTGCTGCAGTGGGTGGTGGGACTCAAACAGCAAGTATTTATCTGTGAGTGTAGGCTTCCTATAAACTATAAATATGGACTGCATGTGTTTGTGTGTTTATGTTTGTGTGTGTTTGCGTGTGTGTATGTGTGTGTGTGTTTGTGCGTGTGTGTGTTTGTGTCTGTGTGTTTGTGTGTTTATGTTTGTGTGTGTTTGCGTATGTGTTTGTGTGTGTGTACGTGTGTGTGCTTGTGTGTGTGTATGTGTGTGTGTGTGAGTGTTTGTGTGTTTGAATGTGTGTATGTGTGTGTATGTGTGTGTTTACATTTGTGTTTGTGCGTGTGTCTGGGTGCTTGTGTATATTTGTGTGTGTTTGTATGTGTGTGTATGTGTTTTGTGTGTGTGCGTGTTTGTGTGTGCGTATGTGTGTATGTGTGCGTGTGTATGCGTGTGTATGCTTGTGTGTACGTGTATTTGTTTGTGTGTATGTGTTTGTGACTGTTTGTTTGGTGTGTATGTGTATGTATATGTGTGTTTGAGTGTGTGTGTTTGTGCGTGTTTGTATGTGTGTGTGCGCGTGTGTGTTTGTGTGCATTTGTGTGTGTGTTTGTGTGTGCATGTGTGCGTGCATGTATGTGCATGTGTTTCCATGTGTTTGCGTGTGTGTACGTGCATGCGTATTTGTGTGTGTATGTGTGCGTGTTTGTGTTTATGTGTCTGTGTGTTTGTATGTGTGTATTTGTGTTTGCGTGTATTTGTGTGTGTGGGTGTGTTTGTTTGTGTGTATGTGTGTGTGTGTGTATATGTGTGTGTTTGTGTGTGTGTTTGTGTGTTTGTGTGCGTTTGTGTGTTTGTTTGTGTGTATGTGTGTGTGTGTTTGTGTGTGTGTGTGTATGTGTGTGTGTGGGTGTTTGTGTGTTTGTATTTGTGTTTGTGCGTGTGTGTTTGTATCTGCGTGTGTTTGTATGTGTGTGTTTGTGTGCGTGCGTGTATGTGTGTGTGTGTGCGTGTATTTGTTTGTGTGTATTTGTGTATGTTTGTATGTGCGTGTTTGTGTGTTTGTGTATGTATGTGTGTGTGTGTATGTGTGTGTGTGTATGTGTGTTTGTATGTGTATGTGTGTGTGTGTGTGTGCGTGTGTGTGTGTGTGTTTGTGTGTGTGTATGTGTTTGTGTGTGTGTGTAAGTATGTGTTTGTGTGTGCGTGTGTGTGTTTGTGTGTGTTTTTGTGTGTGTGTGTATGTGTTTGTGTGTGTGTGTGTAAGTGTATGTTTGTATGTGCGTGTTTGTGTGTGTGTAAGTGTATGTATGTGTGTGTGTGTATGTGTGTGTTTGTATGTGTGTGTGTTTGTGTGTGTATGTGTGTGTGTGTGTGCGTGTGTGTGTGTGTGCGTGTGTGTGTGTTTTTGTGTGTGTGTGTATGTGTTTGTGTGTGTGTGTAAGTGTATGTTTGTGTGTGTGTGTTTGAGGAAAGAAAAGGAGAGAATGGACGAGATTGATAAACAGAAAAATCAAGAAATGCTGCTGGCCAAGAAAGAGGCCGACAGAAAATATGCTGAGAAACAACAGCTTAAAGCTCAGAATAAAAAAGAAAAATCAAAAAGATTAAAAGACTTCCATACCACACAAATGGTCGAAAAACTGTTCAAGCAACAGCAGCAAAGAAAAAGGGAAGACGAGTTTGAGTTTGTTGTGTCCTTGGGCAAGACACTTAACCCACCTTGCCTCCAGTGTCCATAGCACTGGTGTATGAATGTGTGATTGTAGAGGTGTGGTAGGAGAAGGTTGAGCGCCGTGTGTGTGGCAGCCCCCATCTCCGTCTGCCCCAGGAGTGAATGTGTGTGAATGGGGTGAGTGGAAGCATGATGTAAAACGATTTAGGTGACCGAGAAGGGTGCAAAAAAGCGCTATATAAATGCATGCCATTTACCATTTATCATTACTGTTCCGTTTTCTCCCCTCGGAAAGGGCAACCCAGCGTACAAAGGATATTACTCGGTCTTCCACATATATTTGTTTTTTTTTTTAATTTATTTTTTCATAAATGGTAACCAGGTAATAAACCTGAAATAATAAAAAAATACAATATTTCAACTTCACGTGCATACTACAAACAATGAAACACACAACAATAAATAACATTAATCGAAATACAAATATATAATATTACTAATATACTATAATAATAATAAAATAAATAATAATAATAGTAATCATCTCATAATTTATGTACATGCTTCACACTTAAAACATTATACACCATATTCAAGTCCTACTAAACACTTGCAAATGCATGCAGTCTTTTCAGTAAGCAGGAAACCACAGCTGGAAACTACAGCTCCCAGAATGCCCCGCAGCAAACCAGGAAGTTGTTATTAGTATGTATGTATGTATGTATTATGTTATTTTAGACGCCGGTCCGCGATTAATACTTAGTCAAACATTCACAAAGCCAAAGAAAGTAAACAAAACGACACATAATGTACAGCAAAGTTACAAGTCTGTACTTGTAACTGTTCCACCACCTTCCTTCAACCGGAAGGTGGTGGGTTCAATCCCCGCTCTCCCCACAAAATAATTTTGTTGTGTCCTTGGGCAAGACACTTAACCCACCTTGCCTTGTATGAACGTGTAAGAATGTGCAGTGAATGTATGTGTTGGTCGGAGAGTCCGTAGGCGCAGAATGGCTGCCACGTCTCTGTCAGTCTGCCCCAGGGCAGCTGTGGCTACAGTTGTAGCTTACCATCACCAGTGTGACTGTGTATGAATGAATAATGGACGACCTGTAAAGCGCTTTGGGTCCCTTGAGAGAAAGGCGCTATATAAATCTAAACCATTATTATTATTATTATTATTATTATTATGTACGTTAACTTGTGTGCTCAGAGCATAGCGTTGTTGTTATAGTTAACCAAACTGAGCATAGCGTCAAACAAAGCACAGAAGTAACCACAGCACAACAACATAACATGGCAACAGCAGACAACATGAAGCTTACATCAGAAACAGACAAGAAAACATTTGAAATTAAGAGAGGTTACCAAGTGGCTGCACACCGGGTTGAAAGTCATTCACAAATTAAATGACTCTCACGCTTGCTTTTCAAGTAATAGACGCCGATCACATGTACTCACGGCACACCCCTTTCTTAAAGAGACACTACACTATTGGGTTGCCAAACCGCAGACTTCTCTCCACAAGTGCCACCCGCCATATTTGTAGCTCTGGTTTAAGGTAAATAACAAAACTTCCCAAATGACCAAACTGCACAAAAACACAACACCTCCCACTTAGGTTCCTGATCTTATGATCCAGTGAACTTATAAAAACTGTTATTTAAAACAATTACCCTTTTTTCACATTTTTTTCACATTTATATAGAACCCTTAATTTTGCAAAATGTCTATGTGTAAGTCTCTGATGAAGGTGCAGCTTAGTTCAAAGTCCAAGTCAATCTCATCCCTTTGGAAGGTGCCCTGCCCGGGATGCAATGTATGGGATGTGCATGCTCTTACTTTTTCATGTATGTGCAATTTGATTGGCATTAGAATTAGTGTCAAGGTGGCTGGGTAGATGAGTTTTGTCCTCCACTGGGAGAAGGACCATTTATCTTCTCACATCTCTTCTGATAACTGTTTTGGACAGTGAAAAACTCTTCTTCCAGCCAACTGCAAGGGTAATAGGAAGGCCAGCACAAGTTGCGATGTCAGCATCCCTGAAAATCCCTTTGCTGTCGGGATAAACTGTCAGAATCCGGCCCAGAAGAAAATGACCTCTCAAAGTATTTGGGTCAGCAATCCAGACGAGGTCGCAGACTTTGACGTTCCTCTCAGTCTGATGCTACTTGTGTCAAATTAACAGATTAGGGCCAGCTAGTTCCCTTCACTTTGCCCAAAACCAATCCACTCCGATTTGAATAGCCCTTAGACGACGCCAGGGATGGGTATCTAGGTTAAGCCGACTGGTGTCTCCTCAAAGCAATGTTCGACCAAGTATGAGGGAGTTAGGTGTTAAGTACTCGACTGAGTTCTCTTGTTCTTGAGCTCTAGCATCGATTGGACGATGCTAGAGCAGGTTGGCAGCCTGATAGAACAGAGTTTGGAGCTCTCCCCAAGTGAGAGACCCTGTATCTCTTCCAAGGATCATGAGCGCCCTCTTCAAAAGCTTCCCAGCAGCCTCCGCAGCTCCATTCCTGTGGGATGCATCTGCAGGATGATCCCACATCCAATCAGTCCCGTTCTTAGCGGCTACATCTTCTATGGCTGCAGCCTGCAGATATGCCAGATGATTATGCAGCTCATCTAGAGCTGGCTTGGCTGACTCAGTGTCAAAACAGATGAACACTGATCCCTTGAACTGCCTTTGTAAATTTCTCTTCATCTTAACATTTTCTATATTGCCTTTTTTATTTAACAATTCTTGAATTTCGTCCAGAGTTGTTTCAAGTGGAAAACCTTTAATGTACACAGATTTGTGTGCAATTGCTGCCCTGTATTCATCATTGACTTCTGGTAAAGGCTTGTCTCCAGCTGATCCAGCTCCTCCAGGATTACCTCCTGCTTCTTCAGGAAGCACAGTAAGTAGTCAAAGTGGTTATTTGGAGCGAAACCATTCACAGGCTCAGTCTTGTGTGCAATCCATTTTTCCTTCAGAGAGCTTGGTAGCTTGCTTTCAAGGGACTGCGCTACCCAATGGTTCTTTATAACCTCCTCTTCTCCCAGAATCACAAGGTTACTAAGGGCCTGCTCCACTGCTTGGATCAACTCAATTGCTTTCCTAGGGTTATCTCCCTTTACGGGGAATCACTATCTTCATCAACACTCGCTTCTTCAACCTCTTCTACCCCACCGACCTCTTTGGTCCGCTTCAACTTTTGCCAGCTCCGCACCCAGTCATGCAGTCTGTTGACCAGCTTGTATAACTGCTGCTTGTATACTGCTGTTTTGGCTTCAGTGACAAGACCTTCCCATTCAAGCACTTTCTATTCAAGCATTTTGATTCTCTCCACTAGGCCCTCTCTCAGGACTTGAAAGTCTTCCTCCAGCAAGTCTTTCACGTCAGCGTTCTCCACTTCAGCACATTTCTCCTCCATTTGCCTCCATTTGGCCTTATGAAATGCCTCCCTCTTTGGCACCTCTTGTAAAATCTACCCATTTAATCTTTCCATGCCCAGAGAACAATGCATGAAAGTCCTCTCTTGAAACGTCTTCAAGCTCCCCAGAAAACTTTAACAGACATCCAGTCTGCTCATCCAAGAGCAAATGCATTTCTTTGTCTTCTGTTTTTTTTTTGCTGTTTTTCTTTGTCTTGTTTATCTTTTGCTTTATGCTCTGCTTTGAATTGTTTTCTCTCCTCTGCCTTCTTTGCATAGTAAGCTTCTCTTGCCAATACAAGCATCTCGTTGTCTTTGAATGTCTGTGCGCTCTAGGAACTGCTTTCTCTTAATTTCAAATGGTTTCTTTTCTGTTTATGATGTAGGCTACATGTTGTCTGCTATTGCCATGCTATGTTGTTGTGCTGTGGTTACATCCGTGCTCCGTTGAACGCTATGCTTAGTTTGGTTAACTATAAAGACAACACTATGCTCTGGTAGATCTGAGCAGACAAGTTTTCGTACATGAAGCTAACAGTTAGACTTGTAACATTGCTGTACATTATGTGTTTGTTGGTGTTTACTTTCTTTGGCTTTGTGAATGTTTGACTAAGTATGAATCGCGGACCGGCATCTAACATAACGTACTTCCTGATTTGCTGTTTGAAAAAAGGGTAATTGTTTCTAATAGCAGTTTTCGTAAGTTCACTGGATCATAAGATCAGGAACTTAAGTGGGAGATGTTGTGTTTTTGTGCAGTTTTGTCATTTATGAAGTTTTGTTATTTACTTTAAACCAGAGCAAAAAATATGGCAGGTGGCACTACACCCAATAGTGTAGTGTCTCTTTAAGAAAGGAGTGTGCCAGGGATGGGTGTCTAGGTTAAGCCCACTGGTTTCTCCTCCAAGCGATGTTCGACCCAGTATGAGGACGTTAGGTGTTAAGTACTCGACTGAGTCCTCTTGTTCTTGAGCTCTAGCATCGATTGGACGTTCATTTGTCAGGTTGGCAGCCTGATAGAACAGAGTTTGGAGCTCTCCCCAAGTGAGAGACCCTGTATCTCTTCCAAGGCTCATGAGCGCCCTCTTCAAAAAATCCCACATCCATTCAGTTCCGTTCTTAGCGGCTGCATCTTCTATGGCCGCAGCCTGCAGGCATGCCAGATAATTATGCAGCTCATGCAGAGGCACCAACAAAGTTGGTTCCTCTGTCAGACCATAGTTTCCTTTGATGCCCCCTCAGAGCAACAAAACGGGTGTATGCTTGAAGGAAGCTTTCTGCAGACTGGTCATCGGTGAGGTCTGCATGGACGGCCATACAACAGAAAACTATACCCCAGACTTTCTTACTTGTTCTTCTTTTCACAGCATCTTTCACCTCCAAGGGGCCAAAAAGGTCAAGGGTTGTCTCAAATGGATTTGCTCTTTTGGTGCGCTCTTGAGGGTGATCACTCATTACTTGCTGGCACATCTTGGCTCTTTGCTTTCTGCAGGTGACACAGTTGTTCAACACCTTTTTAACTGTTCTTCGTCCCTGCATAATCCAGGCTTTCCTTCTTGTCCGCAGAAGGGTAGAAGCGACACCTTCATGGTTTTCTTCATGTGCTTCCCTAGCCAGTAGGGTTACGACCCACGACTGGCATTGGATTAGCGGTACAGCCACTCTATCCTCATCCCGGCAGTGGATTCTCCCTCCGCAGAGCAAGAGTCCTGTCTTTTCCTCCTTCTGAACAACCAGGCAATCCAAGGTTGTGTCATGGAACTCGACACCATCTTGAGCTTCAAGAGCTAGATCTTTGAACGCTTTTGCTCTTTGTTCCACAGACAAGTATTTTCTTGCCTCCCACTTTGACTGAACTGGGGCCTGGCTTTTGCCCCACCAGATTTCTACAGCTTGTTTCACCCATGCTACGGTCCCGCATAACCATGCCAGTGAACTAAACCTTCGAGGGTCTACAAGGTGCACAAGCGCAACGGTTGTTAGGCCTGACCGTTTCCTGGGCTGGGCTCCCGCTGCGACCAGTGCCGAGAACACCTTCCTCCGAAGTCCCCCTATTTCTTCAACAATAGATGGGTTGATTTCTCTGGAAGTGTTCACAGGCCAATCTGATTCAGGCAACTTCAAAAACTCTGTGCCTTCTTGCCAGACTGATCCTTCAGTAAGTTCCTCAGGGGATGCCCCTCTTGTGATGAGGTCGGCGATGTTTTGTCTTCCTTCGACCCACCTCCAGTTCTCTACTGATCTGGCCTTCTGGATTTCTCCGATCCGGTTCGCAAAAAATGTCTGATTCCCAAAGCTATCCTTCTGGATGGCTCCAAGGATTGTATGACCATCGACAAAATGAGTCCACCGTTCTACCTTGATGTAGCAATGTTTAGTGAAATATGTCTTCAAGCGGGATGCAAAGACAGCCCCGCACAGCTCTGCTTTAATGACATCACCTTTCTGGTCTAGCGGGCTAAGCTTGGCCTTTGATTCAACCAGTTTCACTACAACTCCATCTTCTGTCTCTCACCGTAGGTAAAGAACGGCTCCATAAGAAGCTTCACTACCATCGGAAAATGTGGACGGCCTATGGCTCCATGGGGTGTGAGACTTCTGTTAATTCTGAATTGGCCAAGCCTCACATATTGCTCGAAGAGTTTTATTGCAGCCTTTCGAAGACGTGGCGAAAGAGGATCGTCCCAGGTTTCCCTAGATGGATAGTTTCTTCCTGCTTCCTGAAATAACTCTCTTATGAGCATCACTCCTCATTGCTTGGCAGGTGATGCCAGGCCGATGGGGTCATAGAACCCTGCAATCTGACTCAGCATCATGCGTTGTGTGAGAGGGTAGGGGGTGCTGCCTCTGATCTCATCCTCTCGTAGATCCAGACCAGTCCTCATCTTTCCTCGCCTCCTTGAGAAGTTCAACAACGTCAGCACACAGAGTTTGTCAGATTCAGATTCATAACCCAATCCTAATGCCTTATTCTCCTCGTCCCGCATCTGGTTGGGGAGTATCAGGGTCTTGGGCTCTGTTGTACTGACGTTGCTAGGGTCAATGGGTTTTTCACTCCTCCCACTTTGGCCTGTCAAGACCCAGGGCTTGATGGAGAAGCCACCTGCTTTTAGGATCTCTTCCACTCCTTCGGTCATCCTAATCAGAGTATGGAGGTCATCATGCGACGTCAAGATATCGTCCACATAGCAGTCCTCTGTCAGGATCCGACTCTCTTCAACCATGGATGTGAACTGGGGCAGGTTTGACGTTTCACTCATGGCAACCTTGGCGATGCATCCGGCAGCCTTGTAACTCCAACAACGGCAAACACACCGATTTCATCTTCAGGGTTATCCCTCCAGAGGAATCGATGGAGGTGGATTGCCTCGTCCTTCAGCCACACAGAATTGTACATTTTCTTAACATCTTCAAGAGCAGCATATAGTCTAATCTCATCAGGACACCTCGGATTGGGTTGAGGACATCGGGGCCTTTGTAAAAGGATGTTGTTCAGACCCAACCCTTCAAACTCCTGGCTACTGTTCCAGACTTTTCTCACTGGAATTGAGCTGGAATGAGGATTCAGAGCAACCAGATGGCTAATGTACCAGATTGGGCTGTTTCCGTCTCTTAATCTCTTCATTAGTGAGCTTAATGGCTGCTCCTCTTGATACCATCTCACGGATCTGCTCTCCATAGGCCGCTTTCCACACAGGTTCTCTTGCCAGCCGCGCCTCTGTGTTCTTGAAGGTTGCTTCCACTGCTCGGCGATTATCTGGCAGAAGCGCTGGGCTTATTTTCCATGAATAGGCCGCATCCCAGTGTTGGGAGTCACTGTGTTTGTCCGCTAGCACATAAGAGAGACATTCTTTTATATTTTCTAATCTTTTCTCAGGACTTGAAAGTCTTCCTCCAGCAAGTCCTTAACGACAGCGTTCTCCACTTCAGCACATTTCTCCTCTGCCCCGTCGGCGTACAACTTAAAGTCGACATAGGCGAATTTGGAACATAGCATCTCTTTAGCGAGCCGGAGCGTTTCTGTATAGGTGGCAAGGCACTTCTCCATTTTTTCCTCCACATGAGCTGCTTACATTTCTGCTTTTTCTTCCTCGCTATCCACCAGTGTTAATTTCGTTGACGAAATATTTTCGTCATTATGTTCGTCACAAATATTTTTTTGCGGACGAAAACAAAACGAAAACTAAAAAAGAAGTCACTGATGGAGACTAAAACTATAACTAAATTGATTGACATTATCGTCAACGAATAAAGGACGAGACGAAAATAGACTCTGACGAAAATCCAATTAGCAGACGGGATAGATGCACAAAAGAACCAATCCGCAAAACGGAACAGTCGAACACACCCCGGTACAGTAGGTGGCGGTATGCACTGAAAAAATTGGTTGCGACCCGCCATTAATACTAGAGAAGAAGAAGAAGAACAGACCAGGCTGCGAAACTGCATGAGAAGAAGGGAAGACGGCATTCAAAGAGCGACAAAATGTCCAAAGCTGGGAGAAAGAGAAGGGGAGACTTGTGGGCTCACTTCACGTTTGACGACGAGCAAAACAAAACAAAGTGTGAAGCATGCGGAGCGATCATTTGTGGCAAGAACACAACCAATTTAAAAAGACATTTACAGACGAGCCACCCGGACATTTTCTCAAAGGTAAATTCACAACAATGTTCTTTTGTTTATTGAGCTAAGCAAAATTGGAAGACTGCAGTGGATAGATGTTGTAGCATTAAATATTACGACCTGAAAAGTACTGTAAAATAGCCCCTTCTTCAAGTTAGATGGGAGCACCATACTAATACGTAATATTATGCTATATACATTTGATTAATACTAATGTTTACTATATTTTACATTGTTCTACTTGTTGACAATATCACAAATATTTCTAGATTAGTCATCTGAAATGTGACTGTTCACATCCTATCATTATACATAGTAATCTAGCAATATTGTGGTATTTAAAACATACAATATTGCTATACAAATGAATACCTTATAAAATCTTATTTTTTTAATCCACCTAGCTGCCAACTTATTAAATATTTACTTTTTTCACGCTTTTATTTGCGTTTAGTGCTTTAATATTTACTGCTTGCACAAATAAAGTGATTGTAATGAATAAATATAAACATATTTAACTATTTTCCTTTTTTTACGTCACAGCTACACAAGTCTCCTGATGACGGTGGTGAACCTGAACCAAGTGCAAAAAAGGCAAAAATGTCTAATCAAAACATTGCAGAAGCACTGTTGGGTACTACAAAGTACAAAAGCAATGCCAGAGAACAGCAAGTAAAAGAGGAGGCTATAGCAAAATGGATTGGACGGTCAGGGTTACCACTGACTACAGTTGAAGATGAGGACTTTATTCTCATGATAGAAGCATTTGATAAGAAGCTGACAGTGCCAAAGAAAACAAAGATAAACAATCTGATTGAAAAACACTACGATGAAGAAATGACAAAGTTTAAGAAACGACTGTCAATTGGAATTGACCTATGGACTAAAAAAGGACTGTCTGCATCATTCCTTGGCATAACTTGTTGCTTTTTTTGTGTTGATCAAAACAATCCAGAACACATCCTGCTTGCTCTTGAACAAGTTGCCCATCCACACACTGCCCAGTCCATCAAGGCCTGCGTGGATAAGTGCATGCAGGAATGGGGCATTTCAAATGACAAAATTCTGACTGTAATAACGGACAATGGTAGCAATATGGTAGCAGCATTTAAGCACACTACTCAAGAAGAAGAAGAGGCTAGCTCAGATGATCAAGAGGACTCCCCCCGAGGTGAAAGTGATTCAGAGGAGGAGACTGAAGACCATCGGTAAGCCACTTTTATTCATAATTTTATTTGACAGTAAGTTAATGTTTTACCTCATTTACCTGATATGTATTTACTTTATTTTTGGTAGCTATCAAAACATGGAGATGGATATGGAGAGGATGCCATGTGTGGTTCACACGCTGCAGCTTGTGGTCCACATGCTAAACAAGGAGGCAAGTGTGAAGCGAATCCTTGAAAAAGCACGATCAATTGTGAGGCTCTTTCGCAAGTCATCTGTTGCAACACAGAAGATTTTGGATAAGTGTGGCCTAATTGTTTTGAATGATTGTCCCACGCGCTGGTCAAGTACATATTACATGATTGCACGACTCCTCAAAGTTAAAGATCCTCTTTGTGAAATAGCGAACGAGATGGGGTGGGACAATTTACTTTCTAGTGAGTGGTAAAAGCTCAGCTCATTGCATGAACTCATGTTGCCTTTTGCCGAACACACACAGACACTTCAGAGTGACACGATGTCTATGTCACTGATCGTCCCTGCCCTCTTAGATTTGCATAGCCACCTTACTGATTTTGAAGAAAACAATAGTCATCGGGATTTTGCCACTCTAGCACGAAAAATGAAAGTAAATTTAAACCAGCGCTTTGCCTGGGTATTGGATTCATCATATGAAAAATTCTCTCCACTTGTTGCCGCTGCTTTCTTTCTCAACCCTACTGTGTGTGATACTCTTCTTGATGTGGCTGATGACAGTGTTCAGGAACTTTTTAAGCAGGCAGAGGGGTATGTGGTCCAGTGCACCCGGAGACAAGAGATTCACCCTGATGATGATGTGGAGGAACTGAATGGACCAGAGCCTGACCCTGAACCACCATTCTCCTCCTCATTGCAGCCAGTCTTCCGATTTCTGTCCAAATCCCGCGCAAAGCCTAAACCAAAGTCATCCACATGTAGCATCAGGCAGCAACTAAGCAAGTATAAGGAGGAGCTCTCACAGCCCAATACTTGTGATTCAGGAATCCAGTTTTGGCTTGGGAAATGTGACACATTTTATCACAGCTTGAAACCATTAGCATTAGATCTGTTAGCAATGCCGGCTTCACAAGCATTTTGCAGAGAGAGTTTTCAGTGTCACAGGTGACCTAACCAGGGGAAAGCGTAACAGAGCAAAAGTCACTTTAGCACGAAGTGCTTTCTTGAAAATGAATAAAGCTAAATGAGTGTTACTATTTGTTACTGTTTGCACTTATTGTTTAGCAAAGCTGTAAGCTTTAAGGTCTTGGACCTAACTTTATTTTCCTTTTTTGATGGTGAATTGGCAGCTAGTTATTGTTTTACATTACCATACAGTGTTTGTTGCTGCATAAAGTTTTTGAATTGAAATAAAGAGTCTGTTGTGTTGACATAAAGTTGAATTTGTGTTTTATATATTTTAGTTAAGTTTATTTTCTATACCAAACTTATAAAATATTGTAAAAAATTGTCTAGTAAATCTGTTATTGATTTTAGTCTTATTTTAAAAACAAAATAAAATAACAAGCAATTTTAGTCGACTAAAATAACAAGCAATTTTAGTCGACTAAAATAAGACTAAAATTAAAACAAATCAGATGACTAAAACTTGACTAAAACTAAAAATAATTATAGTCAAAAGACTAAGACTAAAACTAAATTAAAATTTTGTGTCAAAATTAACACTGCTATCCACTTCTCATAAAGCTTCAATATATTCAAGACCAGTGTCATGCACCCTTCCAAAGTCCACACCAAGTATTCTGAATATATAATATTACTAATATACTATAATAATAATAATAATAATAATAATAATAGTAATCATCTCATAATTTATGTACATGGTTCACACTTAACACTTAAAACATTATGCACCATATTCAAGTCCTACTAAACGCTTGTGCAAATGCATGCAGTCTTTTCAGTAAGCAGGAAACCACAGCTCCCAGAATGCCCCACAGCAAACCAGGAAGTACGTTATGTTAGATGCCGGTCCGCGATTCATACTTAGTCAAGCATTCACAAAGCCAAAGAAAGTACACGAATGGACACATAATGTACAACAATGTTACAAGTCTAACTGTTTGCTTCATGTACGTTAACTTGTCTGCTCAGATCTACCAGAGCATAGCGTTGTCTTTATAGTTAACCAAACTGAGCATAACGTCAAACGAAGCACAGAAGTAACCACAGCACAACAACATAACATGGCAACAGCAGACAACATGAAGCCTACATCATAAACAGACAAGAAAACATTTGAAATTAAGAGAGCTTACCAAGTGGCTGCACACCGGGTTGAAAGTCATTCACAAATTAAATGACTCTCACGCTTGCTTTTCAAGTAATAGACGCCGATCACATGTACTCACGGCACACTCCTTTCTTAAAGAGACACTACACTATTGGGCTGCCAAACCGCAGACTTCTCTCCACAAGTGCCACCCGCCGTATTTGTAGCTCTGGTTTAAGGTAAGTAACAAAATTTCACAAAAACACAACACCTCACAATTAAGTTCTTGATCTTATGATCCAGAGAACTTATGAAAACTGCTATTAAAAACAATTTAGTTCCCTGACCAGGAATCGAACCCAGGCTGCGGCAGTAAAGATCTTTAGGCCTGGCATCACCTGCCAAGCAACGAGGAGTGATGCTCATAAGAGAGTCATTTCAGGAAGCAGGAAGAGACTATCCATCTAGGGGTACCTGGGACGATCCTCTTTCACCACGTCTTCGAGAGGCTGCAATAAAACTCTTCGAGCAATATGTGAGGCTTGGCCAACTCAGATTCAACAGAAGTCTTACAGAAGTCTGTACACATAAACATTGCTACATCAAGGTGGATTGGTGGAACCATTTTGTCAATAGCCATACAATCCTTGGAGCCATCCAGAAAGATAGCTATGGTTATCAGACATTTTTTATAAAACCGGATTGGAGAAATCCAGAAGGCCGGATCAGTAGAGAACTGGAGGTGGGTCGAAGGAAGACAAAACATTGCCGACCTCATCACAAGAGGGGCATCCCCTGAGAAACGTCTGAGAGGATCTGGTACAAGAGTGTCTACATCTGATGAAGACCGCACAATGATTTAGTTACCAGATCTGCGGGAAGTCACTGTCCTATCCAAGTCTGAATCAATGAGGATTCAAGATCAAATAAAAAATATTGATAGAGATCAAGAGAGGAGGAAAGAAGACACAAAGAGGAGGGAGGTCTGCACCAGCGGTCAAAAGAAGTGGTCAAACTTTGGTCCAACACCATAGCTGGACAAAGGCAAAAGAATCTAGAGGCGAAGGCGATCCGGGAGCAGGTTGAGGAAGAGAAAAAAAAAACAGCTTGATGAAGAAGAAGCCAAATATAGGCAGCAGAAAAGAAAAGAGGCGATTGAAAAGGCCAAGACTCAACTTTTTTATCAAACGGATCGAGTCAAAGCACTGCATAGTGCTTACTTGCTTTTACATGTGCTCAAAGAGAGGGAAGCACAGCTTTAACTGAAGCAGCAAATCAACAGTGCCTATAAAGACGTGGACAAAACCTTCTGGGAGTTGGCCAAGGCCAGAGAAGATGAAGCTCTGAGACAAGAACAAGAGAAAGCACTGCAAAAGAAAGAGGAGACTCTGACCATTGCAGAGGAACTGAAAAACCAAATAAGGAAGGGTGAGTTGACTCAAGAGGAGGAAAAGCTACAAAACCAAAAGGAAGGGGAGGAAATCCTGCAACTTCAGGAGCTCTATCTTTGGGAACAGAGAATGGAGCAAGAACTCCAAAAAGAAGAAGAAAAGAAAAACCTCATGCAAGCTATTTGGAGCATCTGAGCAACAGACAACTGCAAAGAGCAACGAATGAACAAAAACTGAAGATGGAAGAGGAACAAAGACAGCTTTATCTCTCAGCAAAACAAAAAATGATCAAGTTACGAAGAGACAAAGAAAAAGAGATCTTAAGGGAAGCCCAGATGCGACGAGAAATGATGCTGGAAAAACTTGTAGCCACACAGGCAGAGCGGGCTGACAATGAGGAACTGAGGATTGTTAGAGCTGTCGCTGAGATGGACATTAGAGAGGCACAGCTGCAGGAGCAAGAGGAGAAGAAAAAGACTGCTATGCTGGACTCAATTGTGGCCCACAGAGAATCCCAGAGGAAAGAAAAGGAGAGAATGAACGAGACTGATGAACAGAAAAATCAAGAAATGCTGCTGGCCAAGAAAGAGGCCGACAGAAAATATGCTGAGAAACAACAGCTTAGAGCTCAGAATAAAAAAGAAAAATAAAAAAGATTTAAAGACTTCCATACCACACAAATGGTTGAAAAACAGTTCAAGCAACAGCAGCAAAGAAAAAGGGAAGAGGAGTTTGAAGCAATGAATGATTTTCAACCCGGTGTGCAGCCACTTGGTTTATTCCTGTTAAGTTTTCTCCCCACGGAAAAGGCAACCCAGCGTACAAAGGATATTACTCGGTCTTCCACATATATTTGTTTAATTATTTATTTTATTTTTTCATAAATTGTAACCAGGTAATAAACCTGAAATAATAAGAAATACAATATTTCAACTTCATGTGCATACTACAAACAACACACAACAATAAATAATATTACTCAAAATACAAATATATAATATTACTAATATACTATGATAATAATAATAATAATAATAATAATAATAATAATAATAATAGTAAGCATCTCATAATTTATATACATGCTTCACACTTAAAACATTATGCACTATATTCAAGTCCTACTAAACGCTTGTGCAAATGCATGCAGTCTTTTCAGTAAGCAGGAAGCCTCAGCTGGAAACTACAGCTCCCAGAATGCCCCGCAGCAAACCAGGAAGTATGTTATGTTAGACGCCGGTCCGCGATTCATACTTAGTCAAGCATTCACAAAGCCAAAGAAAGTAAACACGAATGGACACATAATGTACAACAATGTTACAAGTCTAACTGTTTGCTTCATGTACGTTAACTTGTCTGCTCAGATCTAACAGAGCATAGCAATGTCTTTATAGTTAACCAAACTGAGCATAACGTCAAACGAAGCACAGAAGTAACCACAGCACAACAACATAACATTGCAACAGCAGACAACATGAAGCCTACATCATAAACAGACAAGAAAACATTTGAAATTAAGAGAGCTTACCAAGTGGCTGCACACCGGGTTGAAAGTCATTCACAAATTAAATGACTCTCACGCTTGCTTTTCACGTAATAGACGCCGGTCACATGTACTCACGGCACACTCCTTTCTTAAAGAGACACTACACTATTGGGCTGCCAAACTGCAGACTTCTCTCCACAAATGCCACCCGCCATATTTGTAGCTCTGGTTTAAGGTAAAAAACAAAACTTCACAAAAACACAACACCTCCCAATTAAGGTCCTGATCTTATGACCCAGTGAACTTATAAAAACTACTATTAAAAGCAATTTGGTTCCCTGACCAGGAATCAAACCTAGGCTGCGGCAGTAAAGATCTTTTCTGACCATAGGCCTGGCATCACCTGCCAAGCAACGAGGAGTGATGCTCATAAGAGAGTTATTTCAGGAAGCAGGAATAGACTATCCATCCAGGGATACCTAGGACGATCCTCTTTCACCACGTCTTCGAGAGGCTGCAATAAAACTCTTCGAGCAATATGTGAGGCTTGGCCAACTCAGATTCAACAGAAGTCTCACACCCCATGGAGCCATAGGACGTCCAATGGGCATCACATTTACCAATAGTAGTGAAGCTTCTTATGGAGCCATTCCTTACCTACGGTGGGAAACAGAAAATGGAGTTGTAGTGAAACTGGTTGAATCAAAGGCCAAGCTTACCCCTCTAGACCAGAATGGTGATGTCATTAAAGCAGAGCTGTGCGGGGCTGTCTTTGCATCCCGCTTGAAGTCATATTTCAATAAACATTGCTACATCAAGGTGGATTGGTGGAACCATTTTGTCAATAGCCATACAATCCTTGAAGCCATCCAGAAAGATAGCTATGGTTATCAGACATTTTTTGCAAACCGGATCGGAGAAATCCAGAAGGCCGGATCAGTAGAGAACTGGAGGTGGGTCGAAGGAAGACAAAACATTGCCGACCTCATCACAAGAGGGGCATCCCCTGAGGAACGTCTGAGAGGATCTGGAACAAGAGTGTCTACATCTGATGAAGACCGCACAATGATTTAGTTACCAGATCTGCGGAAAGTCACTGTCCTATCCAAGTCTGAATCAATGAGAATTCAAGATCAAATAAAAAATATTGATAGAGATCAAGAGAGGAGGAAAGAAGACACAAAGAGGAGAGAGGCCTGCACCAGCGGTCAAAAGAAGTGGTCAAACTTTGGTCCAGAACCATAGCTGGACAAAGGCAAAAGAATCTAGAGGCGAAGGCGATCCGGGAGCAGGTTGAGGAAGAGAAAAAAAAACAGCTTGATGAAGAAGCCAAATATAGGCAGCAGAAAAGAAAAGAGGCGATTGAAAAGGCCAAGACTCAACTTTTTTATCAAACGGATCGAGTCAAAGCACTGCATAGTGCTTACTTGCTTTTACATGTGCTCAAAGAGAGGGAAGCACAGCTTAAACTGAAGCAGCAAATCAACAGTGCCTATAAAGACGTGGACAAAACCTTCTGGGAGTTGGCCAAGGCCAGAGAAGATGAAGCTCTGAGACAAGAACAAGAGAAAGCACTGCAAAAGAAAGAGGAGACTCTGACCATTGCAGAGGAACTGAAAAACCAAATAAGGAAGGGTGAGTTGACTCAAGAGGAGGAAAAGCTACAAAACCAAAAGGAAGGGGAGGAAATCCTGAAACTTCAGGAGCTCTATCTTTGGGAACAGAGAATGGAGCAAGAACTCCAAAAAGAAGAAGAAAAGAAAAACCTCATGCAAGCTATTTGGAGCATCTGAGCAACAGACAACTGCAAAGAGCAACGAATGAACAAAAACTGAAGATGGAAGAGGAACAAAGACAGCTTTATCTCTCAGCAAAACAAAAAATGATCAAGTTACGAAGAGACAAAGAAAAAGAGATCTTAAGGGAAGCCCAGATGCGACGAGAAATGATGCTGGAAAAACTTGTAGCCACACAGGCAGAGCGGGCTGACAATGAGGAACTGAGGATTGTTAGAGCTGTCGCTGAGATGGACATTAGAGAGGCACAGCTGCAGGAGCAAGAGGAGAAGAAAAAGACTGCTATGCTGGACTCAATTGTGGCCCACAGAGAATCCCAGAGGAAAGAAAAGGAGAGAATGAACGAGACTGATGAACAGAAAAATCAAGAAATGCTGCTGGCCAAGAAAGAGGCCGACAGAAAATATGCTGAGAAACAACAGCTTAGAGCTCAGAATAAAAAAGAAAAATAAAAAAGATTTAAAGACTTCCATACCACACAAATGGTTGAAAAACAGTTCAAGCAACAGCTGCAAAGAAAAAGGGAAGAGGTGTTTGAAGCAATGAATGACTTTCAACCCGGTGTGCAGCCACTTGGTTTATTCCTGTTCAGTTTTCTCCCCACGGAAAAGGCAACCCAGCGTACAAAGGATATTACTCGGTCTTCCACATATATTTGTTTAATTATTTATTTTATTTTTTCATAAATTGTAACCAGGTAATAAACCTGAAATAATAAGAAATACAATATTTCAACTTCACGTGCATACTACAAACAACACACAACAATAAATAATATTACTCAAAATACAAATATATAATATTACTAATATACTATTCATTCATTCATTCAATCTCTACCGCTTTGTCCCGTTAGGGGTCACGGGTGACTGGAGCCTATCCCAGCAGCTTTGGGCCTGAGGCGGGGTACACCCTGGACAGTGGCCAGTTAGTCGCAGGGCTGGGCAGGGAGACAGACAGTGACAGAAAACTATTCACTCTCACATTTATTCACTAGAGACACTTTAGAGTTGCCAATTAACCTATACATGCATGTCTTTGGACGGTGGGAGGAAGCTGGAGTACCCGGAGAGAACCCACGGTAACACGTGGAGGACATCCTCACAGAAAGACCGGCAAGAATGTTTGAGTTGGCCGGGTTTTGAACTCACAACCTTCTTGAAGTGAGGCAGGAGTGCTAACCACTCAGTCACGTGCACCCCTGGCTGGAGATCCTCCTCAGGGAATTCAAACCCCCAACCTCCCACACTAAAGGCAGGGGAACAACCACTTTACCAAAAAGGAGCTCTGTAAGTCCTCCTTTCAGAAAATGGTGAATAAGCTACAGGCTTAAGTCACTCCTACAATGAGGACTGGATTATGTTTGAGAAATTACATCTAGTAGTCACATAGGCTCACTACGATCCATCTGTAATATTGGCTCTGGGTAAACTTGTGAAACTACAAAACAACAATCCCCTGAGCATGTGCAAAGGTAAGGGCTTTTGCGTTTTAGTTTCTTTTTCAGGAATGCACTGTTGTTATTTCCCTCTCTTCTCACACATGTTGACAAATGCCATGAAGCCATTACATAAACAAACTCATGATCATACAACTCTAGCTCTGGTTCCAAATTTAAACAAGTGAATGACTCTGGATTTATAAATATCCAAATAACATTACATTATATTTGTCTGGTCAGGCTGCCTATCCCTTACAATGTATTTCCTCACGTTGTTGCCTGAAAGAGTCTGTGAGTTCCCAATTCCTTTTAACATTTTGTTCTGACATATAAAAAGGCACCTCTCTGACAATTACATTTTCATAATTATTTCTACTTGGAATACCAAAGAAAGGACCCTAATCTGCCTGGTGATTTAGCAACTAAAGTTATACTTACAACTAATTACTTTTCAAACAGCTCCTCCATAAACATAATTTATTTTTAGCAAGATGCAACAAAGTTTCCATATCCTTTTAATCCATTATCCAAACTTACTGGAAAACCAAGCACTGCTTTTGCCTTAGAAAACAGTTTGAATTCCCTTTTTTTTTCTGCCAACTTCAATTTCAGAAGGAATTTTGCTGTTGAGCACAAGCAAGGATTTACAAGCGGATTGTTTTCAGTTGGTTCTGGCTCGGGCTCTGATGGCCACAGGACACCGATAATAAATCAGTGGAGAGAGGTAGCCGCGGTCCACTCTCAGGCATCAATTAGACATTTAATACTTCAATGTAACAACAGCAGCGTCTGGAGGAAGAGGCGGCTCACACAACCTGGATTAAAGTTTCAAAAGACAGTGACTAAACCAGAGCAAGTTTATCTGATGAGAGGTGTGCATGTTTTAATAATATATGGGTGAGACTGGAAAGAAACAGAAGCATAATTTTCACAAAAACGTACATGCTCTGGTGTATGAATGTTGGGACAATGGATGGAATGGATGCTGCTTTCAAGTGGTGTCGGGTTTATTGTGTTCACGAGTTTCCGACATGGAAAAGCACATGAACACTCCACAAAGTTTTAATAAAGTCAGGTACATCAGAATTCTAGAATGAACACAAAATGCCTGTTCTGGCGTATGGACTAATTCAACATAGCAGAAGTCAACAGCAAGTTTGTTATCACCTGGGATTTTAGCACCTCTGTAAAAGGCAGACATTACTTTAATGTGACATAACTATAATACGAAGTTGGCATAACAAAGAAAAACTTGTTTGTAAAATACAGAAGAAAAACAGTCAAAAAAGACTTAACACAAGGATGGATTTAAACTTAGATTATCTTCACCAGGTTTAAAGTGACTGAGAGTAACATGGCACCATTTCAAATGAATTTGTGTTTGACTTTAGTTAAATTAATCTTAGGTTTAGAGCCTGTAACAGAAACAGAAGAGATATTTTCCCGAAGTAAATGATTTTAATAACAGATGTGTTGGTAATTGGTTTACAGCACAGTCTTTTTATTTCTGTGCCAAGGTTAACTGTGTGAGTTTTATGAGATACAAAAGATATATGGCACTACAAACAACAAACGTTTAGATCATCCAGCCTGTGGCAGATCGAGTGGCAGTTTTAAAGAAATTACTATACAATATAAAGATACTGTATTAAATTCAGCCATCACTTTTAATTTTTAACAGGATTACAGGATAACATCAGCTGACAGAAAAATATGAGTTTTATTTAAACACGTTTAGACCCGGATTTAACCTGGTTGAAAATTTAAATGTTGTCCGTGCGAACAGGATTTTTGTATCATACACTGACCAAACACAGAATCCTCTTTTTCATTTTCAAGTTAATTCGATAGTCAGAGGGGATCATGGTGTTATAAAAGGTCAATAGATCAAGGAATAGCTCAAAAATGTTGAAACAGTTGAAACAATTACACTGCTTAATTTTGTCTTTCAGTGTAAATACAGTGGGGATGGATATATATTATTTTATTTATTTATTTATAGACCTGTATATATTACAAAATGAGAGATCTGTGAGTGCGATTGAATAACCCTGAAGAAACCGCAACCTGAGAGAGAAGACAAACAGAGCTTTGAGCGGCAAAAATGAAGAAAGGAGCAGTGGGCGAATGGAAATACCTCAGCACTGAGCGTCCTACGGGACACCAACAGACTATTCCTGTGCAAGAGGAGACTATTCCTGTCCAGGAGGAGACACACGTCCGATTGAAGATTCAGGACGGCTCTGTGTGGGTGTGGTGAGCGAGCCAAGACAGTTTTCCAGGGATTATTCCATTACATTGGAAAACATTTAACTAAATACCTCAATAACATCTCATACATTTTCTCTGGTTTAACAAAAGAGTATCTCCAAATTAAACTGGGACTTTGTCTGTGTTCCTTGTCTATTAAGGATGCTGCTGTCATGTCGAGTTGTGCCGAAGCTCTCTGAATGAACAGAAATAGTTATAAAAGAGGAATGCAAGCAGACGGAAAAGGATGATTTTCAAATGTTGGTTCATTGGGTTCCAGTGAGTAACAAACTGCTATTTCTGTCTGTGTTTTCGCAAAAATAAATTTAAATTGTGTAATGTGCACTTTTATTTTGAAAGAACTGCTATCAGAAAAAAGTACAATAACATCTAGTTTGAAAACACAAATAAGGTGCTTTTTAACAGCAGTATTTCCTTTACATAGTAGCAGTTCAAATAGCTCTTATAAATCTCAGCTTAAACTTTAATGTAATCAATTTAAATGTTAAAACCAAAGCTGCCACTGCCAGGGCATTAACCTTTTATCTAGTTTGTTTTAGAAAAACAAGTTACTCAGAGTCCAGGGCCATAACAGGTTGTTGCATGTGTTCCTGCTCAGAGCTCACTGTTCACAGATCATGTCTCCCTTTGCTCCTCTGAGCCACACTCTCACTGCTGACTCTTTCATGCTCTATAGGCTACTTACATTTTGGTTGTTATAAAACTTGGCTTCATTCTAGCTGCAGACTTTTTGCAAAAACTAAATGCAGCTTTTATGATGCATAGTGCTAAAGCAGAACAAACCTAAGTCCAAATAGTCATCTATCACATCGAGGATCTGTGACCGGAGGAAAAGAGTCAGAGGCGCTGGTTTTTAAATGAAAGTTATTAACTTGTTACGTATGTTTAATGACTTGCCCAGCCCTACTTTTTTGATATTTTCCTCTGTGTTACAAAATATCCCATACAATGAACTGTTGAAAGTGCAGGCAGCCTTGTATATATAAAAAAAAAATTACTGTGTGAGAAAATTATTGAAATTTTTTGGGAAAATGCCCTGAGCGAGACTTGAACCCAGGTCTCCCGTGCACATTATCTGATACACACTCTACCACGTGAGCTAATAGGACACCCTCCAGTCACTTAAAGACTAACTATGATTCACTCAGCATTAATGTTTACATCCCCCTCCAGTTTGTAAAATAAGTTTTGTCTTCTATCTAAGGAAACCAGCCTCATTTATGAGACCGTTTCTTCGTTTCTTCAGTAATCTAGTGAACAATGTATTCATTCATTAAACTAACTCAGGGCTAATTTAATTAACACAGAACACCACCATCTTTGACCCCTTACTTTCTAGTTCTCCAAGAGCAAATCTGCCAGACCATGCCTCATTTTAGACCCGAACATCTACTTAGGCATCACTT
This sequence comes from Neodontobutis hainanensis, assembly GCA_024349245.1. Lineage (NCBI taxonomy): Eukaryota > Metazoa > Chordata > Actinopteri > Gobiiformes > Odontobutidae > Neodontobutis > Neodontobutis hainanensis. Next base: position 67,996 of record JALDNG010000221.1, read on the forward strand.
TAAAATCTACACCTGCCAAGCGTACGTCACTCACTATACAGCTTTCATCAGGATAAAGATTGGAGCCCTAATAGTATTTTTTGATTTAGTACGACGTATTCCAGTTGGACTAATATTGCTTGTATCATATTCAGAGAGGGGATTGATGGAATGTTACCTTTTTGTTTTAATTTGCCCCATGACAAAATGACAAGCAAAAATGTGAAGCAATGAAAATAATCCCATGCAGATGCTCTCCAGAATGTTTTCCAATCAAATCTGTACTAATGTGTCGTGGTTTCTGGAGTTATTATGTTGCGTGTGATGCTGACCCGTTCACTCTCGCTCCGTGGGCAGTGAGGGCAGAGCGGCTGACCTTCCCTCCCACGAACGCAGCGACACACACAGTGGGTTTGATGTGTGACCGGTGACATGTATGTTTGGCATCTCCATCATAAAGCCTGGAACGTCTTTGAGCGTTGCAGTGAAACTGTCAGGTTTCATTTATGAGCCAGAGTCCAGCATCGAGGGGCTCTGACGGAGGACAGACAGAGGTGAACAGGGGTCACTGCCTTCTCCCTTCCTCCCACTGACACTACACGCAGCATTTATAATTGAGTACAGTGTGGCATCGAAGCTTCCTGTTTCTATAAGGCATGAATGTGTGACTGTAGTAAGATCAAAGACAAAAATGAGAGTCTGTTTAAGGTTTTCTATAGTGGTGCTTACAGTGGTAAAATGTAAAGTGAAACAAAAATGCCAATTAGAAGTCCACCAGTAGTTGTTTTTCAAACAGCAAAACATACAGTATAAACCTATTACATCAATGTATGATGCAAATAATCCAAAATAATTAAAGGAATTGGTTTGCAATTGATGATTGATATAAGATTTATAATGGGGTGTGACAAGATCTCACAAGGTCAAAATGTGACAATATCTGGTCAAAGCTCTTAAAAGCTGAACAGACACCTCTAATAAAAAAGAGGGTTTTAACGGTCAGTGGTTGTGTTCAAGTCATAAAAGATTTGAGAGGGACAGTGGAGGATGAAGTGGCCTTACTGAGAAAGCATCTAAACTAAATAAAAGTCATGACAAACAGTGCTGTACTGACTCAACTGTATACTAGTTGAAAATAAGAAAGTTTTCACAATCCACTGCAGTGTTTCCCAAAGAGTGGCTTGGGTACTAATATATTTCATAACTTTTTGACCCTTCAGAAAGCTGACGTGGATCTAAATTTGACTTTAGTTCACAGGACAGCATAATAGAAGAATTGGAATAAGATGGTTTGGTGTGTTTCTTTTTTTTATCATTTTTGTATATAAAAAAGACCTGGACAAAAGCTATGAACACAGTACATGGAACAATAAATATTTTAAAGTGGTACCCATAAATACTTCTCTACAGTATACTTATGGCACCATCAGTGGAAGACTTGCAGTTTTGTGTGTACAGTCAATCCGTATATTGAAACGATTATGTCATCACATCCCGTGTTGGCTGTGTCACACGTAACAGCAACAACAACAATTGCGGACTATATGATTGTGTTCTGCAGAAGCTACTAAGCCTACTAGCTTTATTACAGAAAAATCTATTGCTTCTATGCAATTGTGGTGAGCAACAAGCGATAATGGTCAACACCATACGCCACAAGGAGCAAGATTATAGGCATGCTCAAAGTCTTTTTCTCCGTGTATAGTGTATGTTGGGAATATCTTATTAATTAATAATTAATATGAATATTAATTATGGAAATGAATAATTAATATTTTGATATCAAAATATTGTCTCGTTGGGGGCACCACCCAGAGTCATAGTCCTGAGAACTAATTATGTTTAGTAAGTCTCAATCTTGAAGGAAGTAAATTCCCTAGTTTTCGAATATTCATGAATATAAACAGAGAAACAATGATGTCTTTATGGGGTTTTATTAAAGATTATACAAGTTTAAAACAATGAATAATAACAAGGAAAATGACACAAAGGAATAATTAGGGACAGATGATGAGGGTAATTAACACAAAACAATGATTGACAATGAACAATGGCATTTACTTGTTAGAACTTTGGTGGAGTAAAGTAGTTTGACCATTGAATTATGCTATTTACTGCTAGTAGTTAAGAAGTTTAGATGGCTTAAGATGGCTGTTTACGGCTATTTGAGTAGTTTTGGTTGGGGTTTTGCTGGGCCTAATGAAAACAATATACAGGTTCTATAAAGCCAAATTTTAGTGTCACGTGTTCAAACTCACTCAGTCGTGATGGCGCTCAGCTGTTCGGGCGGCAGAAGTTCCAAAGTGATACTCCGGCACTTTTGACGCGCTTTCTCCAGCTGGTTGTTGCCAAGTGACCAGATGGCGTCACGTGTCCACGTTGTTTAGCCGGCTTACAATGGATCGTAGCCAGAAAAAGGTGGCGTTCTGTGATTGTCTTTGAGGGTAAAGTAGGCCTTTACCAGCAGTCGATGTTAAAGTCTTTAACAAAAGGGTTCACTGAAAAGACTTAAAAATTGTCTTTTCCTGAATTAACGAGGGCTAGCTTTGTTTAGCGTACTCGTCTTTAAGCACAAGGAACTACAAAATCCACTTCCGTCGCAGGGATTTGACGTAGTCCTCGGTGCGGCTAAAGGAAAGTTTTTCAAAACAAATCAATACGCGGAGTCTTTAAGAAGATGAAAAATTCACGTTTGCACGGTGTTTGAAAGTTACAAAATAAACTAAACTAAAGGTAAAGATTTAAGAAGGTACACAAGAGACATAAGAAGCAAAAGGTAGTCACAAATGTTTTTTGGATTCTTTTGATATCAAACACATAAACATTAATAGCTGCTTCACCTGAAAACATAGAATAATTAATTTTATTACACAACCAGCTGTAAGGGTGATGAAGAAGAAAGTCTTTTATATCCCGTTATTCCTCTGGAGCCTGTAATGAACAATATGGAGCTTACACATTCAATAGAACAGAACACTAAATTGTCTTTAGATTAGAAGCAGTCGTTATTCTGCTTAACCAAAAGAGGGCAGTGTTTGATCATTTTAGAATACTAGGATCAAAGACTTTCCCCAGGGTCTGGCTTGTTTCAATACACAAATCGTATATTTTGCTATTTAAGACGAGTCACGAGACGCCAGCAAGTCTGGTTTGCCATGAGATAACACCTTGGTCCATCTTTGAAGTGATGCAAAACAAAGCTGTAAATAGAGTTTCCTCCTTGTGGTTGTCTGTTAACACAACATCAGGGAACATCTGGTGCAGATTAGCAAAGAGTTGCTAATCAAATCTTTTTCGCTTTTCCTCAGTCTGAATAAATTGAAAAGGTCGGTAAAGAGTCAAGGGTGTAAATTTGTAATCCTTTGAATGGGTTTTGGTTCCTGGTACTGAGAGTTTCACTACATGTATATCTGTGGCAGAATTACAGTGCCCCATATTGGTCTGGCATATATACTACACCAGGGTGCACGTGGCAGAGTGGTTAGCACTCCTGCCTCACAGCAAGAAGGTCGTGAGTTCAAAACCCGGCCGGCTCAAACATTCTCGGCCGACTCTGGTCTTTCTGTGAGGAGTCTGCATGTCCTCCACGTGTTACCGTGGGTTCTCTCCGGGTACTCCGGCTTCCTCCCACCGTCCAAAGACATGCATGTACAGGTTAATTGGCAACTCTAAAGTGTCCCTAGTGAATGAATGTGAGAGTGAATGGTTGTCTGTCAATGTTTGTCTCTATATGTTAGCCCTGCGACTAACTGGCCACTGTCCAGGGTGTACCCCGCCTCAGGCCCGAAGCTGCTGGGATAGGCTCCAGTCACCCGCGACCCCTAACGGGACAAAGCGGTAGAAAATGAAAATGAATGAATGAATATACTACACCGCTTTCAGTCGCTTTCAGTCGGTTTCAGTGATTTCGTGTTTACGCAGATATTTCTTGAGACGAAACTGTGTTTACGGAATTTTTTTTAGAAAGAGGAAAAAAAATGATTGGATAGGGAATGCACCGGCTTTGTGTGGACTAGGCCTTAAACTGAGGTCTGGAGACAGAGCAGGACAAAGAGCTGTGAATAGTAGCACAGTAGAGAGTGAATGAATAGACTCAAGTCAGATTGAATTCTCCACATATCAGCCACTACAGCCACAAATAATAGAAATATGAGAAGTAAAAAACGGATAGCTACTAAATTATACAGGAGATAAAATGTGTTAATACCTTTATTTAATCCCAACTGCTCTCATCTCTAATTTTAAAGTAATTTTAAACATGCTAAAGTTATTAGGGTAGCTCAAAGCTACTAGCACTAAGACCTAGGAGAGCTGCTCAGCTGCTCAAACACCACTTACGCTGCTCTAAGTGCCGGACAGTAAAAAACAAAAGGAGATGCACAAGTGTTAAAAGCAAGCGACTGGTTAGCGCTGCAAACTGCTGCTCTGAGACTCTGCTCCACTGCAAACTACACTAGCTCACTACTAACCAGAGGTGGGTATTAACGAGTTACATTTACATGAATAACTTATGTAACATAAATATAAAAAAGTATACTTCTAAGAGTAGTTTTACTCCACAAATCTTTTTACTTTTACTTGAGTAGATTTGTAAAGATCTAACAGTTAATCTGGGCTACACTTGACAAGTTTTTTTTTTTACCATTTATTCTGCACATTCAATGCTTTATTTTTGCCACCAGTGGATCTACCACATGACTGTGTTGCACCAATCAGATGTGGCTATGCAGTCACATGACCAATACAAACTGTGGAGGAATAGCAGCACAAACTCTTCAGTGTAGGGCAGCAGCAACGCTGTTTTCTGACTCAAAAAGCTTTTACTTATTAAGTAGTGCAGGAGCGTCCGCCCAATCTACATTTTAATTACAAAAACATTTTTCTTGTAACATAGCCTACTACATCATCGGAATGTCCAAAAGCTGTAGGTCTGCATTGTTTATAAATATCTGCATAAAACACAGGTTATAAGACACTGCTGTGGACCAACAGCGTCTTATACCTCACTTTTATTGTTTTCTGTTTCTGTATTGTTTCCTGAAGTTTTGCTGCAGTAAAACACCGCTTAGCGCACATTTGTTTACATTTGTGATAAACAAAACTTAAACCCCATGGCTCATTTGCATAGATCCACAAGGACATTAACCATGTGCCATTTAATGTCCACTAATTATTGGAAAGGACATGTTTTTTGTGGATTATTTCGCCAGATCATGACCAGAGCAGGACCAGGATTATGGCTGGATTACATCTGTTGGAGATGTTGCTGTTGGTGAGTCTTTAATGTAGGCTATTGATAAGGCTACATACACACACATTTGCTCAAAAAATGTATTCTACAGATGGAACTGATGCTGACATATGATATGAAAGTAAATGCTACCTTTGCTTTGAACAACATGTGTAATTTAAATAAACATTTTAACTGAACATTGATAGCACTGACTTAGAATACAGTTGGTTCAATATAAAAATAATAACCCAAATATTGGTTAAACTTAGTAAATTGTAAACTACTTTTGCCATGATAATGTAGCTTCGCTTGCTACATTGTTCTGGGGGGTAGTGTAGCGAACGTTCATTTAACATAGAGTAAATAACTATATTTTCCAGTCTACTGTCTCTAGTGTTGAAAGTGAAGAGGAAGAACAGCACTGGCCTCATTTTGTGTTCACACACAGGCCTACTGCAGGGATTGGTTGAAAAAGTTTTATGTTGTGGAAAAAAAAAAAAATTATTAAAGCCGCAAGCAGCGATAAAGGCCCTCGCCTCCCTTGCAACCCCGGGGACACATATACTTGGAGGAATGCATTTCGTGCTTTAAAGCGTAAACTTCACGGTAATGTCAAATAACCGGGCCTGTGCCTCTGCTTAAATCTTCTTCTGGCTGGAACCTGCTTCATCAGCTCGGGCCTGTGCTACTGCTGTGCTACACCACCTAATTTAGAGTTAAAGGTCTCCACATTCCCTGGTTTTCCTGGGATATGTCTGAACTTTTGAAAAATAAGAGTTTATGCTTGGGCTAACGTGAGAAAAACAAAGTTAGGGCGGGAGATTTGAGATAACTCAGAAAGCGCTGCACCCCCCTGTTAAAAAGGAAAAATGTAAATATTACTTGTCTAAAAGAACAAGTTTACATGTTCCAAAAGATTCTGAGGAGTTTTCCAAGACTCTAGTTGTGGCTTTAGACGAGCCTTCTTCAAAGGAAGGATCCTGTCAATTGGTAAATGGCATTTTTTTCCCAAAGAATTGTCTGCCTCTTCACAGGCTCCTTACAAACACAGCCACAAATGTATCAGAAAAACAAACTGATAACTTTTTTGGCACTCGTGTCTTTTCTGTTCACCCTGAGGTTTCCTATGGATGTACCAAGTTTCATTTTTCTACGTTGGAAAAAATTACTTTCACTTTCCATAGGCCGAATGTATTTTCATTTTCCAGGGGTCGCCACTGAGTCATTTCTTTTTATTATTTTTTCAAATACTTAAAATACATACATTTTTCGCCAGGCTTGAGTTTAGTGGCCAATAAAATGTACTTTTTGCGCACATTTACTGGGTCAAAATTGAGGATCATTTTGCCAAAAAATTTAAATAAAAAATAAATTGAGCAAAAACAACAAAAAAAGGCATTGTCTAATGTGCACACGTGTGTTTAGCTCATTTTGCCTAAGTTTGGTGTTTGTGGAATGAAGCAGCTATTTTCTGTACATTTTTAAAAGGGAAGTGTATTCTAAGGCGGTTCACATTTTCAATTCAAAATGGCCGCCTTCTCGTGTGTGATAGGGTGTGGTCCCCATTGGCTTTTATGTTCATAAGCCCATGCTGGATGTGTGTACCAAGTTTCATTTGCCTAGGACAAACTACAATTTTCCCTTCCCATTGACTTTTTCCACATATTTGCTCCGTTGCTATGGCAACAGATTTATAGATAGGGGGTGGTTGTCATTGGCTTTTATGTTCGTTTTAAGTGATGTGTGTACCAAATTTCATGTCTCTATGACATACTAAATTCTTGGGTCCCATTATAAGTTTGTAGGGGGCGCTAGAGGGCCATTTCTAAAGCTAACCCTTTTATTTGCATATCTTTGTGTTCAGGTCATGAATGTGCACAAACGCCTTTTTGGGTCCAACTTGATCCGAGAAGGCGTTTGAGAGTTAAGGGATAATTTATTACCACAAAAATGGCCGCCTCGTTACAGGCTTGCCACAACCACACCCGATAAGATATCAAAAAAAAAATGACAACTTTTGTTGGCACATGTGTCTAGATGATACTCACCAAAATTGGGGCCATTTAGACAAAAACACAATGAGTTGAATCTTTTGGCATAAGGAGTGCGATTTAGATGGTCGCGCCTTTCACGGACTTCCTGTTGAGTTTAGGCTGTGGCTGTCATTGACTTTTCTGTTTGCACTGAGGTGTCCTATGGATGTACCAAGTTTTGTATTTCTACATTGGGAAAAAAATACTTTCACTTTCCATAGGCCCAATGTATTTTGACTTTTCTAGGGTTCGCCACTGAGTCATTTTTCATATTTCTTTTTCGGGGACTTCAAATACATAAATTTTTTGCCGACCTTGAACTTTGGGCCCAATAAAAATTACTTTTTGCGCATTTTCACTGGGTCAAACTGAGACCCAGTGAACAATTGAAAAAAATAAAATAAAATAAAAAAAATAACTCCAGCAAAAACAATAGGCCCTCCCGGTTATCCCCGGCTCAGGCCTAATAATCAGAAATTACAATCAAATAGTTACTCAGTACTTAAGGACTTTTTTTAAACAAATACTTTTTTACTCTTACTTGAGTAATTTATTGGATAAATACTTTTTACTTCTACTTGAGTGAAAATTATTTTTGATGTAACGCTTTTGGGCTACTCTACCCACCTCTGTTACTAATAATAAGCTACAATAACAGTAAAACAGCTGAACATCACCTCACGTGTCCGAGCAGCTCTGCAAGATCTCTGTATGTGTCTGCTGCTGTGGTCTCCACTGAAAGCCGTCAGTATAGAGGTGTGTGGCAAGGACATGTTACGCATTGTGCTCAATACCAGCGGCAATTTTAATGTGGTAAATTAAAATTTGTGCTGAGGACCAATGTGCACCTTTCGGATGGCACATCGAGAACTGGGTTGACCGGATGCTTGGTGATGTTTTAATTATTCTAGTACCAACTTGGTACCGACTTTTGAAACTATGTTGCCAGATGAGGAAACTTGAAAAGACGTTTACAGCTTGTATAATACGCAGGTATGTACAATTGTGCTCATACATTGGCATAATTTTTGGGCCTTTTTTTACACTGAAAAAAATAATTCTGACCCCTTGTAAATGTTACATGTTTTTATCTGGTTAATTTAACTGATTTTAATGTGTTATTTAATCCTACTCATTTTTTTATTTATTAATTTTCAAATTCACTGCCCTTGCTTAAAACAAGTTAATTTCATTCAATTAAAAGTAATTGGAAAAAAATCTGTTTCATTTATTTCCATATCTGTCCGGTCAGCGCATGTGCAGAGACAATTTTTTTCTGAAGGCGCCAAGGCAGGGGATTGAACGTGAAGCACTCTTTTGCTGCAACCTGCTCTGCATTTTTGGTACGTAAGCAATTTATAATCATTGGTGTGTTATATTCGTTATATAAACAGGATTCTGTTTAAACTTTTTAAACATTTGATAGACTAAGTTTGTAATTTTTTTTATACAAATTACATTAGCTAAGGTTACAGCAACTAGCTTAACCACGTGAGTTGTGTAAGGTTCGTAGGCTAAGTTAACTTAAATGTAAATGCGTGGTGAATTCAGTGTTTGTCTTGACTTATTTATTAGTTTGTGGAAGCAGAATAAAAGCAAAACAGTTTTACAAATGTTAATTGTATAGATGCACCTTCCTTTCTGTCTAACGTTAGGCTATAGGCTTGTAACGTTAGCAGTACGTTACATTAGACTGGCCAAGCCTAGTACATTACATTAGCAGCTAACGTTATTCCTGACTGGCTGTAATGTTTTCTAATCTTGTCAATGTGTTAACATTAGGACAAAATACACCTGTGAAATCATGTTGGTAAAAGGTGGTTAATGTGCACAGCAGCAAGAAGTTTCTACGTAATGGCAGGCCTAGGTAACGTTAGGTGCCTGAATTTACCGTTTCTTTAAAAGTTTGTATTTTTTTCACACCCGTAGACCCGCCCCTACTATGCCGCTGACTGGCTCCGACCGACCGTGAAATTTTTCCAAGGCCTGTCAATCCTCTTGCTGCAAACCTAACCAACGAATGCTACGAAAACTAGCCAAAAGTCCTCGTGGTCGGTATCCGACTCGCCTTATCAAAGCTTAAAACGTAAAGGTGGGGCTGAAAGTATGTAGTAGAAGCATGGAAATGTTTCATAACTAAATAGCAGGAAATTTGCAGATGACACGAGAGGACCAGCTAGTACAATCACAGCCGATAGTCCAGTGAAAGACCAGTTAACCTGAAGTGGTAGGCAGAAGACGACTTGGGTTTAGGCCTGTCACGATAACAAATTTTGCTGGTATAGATACACATTTTCATGAAATCTGGCTTGCTGTCGCGTGGGGCTTTGAAACCAGTTGCATTTGTTTTTTTTGTTTTTTTTTTCTTCAACAGCGCTTTCCCATGCAAAGACCATGTGAGATGTGACTGACAAGCGCCGCGGCACCGCCTCCCCACACAATCCAGTCTTTTTGGTAGAGCGCGAGAAAGAGGAAAACAAACAAGCATGCAAATGAAATTATCAAGCTAATTTTCTTTTTTTATCGTGCGATTAATTGATTTAATGACTATCGCGACAGGCCTACTTGGGTTTAGCTAGCAGGTTAATGTTGTTCAACTTTGTTTCTGCTCTAAACACAAAGACTAATTATGTTGGCACTGCATTTATTGCTCCCAATTTCACATTAATACTTTTAGTATAGAAGTGGAACATGAAAAATACAAATACTAATAGAGTTAGTGATATGGCATTAAAAAATTTATTTAATTTACAAAACAAAGAGCTGGCAGGGGTCTTGACTTGATGAATCTCTTATAATATCTTACAATGTACTTAATAGTTGTAGGCTACTAGGCCTGTGGACTGCATTATGAAGAGATTTTTCTGTTTCTGTTTCAGTTTATAAAAAATCACCATATGATCTGACACAATGTAAATAACCTTACACAATTATTTATTCTAAAACATTGTACATGTGTTTATATTTCATGCATTGTTGTACAAACAATGGTAGTTAATTTAAGAAACCAAATCTGTTTTGTACTTAATTCACACAATTTCCATAAACTTCAATACCCCTCGTTTCATATAATTTCCTGTCTGTCTGCATAGAGCATCTAAAGCTTTGAAAGCATTAATTTCTGATGTAATTTCGAAATTCTCTAAAGTAATTTATAAGAGGAATAACACACTTGCAAGAAAATAGTCAGTAAATAAGTTGATAATTAAAGTAATCTTTCCTGAAAATGAAGTCCATGTCTGTCTGTCCACTTCCACCCTCTTAATCTGCCATGTGTTGGAATTTTTTTTGTATTTTTTTATTTTAATAAGGTATTATTACAATTTGGACTTGGACACAAATTCGTTTGTAGTGATCTTATTTGAGTCATGGGCTTTAACATGTTTTGTGCTGACACAATTTTGTGATTATAGGACAATTACTTTTTTCCTCAACATGCTTATAATTTATCTTTTTAATTCCTGCTCTTTTTTATTTCTGTTGCAGGCTATTCTCATATCTGATTGTCTTGGTGTGATGTGGGCCAAAACTTAATTCTTTGGGGAGCTCATATTGTTTTGGTAAGTGCAATTAACATACATCTTAACAGTGCTGCTAAGGAGAAAGCTAAAAATGTTCTGTAACTGTGTTGTATACATTTTGTTCTTTATTTATGGGTGGATCTCAACACTGGCACTTTGTCATCATACTGCATAATTTATAGAGAAGTGCATGCTATAAAATTACCAGTACACACAGACATTTTCTTCATGTCTAGCTTCCTGCTAGGCGTGCTTGTGTGTATTTGTTCTTTTTATAACAGTAATTACTAACAGCAGTGCAAAGTAAATCTGCCACTGATACACTGTTACTCTTAGGGTGTACTCACACTAGGCCTGGTTGCCTTGTACCGTGCCCAAGCTCGATTTTCACCCCACGGTTATGCTATGCATTCCTTCTCTAAGAAACACTGTACTCTTTTGAGAAAAGCATTCTCTCTCGCACGGCACAGTGGAGTTTATTTGCGAGTTCCGTGCTGAGTGTGAGTAGGCTACGCCCTTAATCTTTTGAGTAAAGCTTCCGTTTGCTTAATATGACATTCCATGGCCCAAACTATAAGTCACAAATAATAAACTATGCATTTAGTTGTCTTTACAGAACATAGCTTTATGTAATCAAAGTTGATGCGGATCACCATGCCCCTTATGTGACTTGTTATGACACCATCACTAATGTTTGATTTCTGTCCTCTTTTCTCTCTTTGTGGTTTGTCTAGTTTATGTGGCAGTGTAAAGACTGTGGTGCGGAAGTGTCTAAGAGATCAGAAATTCTTAAACATTACAGACTAAAACATAGTCATTTTGGGCGTGGCCATCATATTAAGTCGCTTTGGATAAAAAAGCGTCTGCTAAATGACTAAATGTAAGTGTATATACCCTAATTGTCCATGCGTATTTACAACTTGGAATTCACTTTTGTCACATTTGTCAAGGAATCACAAAAATACCTTAAAGCACTCTGACATATTTACTTCATTTTCCTGTCATTTATGTGGCTGTAGTGAACTTGGAACAGAACATGATTATTTTGTGCACATAGGCCATCATCTGAAAAACAATGAGACAGTCACATGTATGTTTAAAGGCTGTGAATACACATCCAATGTATACAGCACATTCAAATCGCATAAAAGTTGGAAGCACAGCTTACATACGTTGAGAGATTTTAAGCATGGTGTAGTCAAGGGAACTAGTGCAGCTGAAACTGAAGAGCCTGGTGTTTCAGACAGTGAACAATTCTGTAATGAAAGTCAGTCTGATGACATTGATTTAGATAAGTCAAAGGATCAGCCAGAGATAATAGAACAAAAAATTGCTGCAGTGTTATTAAAACTGGAAAATATTTTTCACGTGCCAAGTGCTGCAATTGATGAATTGCTGGAAGAATTTCAATATTTGTTGAGCACTGCATCTTTTTGTAGTACAAGAAATGTGATACATGACACACTGAATAGTTACAACCTGCAAATTGACCAGTCAGTCATTGAAGAACTTGTATCTGCCCTGTGTACAGCTAATCCTGTCTATAAGTCAATTGGCAAAGGTTGTCCTTTGGCAACGTCCTTTAAGCGCAAAAAATACTACAGAGACAATTTTCAAGTTGTGGAACCCATAGAATATATCTTGGATGACAATGATAAAAGAACGCTGCAGTATGTTCCACTATTAAAGTTTTTACAGCAGCTTTTTACTAATGATCACATTCTTAACAAAGCATTAGATAGTCACCTCATTTCACAGTGCAGAGGAGAAGTGATATACGAGTCTTTTCGAGATGATCAGTTTTTCAAGGATAAACATTTTTGTCAGAAGGTGAGCTGCGAGTGTTGTTGAATTTTTTATGTTGATGATTTTGAAATTTGTAATCCACTTGGCACATCTCGTAAAAAGCACAAGATCTGTGGCGTTTACTGGACTCTCAGCAATTTACCACCAGGTTGTCATTCTTCGTTGTCTTCAATTTATTTGGCTTTACTCTGCAGATCTGATGATATGAAGAAATATGGCTATGAAAAGGTACTAGAGCCCTTGTTGAGGGATCTTGCCATTTTGGAAAGTCAAGGTATTTTTATTGCTCAACTTGGAGATTTTGTTAAAGGCACAATACAGTGTGTTGTAGCAGACAATTTGGGGGCACATGGAATTGCTGGATTTATTGAAAGTTTTTCAGGTGAATACATTTGCCGCTTTTGTGTGGCAAAAAAGTCGGAAATTCAGAAGAGTGAAGTGAGTTCAGGGACATTTACTCTCCGAAGCAAAGAGATGCATGAAATGCATGTTAGATCAGCACAGGACAATGCACAACCTTGTTACGGTGTTAAAAGGAAGTGTGTTTTCTCTTCATATCTTTCTCATTTCAATGTCTGCACAGGCTACCCCTCCAGATGTTGCACATGACATCTTGGAAGGCACATTACCAGTTGAGCTGGCACACTGCCTCAAATTGTTAATTTCAAAAAAGTATTTCACACTTGACCAACTCAATGTGTCCATTCAGAAATTTCCATACAAGTGGACAGACAAATGTAATCGTCCTCATGCTATTCCCAGGACATTCATGCTGAAGAAAAGCATTGGAGGAAATGCGCATGAAAATTGGAGTCTTTTGCGATTGCTTCTGCTTTTGATTGGACATTTGGTGCACACAGATGAACCTGCCTGGCAGGTCATTTTGGACCTTAAAGATATCGTTGAGCTAGTTGTTGCACCAGTGCACACAACACAATCCAGTGCTTTCCTTGAAGCCAAGATTTGTGACCATAGAGCTAGGTTATAAGAGGTTTTTCCTGGTCTAAACCGGTTGCCGAAACATCATTTTGTGGAACATTATCCACAGATGATCAGATTTTTTTTGGTCCACTAGTTGGGTTGTGGACAATGAGGTTTGAGGCGAAACACAGTTTTTTTAAGCAGGTGGTCCGTCACACATGCTGCTTTAAAAACGTACTCTTGTCCATGGCGGTGAAGCATCAGTTCATGATTGCTTATAACTTGGCGTCAACCACAACCGAAACTTCTAGCTTGACTGTCTCAGCTGTCTCAACTGTCTCTGTTGGCATTTTGCATCAGGATGTGCAGAAGGTTCTGCAGTTGGAATACCCTGATATTACTCACATTCACCTCACAAAGAATGCATCTGTTAATGGCGTTAACTACAGAGAAGGTATGGTTGTTGTTCATGGCTCTGTAGGTGGCTTACCAGAGTTTGCAGAGGTTATCCAGATGGTTGTAGTGGAGAAAAGCTTGAGCTTTATTGTTAAAAAGCTTGATGCATGGTATAGGCAAGGCAAGGCAAGGCAATTTTATTTATATAGCACAATTCATACACTGGGTAACTCAAAGTGCTTTACAGAAATAAAAGACAATTTACAAGATTTATATTTGGAAACATAAGAAAGATTAAAAGCATTATAAAAAAAGAAGAGTGCAGATAAAAAACATTTTAAGTTGTGGTGTAGGCGGAGCTAAAAAGGAAGGTTTTTAACCTCCCCTTGAACATTGTTAAAGTTGAGGCTTGTTTTACTTCATCTGGGAGGTTGTTCCAGGTTTTTGCTGCTTGAAACTTAAACGCTGCTTCACCCTGTTTAGTTCTAACTCTGGGCACGAGCAGAAGGCCTGTCCCAGATGTTCTCAGAGTCCGAGGAGGCTCATAAGCTACTACTATAGGGAGCATTTTAGGGCATTTGAGTTAAGTCCCACTTCAGAAGTCTCTCTCATTCAACTTGGTGCCTTGTTGGACCAGTACCCCTTGGCAGATTACATGATTTGAGGCCAATGAATGGTGACACTTAAAAGATTCATACAGATACAAGGTTTGATTATGGTAGTTTGTGTTGTTCATACGCTGCATGAGTTCATATGTTGCATGAGTTAATACACCAATACACTGAATATGGTAACAAGAGGGCTGCCTAACATTTCTTACAGGAGGATTGAGTTTGCTTTTAGTAATGATAGAAAGAATTTTCTTAGGGAAATCCAATCCAATATTCTGAAATCTCCCTGTACTTAACTACCCTCATGTTGCCATTATATCAATGTACATGTTAAGGAAAACATTTGTGACTAAAATAATACAAATTAGTGTTCAAATCTGTCAGTTTAAATATATCATTTTCAAAGAAAGAACTACCACACAACCACAAACAAAGAAAAAAATATTAGTGTTCTTCATTCCACACAAAGAAAGTAACGGTAAAAATTCATTGTGTTTTCAAGTGCAGAATAACATTATAGATTGGAATTGTGTGGTGGTATGTTCCTGCTCTGATTCGGTTCATTAAAAGTTATACCCAAGTAACAATAGTACGAAATGCTGATTTAACTTTTTTTTGTCTTTAACAATTAGATTGAAGAATGGCACAGCATCTGAAGTTGAGAGTCATTGTGGGCGACGATGACTATAGAAGACTTGATCTCCATTCAGGAATGCCAGAAACTTTGGAAGAGTTCCACAATACAATTTGCCAAGCATTTGGAATTGAAACAGACTTTCGTATTCAATTCATGGATCCTGACTTCAACAATGATTTCATGAATGTTACATCAGTACACGACATAAAGGACAGAAGTACAATCAAGTTGGTGTACATGTCAACCCTAACTCTAACCCCCCTAAATGATGTGGTTTTGAGTCCATCTTCTTTAATGCAGAATGCTCCCAGCACTTCTGGATCATCTGAAGCACCAGTGAGCAACCAAACATCTCCCATTTCCTCACAGGCCCACAACAGACTCGGATGACACCATCATTCTGCCACATTCAGACAATGAATTGAGATCACGTGCATGGCCACGTGAATTCCCCATTCCTCACTTTCCATACAATGTAGAAGTGCAGCTTCAACGTGGAAATGACAGCTTCAGAGAAACTGGCACTCAACTGAAGATAACTCCAAGGTTGAAATCTGACATCTTAGAGAAGCTAGCCGAGGAGATCTGCCAGTATACAGCGTACCCAAAAAATTACCCTGTTTGAAGGAACCATCTGCCACTGGTTACTATGGCTGGAAGATTAGCCTAAAATATAAAATGGCGAATTACAGAATGAAGATGCGAACTATTGGCTTTCCAGAAGTGACTGTAAATGCTCTGAAAAACAAACGTAGTGATGACTGCCTCCCAGCCAAAAATGTAAAGAAGCCTAAAAAGGCTGAAGTCAACTTTTGTCCTTCACACCCTGCTGGCCAAACGGATGAAAGCTTAGAAAATGTCAGACTTGAAATGTTGATTGATGTCAGACAAAGAAACAGTGAATCGTGTGTAAAAAAGAAGATGTCAAAAACATTCTCCTATAGAAGAGGTAGTGCAGGACAATCCAGCTATCGCAGAGTTTAAAGCCAGGTGGCCTGCACTTTTTCACATTGATGAGGTAAGCACATGCTTGCTCCCTCGGTTTTTACATTGCACTTTGAACCATTGTAAATATAAAAAAAATATTAGCAAGGATTAAATAAGGATGCAGGCTGCTGGTCCAGTTTTGATTTCTTGCCATTACCCTTGACTGATAGCAATACATCTGGCTAGAATACAATGTACACATTATATAAGAAAATTAGAATATATCTTTTAATGATATAGTAGCTACAAAATATAATTACACCGATGGATGATCACAGTGCTCTTTGTCTTCTTTTTTTTTTTTTTTTCTGTGTGTGTGTGTAATAGATAAATGCTGAATTCCTACGTATAACAACGGTACCACTCGAAACTACCTTCATGGCTCAGTTGGACCACAATGTACCTCAGCTGACATCCATTTTCAACAAAAAGGGAGGTGTTTCTGGACAAAAACTCGCCAAACATCTGCCTATCTTAAGAGGTAAACATGTTTTTACATTTTAGTAGAAAATATTATATACACTGTGGAGAAACCTGAAATGTACCTGTCTAGTGCCAGCCTTGATTATTTGTAAGGGGCAAGGTTCCTAAGGCTAAATCCACACTACTACATTTTTTTTTAAACATAGACCTTTTGGTACATTTGCACCTACCATACAGACTGAACTGTCACCGTATTGCCCTACACATTCAGACTTGATATTTTATGAAAATTAAGTCACAACACACTAACATTATTTAGCTAAAGAAGGCAGTCCATTTACAAAATGTATAATGAAGTCATTAGCCGCTTTCCGACAAAGTAGTTATAGGAACTTATTTCTAGGAACTGTCCACTTCTAAACAGTTCTAAGAACTACTTTCCCCCAAACTCGGTTTTGCTGTTTGCGTTCGCACTGACCAAGTGGCCATAGTAACTGGTAGGAGGGGTAAGGGAGTGACACCAGCACAGTGAATTTTTTGACGGCGCGACGGACCTTTATTTTGGCGGCGCTGAGAACGCAAGCGCAAACAATGCTTGCATTCTCTGTGTTTATTAGTTAGCAATCTGTCTAACAGAACTGTTTAATATGTTATTAGATAGAATTAGTATAGAAAGTAAACAGTATATGAAAAAAAGAATATTAGCCTATGCCGTGTGGTTGATGTCAAGTGTTGCTAGCTGGGCAGATAAACATATTCATGTTTCTCTTGGTCACTTCAAAGTTGTGTTGGATGTTCTCTTCAGCGTAAAGTTTTAGAGGTCCATCTATAGCCGCTTTCCGACCGGAGGAACCTTTTCACAGTTCCTACAACTATTGGCTAAAGTACCCAGATGTCGGCGTATTCGCACCGCAGGAACTAGGAACGATTTTATTTCTAGGAACTCCATTTGGAGGAACTAATTTAGGTCCTACTTCAGAGTATGGTCTAAACCAGCACTATAGGAACTACCCGTGACGTTAGTGTACGCTGATTGACAGAACGCATGCGGAACACCAGAACACGCCAATTTTTAAAATGGCTAGAATGTAAACACAGATTATAGCCTATATATTTACTCCATAAACTAACTATACAAACATTTTACACAGGCTACAAGTGACATAAATTGTAAAAGGGCAGCAGTCCTCAAGGCACTTTGCATCTACCTTGGTGAGGATGATGAACATCTCATTCGGGAGTATAAGGCAAGTCATTGTAATTGCATTTATCAGTCATATGTACTGTCTTGTATTATAAAATGGTTTAAGATTCTAATGTCACTAACCCACTAGTTAGAAGAAAATGGTGCATTCAAGAACTCTGACATCCAATAAGTATTAACAGACTCTGACAAACTTTGTGTTGAGGAAAAGAAATCCCGCAGTGTAAAACAACATGGATGTTGTCACAGGATGATGTACATTTGTCTGCGTCTGGACTGGGCATTTTTATTAATTGGCTAAAACATTTTAAACCATCAGTTTGTTTTTTTAAACGATAAGGCAGGCTTTATTCATATTTTTTTTTCGTATTGTTCACTTAAAAGACTAAAACCAACAATGTGTTATTCCATCTCTCAATCCATTCTGACTTCTGTGTCTTTGCTCCATTTGCAGAAAAGTTTGGATATTTTTCACAATGCCATAAAAACAAAAATCTGTGATTTGTTAATTAACATGAACCTTTATTTAACTGACAAAAATATTTTCAATATATAATGTAATTATATATTGTAAATATAAAGAAATTTAGAATTTTTAGGTCATTAAAATCTATTATATAAATACATGTTTTTCCATTACTCTACAAATATACAGGGCATCGAGGGAGATGACATCCAGAGAGACCTGCAGAATTTCACCATCAGAGTCAGAGTCCGACAAACACTCGGAAGGAGAAGCACAGGACTGAAAGGACTTTTTATTACGGGCCTCAGGTTTTGTCTATTTTAGAAAAACATGAATCAAATCTAATTTTGTATGGTTTAATAAGATCTTCTATTTGTTAGTAAAGAGAAAGTTGTTGTATGTCATCAACAAGGAGGGTGGAGAAATTGGAGCACATGATGACATTGGCATTTATGTTGAAGGAGAAATCATTCTGGACAACATTGGATCTGTAGCCCAAGCATGTGCAATGATGCTGGGAGTCATCTATGTATTGAACATGGCTTACCCCAAAGAGCTGAAATACTCCTATGAATTCGTTCAAAAAGTGCTCTTGAAAATTGATGGAGAAAGGCTTTCCCCCAAAGTCCTTGGACTAAAGAACAAAATCATTGCTGGACTGTAGGATTTCTTCAGCCGCTCTTGTGAACGCCGCTAAGCTGCATTTTTAAATCTGGTTTGGGAGGCGATAGAAAACATTTAGTATGATGTAAAATGCAGCCCTAGAAGATGTTTCAAACTAAAAACCAAGTCAAAGTTCAAATGATGGAGAACCATGTGCAAAACATGGATTTATGACATTTCTTGTTAGTTTAATGTAAGAATGTTACAGCCTCCTCATTGCGCCACACAGATGTGATGTTTTCATTTGCCACTTTTTATTATCCTCAGAGGAGCTTAACCTTCAGTGGACATTTAAGACACATGTTTCATTTTATTTAGTAAGTCTGTTTCCAAATTGATACACCAACTATTTTTTGAATGTAAATGTTCGCAGTTTTTGTAATTTCAGCATCAGGTCCTCAGTGTGCACTGTGTTGCAGCTGTGGACGGTTCTGGTACTATAGTATTTTTTGTTCTGTATAGTACTGGTGTATTTTGTTATTTGTATATGTGTTACTCTTGGTAAAAGGCTTTCCTCCAAAGTTCTCCTATATACATATATATATGTATGTGTGTGTGTGTGTGTGTGTGTGTGTGTGTGTGTGTGTGTGTGTGTGTGTGTGTGTGTGTGTGTGTGTGTATGTGTAAATGTGTATGTATACAGTCACTGTTGTGAACATTTAAAGCTGTACTAAGGATGTTTTGGAATACTGACTCAATGTAAGTTTGCAGTTTAATCTAATCTTACACAAATTCCTCAGTGTTTGCTGTCTTCCAGCTAATCTGGTTCATTTGTTTTGTTTTTGTTACGAATGGTACAATGTATTTTATGTTAATAGAAGATACTTGTGCATTTTGGATAACAATTTGAGAAATAGTTACATTACTGAGATTCTTGTTTGGAGAACAAAAATCTATGTCTTGGATCAGAAAAATAAAGTTAGAGTTGAAAATATTGGGTTTGCTTTATTTGTCTGAATATTAATGAAAACTATTGGATTAAAATTAATTTTAGCATGTAGAAATTAATTGATTAAATTGATCTGGTTGCACAATTAATTTGAATAAATTCTTCTCAAAATAGTTTAGCTAAAATTATAAATACAATTAATCTGAAATTATTGAAAGAGATTAATAAACTCAATTTATAAAATATAAGTACAACCAATTAATAAAATTTATCTGGATTTAGATGAATTTATTTCGTGCAACCCCTTGACGTAATAAAATTAAGTACATTCAACATAACATTTTTTTCAGTGTAGAGAATGTAAATGATAACACAAACATTTCTTTCACTTATAGTTAGTGGTTGGGTGAAGCCATTTATTGTCAAACAATTGTACTCTTTTTAAAACATAATGACAACAGAAACTACCCAAATTCACCCTGATCAAAAGTTTACATACCCCAGTTCTTAATACTGTGTATTATCACCTTTAACACCAATGACAGCTTGAAGTCTTTTGTGGTAGTTGTGGATGATCTTTATTTTCTCAGATGGTAAAGATGCCCATTCTTTTTGTCAAAATTCTTGGGCTGTCTTGTATGAACTGCATGTTTGAGATCCCAGAGTGGCTCAATGATATTGAGGTCAGGAGACTGGTCAGGAGACTGAGGCCAGGGGCGTGATTTCCCCTTATCTAAGGGAATGATTTAAGGGTGTTGCATATAATCCCTTAAACGGTTCTCTTAGGTAAGGGAAACCGTTAAGTGTTTTACGACTGCGACCCAGGTTTTACCGCTATAAAATTCTATTGTTGCCATAGACACACTACTGTCACATGGTCACACACTAACTGCACATTAACAGAACGGTAATTTTTTTCTGTTTACATACTGATCTTCGTGCGTGCGGGGAGCCTGAATTCTGACATGTGTGCCATCAATTACACCACTTATTCAAGGAAACCCCGCTTTCTGAAAAAAAGAGGTTTGAATGGCATCCAGTTCAACACGCGATGGAAATATCACAATTTGGCTTAAATGACGGCAAAGAGCCTCCGCAACCCGGTGAAAAACTCTACTGACTGACGACTTATGAACGTGGAAAACATCTCCCACTACAGATAAACTTCTAGTTGCAAAGAACCGAAGTGCTATAAGCAACTGTAGCACAGAGGGTAGTGAATGGTTGCGCTGGGTAACATGATCAAGATCGCCTTCCAGTTTGTTAGCGGTCTCATATATCCCGCAGCGATCAAATCTATATTTGCGAAGCAGTTTTTCATCGCTAAGATGGTCCAGAGGATTCTCCCTATCGCGAAAAACAGGATCAATAAAATCAGCCATTTTTTTTATCATTAATGTTCGCACAACTCTTAAGGTAAAGTTTTCCTAACCTTAAACTATATTTAGGAAAATGACAGTTAAGGGGCTTTATGCAACACTTAACGGTTTTAAGGGATTACTTAAGTGAAAAATAGACACTTAAGGATAATTCTAAGGGTTTATGACGTTTTAGTTTAAGAAACCCTTAAGTGACACTTAAGGGTTATTTTCTGCAACACCCTTAAGTTTAAGGGAAACCTAAGGGTGGTCTTAAGGGAAATGTTCACTTAAGGTGTTTTATGCAACCGGGCACTGAACCTTCACTTTATGCTGCTGTAGCCAATGACTGGTCTACTTGGCCTTACGCTATGGATCTCTGTCATGTTGGAAAGTCCAAGTACGTCCCATGCGCAGCTTCTGAGCTGATGAGTGCAAATTTTCTTTCAGTGTTTTTTGATAACAGGCTACATTCATCTTGCCATCTATTTTGACCAGGTTTCCTGTGATTTTGTAGCTCACACATCTCCAAAACAGGAATGGTGTACATTGGCTCCTCTCCAAATGTAACATTTATGGATGTGGCCAAAATGTTCAATTTTGGTCTCATCACTCCAAATTACTTTGTTCCAGAAGTTTTGAGGCCTGTCCTGTGCCGTTTGGCGTATTATAAGCGAAATGCTTAGTGACATTTGCGTAGTAATGGCTTTCTTCTGGCGATTCAACCAAGCAGCCTATTTTTCTTCAAGGGCCTTCTTATTGTGCATCTTGAAACAGCCACACCACATATTTTCAGAAAGTCCTGTATTTCAGCTAAAATTCTTTGTGGGTTTTTCTTTGCATCCCAAACAATTTTCCTGGCAGTTGTGGCTGAAATATTTGTTGGTCTACCAAACCTTGGGTCGGTTTCCTAAAAATCCCTAATTTTGAACACTGCTGATTGAGATCCCTTTCTTGTTTGATAAAGTTAATTTACCTTTTCCAACAGATCATTTGACAATTCTTTTGCTTTCACAATGACAATACCGATACGTCAGTGCAGCACTGGATAAAAGATGCAAAGATCTGTCAGGAGCCCAGAAACTCATTAATACACACAAAGTAATTACAAACAAACAGATCACAGGTGAGGATGGTTACCTTTAGTAGCCATTCAAACTTGTTTGTGTCACTTGTGCATGTTATCAGGCCAAAATCACCAGGGTATGTAAACTTTTTATCTGGGTAATTTGGGTAGTTTCTGATTTTATTATGATTTAAAAAGAGTAAACACAGTTGTTTGACAATAAATAGCTTCACCCAACCACTAACTATGAGTAAAAGAAAGGGGTTTGTGTTATTATTCGTATTTGCTGAAAAATGGCCAAATGTTTTGGATGTATACATTGGCTACTATGGCACCAAATGGACTCAATGATGATTTTACTTTGGCTTTACCCAACCACTAACAATGAAAGAAAAAAATGTTTTTGTGTTATCATTTATATTCTCTGAAAAATGGCCAAAAAATCCTCAAATTTTGCCAGGGTATGTAAACTTATGAGCACAACTGTACATTTTTGTGCTGTTTTTATTTAACACAAAGACAAGTAAATTAGCCCTTGCTGTCTCTCTATTCGCTCAGTCCTCCCCATCTCTGAGCCGGACCTTCCAGCAGCGGATGACGCACTGCTGCACAGTCACTTCTCAAACACAGCTTCAGATTCAAAAAGCAATTTTACAAGAGAAATAAACTCTGACTTCCACTGTGTCGACACATTGAAAACAGCTGTGTCGCGGCCCAAACCAAATAAATACTGTCCAAACGAACTGAAGGAGGCCATTAGGCAGCTTTAACCCAAACACTTCCTGCTAACAATTGTTTTTTTTTTTTTCCTCATTTCTCAATTATCAAAGTGAGTTCTCCGTCCGAGCGATGTGCGGCTCTACAAAACTCTGAGGTTTCCCAAAATAATGATCGGGGCTTATTAAAAACCACAGTCTTTATTGTTTCTCTCAGTTTGCCCAGAGCGTGCGAAAACATACTAAATAAATTGAGTGTGAACTTCGAGAGTGAGACAAACAAGTGGAGCAGGGTGACCACATGCTGCTCCCAGACGTCGTTTAAAAATAAAACAAAAAAATTGTGGAGACGAGTCTTCGCCGCTGTCACAGAGACGTCAAAACAAAACGTCTCTGAGCGGATGTGACATTAGACTTCAGAAAGTAAAGAATGTACAGTCAGCTGCTCCCACATTTCTCCAGCTGATTTCATTTATGCTCCTCTGTTCTGAGCTGAAGACAGTGTTATGGCAGCTCATCTGATCAGAGCAGCAAACTGAGGCTCAAACAAGTGTAACTGGCATAAAAAGAAGAGCCAAGATATTTGTGGGGTATTTGAATAAACCAAACATCCATGGTGACAGACACATGGTCAAGAGACTCTTTAACTCCTATCTCGCTCTTCGATAGTAATTTGGGGCAACAACTGGTGACACAATCTGAATGACCTGAGCAGTAGCACCTACAAATAATAACTGTCAACCAAAAGTAAAAGCACGACCCACAAAAAAACTTTCGTCCATTTTCTCTCCTAACAGTATGCACAAGATACGCACTAAGAACTCGATTGGTTTTACTCAACAGTTTTGAAAAGCGGGCTATCGGCCTTTCCCTGACACTGTGTTGACAACGGGGGCGTAGACTGCTTTTGCTGTGGTGAATGTGTTGTCTCTTCAGAAGCTCATTTTAGAGCTAGACTGGATAATTACAAACGTGTTTTCAAAAACAAACCAGATCTTGGCTCAGTTTGGTCTGGACCGAGACCACAGAGCAGCTGTTTGTTCTGAAACACGGTCCAGGACCTTTCACACCTGAATATTCGGTTCAGACCAAACAGTGCCGGTGTGAAAGCGCCCTCAGAAAAGGGCTTGAATCATTTTATTTATTTATTTTTTTTTGGGATCAATTTTGCTGTAGAGGAGCAGAAGATTTTGTTGTCAAAGCCATAACCTTTTGCTGCACTAACACAACCATGTTGTTTAGTGCATGTGGGTTAACAGGTGGGGCTAAGGTCTCATTGTATCAGAAAAGATACATATGGGTTGTAAACACGTAAAGATGAAAAACGTGTTTTGAAATCTTTCCACTCTGGGACCCGGTTTTAAAAATTATCACATTTGGGCTCTCAAAACAGCGGATACGCCTAAGCCTGTTTCCACAAGGCCTAAGACTCCTGACCAGGTACAGGTGACTGGAGTCATTCCCAGAGCTGACATCTGACAGGGATGTGCTTTACCTTTGAGAGGAGTCACCGTGCTTACTTGTGGTAAATCTAAACCGCACAACTAAAGTATAAACCACCAATTATTTACCTCAGATGCACTTTGATATTCATTAACTTCAACTGTTGCTTTTCAGTTAGACATCACAAAACACTGAATCAATGTATCATGATGAAACTTGTTCTTTATACCTCTAATGCAAACGCTATTGTGGTTGTTGTAAAATATAATTCAAAAGAACAGGGTGTAATATACAAGAATAAACAAGTAGTGAAGTCAGAACAATTACACAAGGTAGAACAGAATAAAAAGCAGCGCTGCATAGCTTTGCTTCCTGTGTCTCTCTCTTTACTGCCTCATTGGAAAACACTTTTAATTAAGATGCTTAATTAAGGCCACATCCAGTCCCCGTCCAATAAAAAAATAGTTAAAACTAACGCCTGGGCTTGTTTCCTTTGAGCTCCATAAACACCAGGTGACACTGCTCACATTTATCTCTAAACAGTTCACCACGACAGAGGTGCATTTGAACAAAACCACCAGGAAACACAGTGTCCCCACTCAAACAACTGCTGCTTACTGCACATGGAGAATGTACATGTTCGAGAGTAATAGCCATTATTTTCTCTACTACTGGAATATTGGGCTTTGTGCAGAAGGACAACAGATAGTCAAATACGTTTATTGGGTTATGTTTACTAAAAGTGTCATGTGCAAAGTGTCTGAGGCAAAGAGTGGATTATTTCAGCGGCTGACCTGGGTTCTGAGCAGGCAACGATTTAAATAATAATAATAATAATAATAATAACAAAAACAGTTTAAACATATACTGAACAAAAATTTTAACAAAATCCCTTTTGTGTTTGCCCCCATTATTCATGAGCTAAACTTTTGTTGTACACAAAAGGCCTATTTGTGTCAAATATTGTTCACAAATCTGACCAAATCTGTGTTACAGCACTTCTTCTTTGCCGAGATAATCCATTCACCTTACAGGTGTGTTATATCCAGGATGCTGATTAGAGAGCCTGATGATTGCACAGGTGTGTCTTAGGCCACTCTTAAATGTGCAGTTTCACTGTATTGGGAGGGTCTGGGCGGGTCCGGGGAGGCCTGAAAACCAGTCTTCGCATAGAGTTGATCATGTTGTTGATTCTGGCCTATGGAATGTTTGTCCACTCTGATGACGAAAGGCAGTGAGGTCTCGAGCGCATTTAAGCTTCCTTGATGGTTTCTGACAGTTTGTACAGAAATTCTTTGGTTAAGCAAAACAATTGTTGCAGCAGTTGTCCAGGTGGCTGGTCTCAGAGGATCCTGGAGTTGGAGATGGAGATGGCTTATGGTAGAGAAAATAACATTTAGTTCACGGGCAACAGCTCTGGTGGACATTCCTGCAGTCAACATGCTAACTGCATGATGACTTTCTCCCTTGAAACCTGCACCATCTGTGGCATTGTGCTGTGTAATAACACTGCACATTTTAGAGTGGCCATTTATTGTGGCCAGCCTAAGGCACACCTGTGCAATTATTATGCTCTCTAATTAGAATCCTGTGAGGTGGATGGAGGCGGATATACAGCAGTTTCAAAGTGCCATAATAATTGTAGCATTAAAAACACAAATACTGTGGCAGACCATTACTTAAAAGCTGAAGAGACAAGACCAGAAAGAGATTAGGTTCCTGTATTTGGATAAATTGAATTGAGACATTCTTTTGTACTACATTATTTAACATATATTATAACAAACCAAATATTTGACATGAATGTCCAATTTACCAAGTCATTAAAATCCTTTTAAGTTATATCTGCATTACCGTGGTTACATGATATTTTTCCTAAGGTTATCATACCATCAGAATCTCATGCAGTCCCATGCCTAATTAAAAGCCCGTACACACCATAATGAATATTCGCCAGCGTTTTTCAACGTGTTTTTTGTGTTCACACCCAAGCGATTTTCGCTGACGATGAGGCGAGTGAACATGCAAATTCATTTCCTGACATTAGATGGCGCTTAATGTAAAACAGAAATACCCCGGTACACAAGGTGGCGCTGCGCAACTTTACGCTTCTGACACTCGCTTTTCACTCAGAAGAAGAGAGCAAGTAATTTTTGTAATCGATGTCGCGTTTGTCATTAGTTCTTTGTTTTCCGACACCAATGAGACCAGCAGCTCTACATTCATCTTGCCTTGCATCTTCTTCGTCTTATTTCTTCCCGGCAGTGTAGACGCTACTTGGCGTATATCTTCTTCGCCGTTACGTATGTTTGCTCAGCAAGACCGTTTTGTGTTTGAGCGCCCCCAAGTTGTGTTTTACTGTAACTTCAGAAGCTCCAGACACGTGAGCAAAAGCGTTAATCTCATTGGTCGTATAGTTTTTGACTAATGACTAAACGAGACGTTTTTAAAAAATTGACGCTTTTACGCCTGGCGTTTTTCGCGTTGGTGTGAACACTCACATTGGCGCTCATTGTATAGTCGCGAGGCGTTAAACGTCGGCGAAATTCGTCCAGGTGTGAACAGGCCTTAAGACATGTTCTTATTCTGAATTCTGCACATTGCATTTATTTGTGTCCTTGTTACACAAACAAAGACTAACTTTGTTTGTGTAAACAAACTAAATATCTACTTATTTCACTCAGGACCGTTGAGCAGGTGTATTGGGATCAGTGGGGTAGGCAGTTCTCACTTGTGGACCTTGTGTATTAGACCTGGTTAAACCACTCCCTCATTTCACTGACAAGTCTACTTAAGAACTGAAAAAGTCCCTTGGATGATAGACAAAACATCTTCTGTTTCTAAACTATGTCCAGATGTTTTCTTTATAACCCCTTAGGATTATTCATAACTTTCAATTTAGGCTACATAATTGGTTAAATTAGTATAAATTTTTCATCTCTAAATCTCCAGGCATGTAAAATTTTATGATGAAACCTGTGATTTTTATCTACCATTACCTCACAACCAGAAGGTCCTTGTTTAGATGTTTTGTTCAGTGGCTTACAGATTTCTCTAACAACTGAAAACTTGTAACAGTATAAAGGACTAGAAACCCCAGTAAACGTTTGATTTGATTTATAAATTTGAAATAAAAGATTTGTGCTCTCAGTAGGACGTTCCTGGTAAAATTAAATAAGGAAAACTCAGTGTCTCACTGTAGGCAGCTTATTGTTGGCACCGAGACAGTTGAACGGTTCTTAATGCTGGAGCTAAACACACTGCAATCTGTAGATTTGACTTCTGAAGACATTTTCATTCATTTTCTACCACTTAGCCCCATTAGGGGTTGCGGGTGACTGAAGCCGATCCCAGCAGCTTTGGGCCTTAGCCGGGGTACACGCGTCATGGAAGCTCTCCAAATGATGACAGAGGGACAGAAGCCGAGAGCCAAGAGCAGGTTTAACACTCACAGGAGCAGACATGCACTGGGACAGAGCGTATGCAAGTCGATTGAATAAGGTACAAACTGTTTTAGATCCTACAAAGAGTGTTTATTTGCTCTGAGATAGAAGTGAGATCTGATCTCATCGTCTTACAAGTGGAGACAGATGGCAGCACTACATCTTCTAAAGTTGTGTTAAACTGCAGTGACTTTTGAAATAAGGGCGTTACACACAAGATTCACTACAGAAAATCTTATTCAAGGCAGATTTATTCAGTGACTAATGGCACAATAACATCTGCAAACATTCATTAAATATTGTGCACATCTGGGCACATTTATAAAAAAAAATAATAATGGTAATTAACCCAGGGTTTTACCTGCCCTGTTCTACAAAGCTGTATTAAGAGGATATTGAGGTGACTTCAGGTTTAACTTTGGGTTTTCAGTTTCAGAAGCTGTTTACTTATTGAGGTAGATCTCTGTGGAAATGGTTAAATATGAGCCTTGTTTCCACTGTGGGGTGCAGTACGGGTTGGGTCAGTACGAGAGGGTTGTGTTTCGACTGGCTCCAGAGATAGACACTAAAGTTGTCTCTATTTGAAAAAATAAAATAAAAATTACATTTACATTTACATTTAGTCATTGACAGTGTTGGAAGTAACGCCGTTATCTTTACTGAGAATGTAAAGTGTCACGTAACTATAATTGGGTTGAATAAAGCGAGAGGCACCATGCTTTGGCTACACATCAGCTGCTGTGGAACGAGCCGAGGGGGGGGGACGCCGTCTCACTGCACGCGCTGACTTCCACTAAACATAAGACAGCGTCAGCTGGGGAGCCGGGGAAACTCAAAGGTAGCGTTGTTGAACTGAAAGTACCGACACTACTTCTTGTTTTTTAAAATTAAAGACAAGAATGTTTCTGCAACATGCTATGCCCTGGAAAAAATACTTTATCCACGTCTGCCTCGAGCAACTCAAATCTTATGAAGCCCCTCACATCAACACATGCTAACACAACCCAAAAGGCAGCTCCAGTGAAGGAGACAGAGCCTCTGTTAAAACAAGAAACACTCGCTAAAACACCAATGCCCAACGCCCCATGCTGAAACTCTTTTGCTAAATTCATAGACAGTGAATATGAAAAAATAAATATTGAGCTCAAAACGTCATTTGAGGAATTAGAGAACATTACAACCACTGGTTTAGTTGTTAGATGAAGAGTATTTTAGAATATCCAGTTCATACTTTCGGGTCATTTTCGCTGTATTCTGTGTAATGGGACCTCTCGAAATTAAAATGATTGCGGTTATTGAACCCCCTGGTATTTAATTACAAGTGTGGGCTCTTTGTAAAGGTAACAATCTCTAGTTTCACTCAGAGCAGTCAGAATCTGTCTAAGTATTACTGATAAAATTTTATACACTTTGGAACACACAAAAAAAATTTCTTTGTGTGTGCTCGCCTAAAAAATTTAGTGAAAATAAAAGAGTCTATAGCTTCAGCAGGTAGTTGAGGACTAAAACACACTGTGGGCCAAAAGAATTACTGGATGAGTACTCACATTTCAAATTTGAAAAGAATATCTGTAAAAATGAGTATTTTACACCAGTTTTAATGTTGG
Source organism: Neodontobutis hainanensis (assembly GCA_024349245.1). NCBI lineage: Eukaryota > Metazoa > Chordata > Actinopteri > Gobiiformes > Odontobutidae > Neodontobutis > Neodontobutis hainanensis. Next base: position 97,398 of record JALDNG010000221.1, read on the forward strand.
TTAATCTAGGCGCTTTATTCCACTAAAATGATTTATTCATTTTATCAAACTAACACATTTGGAAAAAGTGCAATAAGTTCTGAATGCTTCAACCCACAGACTTCAATGAGGGCTCTTCTGAAAGCTTATACCTAGAGGAATCTGAATTTACACACAGTGTAACTATATTAGTTATTAAAATTAATATTCCATAATAATTGGCATGTTTACATATGAAAATAGTCAAAATGAGTGTTTTGGGGCAAAATATATATTTTTGAATAATATCCACAAATAAAAACACACTGCAAACTATATACATTGGTCATAGCACTGCAATTTAGTGTTTTCAAGGCTCCAACAGCATTAGAAAGGGGAAAAGGAGAGAATAGAGAGGTGTCAAATCCCCCCCCCCCCCTGCCAACTGCCTGTCTAAAATGCATAAAACAACTAAAACAGATGATATTTATTACTTATAATATGTAAAATATAAAAAGAGTATAGTTTTTACTCATAAAAAACTCAAAAGATGCAAGTGTTGACGCAGTTGCCTCTCTCTCCTCTTCTCTGATGCGAGGAACCCCAGACCCTGAATTTTGAAAAAAAAGTTGTCGTGTTTGGTATCTCCGTAAACCATAGCTCATTGGCTATCTATTTATCGTATTGAGGACGCTCAGTGACGCTTCTAGCCCAAACTAAAGCCGTTGAAGTGGGGCGTAGTCGTTCATCCATCTGTGGAGTTCTTCTCATTGGTCAAAGGCTGACCAAAACCCCTTTCAATTGGCCAAACAAGGTGTCAATCTAATGCTAACACTTCCTGCTAGCATGTGATTAGCTTTTTTCGGCGGTAGAAAAGGAATGATGTTTTTTATTTACAAAAGAAACGACATAAAGTGTCGCAGCTGACTTCAAGTTGGGAATACTTTTCGGCAGTTTTTGTGCCTTGGAGGCTTTAACATATCTTTTGGACCTAATTATTTTACTGGATATTATTCCCTGGACCTTTATGAGCAGAATGAGACCCAGTTTGTGGGATTTTGTAGCGGTTTGAGTCCAATAGACCCGTCAAAGGTAAGACCAAATCCAATCTCCATCTTTGTGCTTGTCTGTAAAACGGGCTTTGGTGTCAAATATGTGGTTTTAATGTCTTAAAATGGTTTATATAGTCTGAAAGATGAGACTTTAAGCTTTAATTTGATGTATAGATTTTGGGTTTTGCATGACTTAGGAGTTTGCACTGATGGAGGCGCACGCTAAATTGCTCTGTGGAAAGTTTCAACGTCCCAGGCCCGGAACGTTGCTACGTATCAGGATAAATTAATATATTTCTTCATTTTCACTGAGAATGAACATGTTAATCTACAGAGAGTTGGATAGTGTTCTGTTTATTGTGCAATAATTAACAGATACAGAGATTTGCACTTATTGGCCAGATCTTCCTTTGTTTCTTTATACACAAGTTTACATTTGTGTGGTTTAATTTTCCACTTGAATTTGATTTTCAATATTTATTTTTTTATATGTTTTTATTCCTATGTATATCATATGGCAGGCTGAGTTCAAATAAATACCAAATGTTCTAAAATACTGTATATAGTGTTTTTATTCTTCAATCAATTTAAACATTTTTGATATTTAAGATGTTATAGAACGTAATACCGTTATAGAACATAAAAATAACTTTAGTTAGTTTGCTGAGTAACTGAGTTACTTTTACAATGTAGTAACTGAATTACTAACTCAGTTACTTTTTGGGAGAAGTAATTTGTAACTATAACTAATTACTTTTTTGAAGTAAGATGACCAACACTGGTCATTGAGCTGACGCTTTTATCCAACGTGACTTACATTCGCTTTGAACATTCGCGACTTACAACTTGAAGCAGACTTTTATAAACTTGGCTCATTGTTAATATTGAATCTAAAAAGTAAATGCTGCTGTAGCAGCGAGAGGCTGGAGGTACAGCTGCTGCAGGAAACATTCACCAGTTGTTGTTTATTTTTATCTTTCTTAACATTACATTCATAGAGCTGCAGCAGTTTCCTTTAATTTAGGGACTCAATATTTGAGGCACAGGTTCTGCTTGTGTTTAATGCAGTCTAGACAATAAATACAATGTTTAAATTTACGAAGCCAGAGCCGTACAACACTGACTGTATAAAACAACAAACAGATGATGATCCTTTTGGTGGAAACGTCAGAACCGACCGAGTTGAACCATCCCGGAGGAAACAAGGCTATGCAGGTAGAGGACAGAAACACTGACCTATCTGGGACAGGAAACAAGCTCTGAGCTATCTGCGCAAATGCCACAACTGAGCATGAACATACAGCAAGCATTCATTTGGGACATGATAAAGTTATATCCTATTAAGTCATAACTTTTGCACAGAGTGGGTTTATTTGTTGGGATCATACTTAGATGCACTGATTAACAGACTAATAATGATTTTAATTTACAGTAGACTAGACTCCACATTTTGGTCTTTACTTGGTGAGTATGTGCATTTTTTGTTTTTTTGTGCAATTTTGTCTTTGACATTATGTTAACTCTCTCTGACCTGTCATAAACATGTCACAACCCCGGTGTCTGGAACAGGTGAAAAGACTCTCAAGGCAGAACCCCACAAAGGCATATGGTCTCAGAAGGGTTTATTTAGGTTTACAAGTACACGGTCCATATTCACAAGCCGAAGTTGCCATCATGACAGGGTCCACTACTACCAGGGTTGCAGGAAGGAAGAAAGAAAGACAATCTGACACTGAACATTGGAAACACACGGATTATAAAGGGCCTCCAATGAGACACAGGTGGAGCACATTAAGGGCGGAGCAGGCAATCACAATGGAGGGAAAAACACAAGGACAGGAAGTCAATTTGACATACAGACAGGGGTAAGAAACTTCACATTAAGACAGGAAATGAAATACATTACATCGACAGACTAACTCAATACAGCAGGACATGACAAAACACACTCCCGGGTCCACAAAGAAACCCAGGGTGAACTGAGCGACTTGGTTGCCCACTTCCTGATTTCACTCCACCATCCATGGGATTGTTAAACTTTGCCTAACCAGGTAAAAGTGCTGTGTCTGAGGCAAGACTCTGTGAACTATATCTGAGACAGCATATGTAGGGTTGAGTTCTTGTCTTACCCAGGGCTGGACTGGGACAAAAAAAAGGCCCTGGCATTTTTGCTCAGACCGGCCCACCACAATCGGTCAGACAAAACCAACTAGTACACCATCCTTGTCCCTGTAGATATGCATATCTACTGTTCCATTCCAAAAAACCCTACAAAGCTGAGAACTAAGTTCCATGGACTAGTGTACCAGTGCAAGTGGACTAGTGTACTCACTCTCTCTTAACAGACTCCCTCGTGATCAAAGGTGGCAGTGGAGTAGGGCCTGCACAAATTGAGGGCATCCTGCTAACTCAACCTCAACCAAAGGATTACAATTATTTGGAAGAGTTATTAAAAGTACACTTAGTAAGGATACATTTGGTTATATAGTCCTGTATTCTTGAAGAGCAGGATTTCTAGATGGACAAAGTGCTCCATGTTATAAAAGCTAGTTAACTCTTTAGAACCCAATATAATGTGGATGTAGAATACTGCTAATTCTGAAAAGAAATGTTTTTTTTTTTTACCAATGAACCAGACAGCAGAAAAACTAGTTTACAATTGCAAGTATAGGCTACTTTGTTTTAAAGAGCACAAACCCCTCTTTAATATGACACCAAACAAGATTTACCTCTCATTGTTGAGATACTCCCCTTAAAAAATAAAACCAACCTATATTACCAAATTACTCACACAAAACGTCCTACAAATATATGATATTCATATTATTCACTCACCGTAAATATTGCATATTAATGATGTTGGAAATTCATTAGAAACATGAGCAAATATCTACTTCGTTGAATATACAGCTAAACAAAAATATACAGCTTTCAAAATGCAAGGCGGGTTTTAATCCCCAAATAGCATGCGTTACTCGTCATGGGCGCTTTGACTAGCCATTCTGAGTAATAATTTAAATAATCAAATAGCATCATTTAAGTTTTTCTAGAGAAGGGCCATACGGCCATTATGGGTATTAAAGGGTTAACATTCGCATAGTCAGCCAAAGTTGCAATTGAATAAGTTAACTCTGCTAACCTATCTTCAAAAACAATGCAAAATAGCTTATGCTGTGTTATTTGACTTTAGCTGACTGAGTGGCTAGTGCAGTGGGTGACAATCTGACTATATAATGGCAACAACGATTAAGTTGTCTTATTATAATATTCATTAATTTAGGTAAATCATCATCTTCGTGGTGACCCAACCAGGCCCACACACACACACACACACACACACACACACACACGCACACACACTTTCCTCCTGCACCCGCCCTGATTAACACTCCCTCCCTGTTAATCATGTAGCTAAGATACTTACCGTTTCAATTACACTCTCCTGCTCACTCTGTCCCTCCTTGACTTTACGATCAGACAGCTGCTGCTCCTCTGCCTGGGTCACGCCGGCGCTGCCATGTCTAGTCACCTCTCCTCCATGTTTCTGCAAAATGTTGTCAGGTACTGTAGGCTTGGATACTGAAGCTACAGCACTAAACATGTCTGTTATTTTTGCACATGTTGAAGCATCAACCTCTAGTATTTTTATTTTTTTGGCCCGCAACTTCTCCGCACCCCCCTTGCACTTTTGTTTACCCATCCTAAATCCACAGATTTCTGGCTCTGAGCCACTAACTGCATCTGACACAAGAAACAGAGGAGGAGGGGCGGAGCCTGTTAAGAGGGCCAGCCCAGCGTCAGTATGAAAAATGAACCAATGGGCCACTGTCCCTACTTTATGGGCCGGTCATTGGCCAACGCCCCCAAGTGCGTCGGCCCCGGTATGCCAGATTACCAGTCCAGCCCTGGTCTTACCCGGACAGTTGTGTCCATTGTGGGACAGCATGAATCCATTGTAGCAGGTCTGTAGTTCCCAGGTATGTTGATGCTTTCGTGTACGCAGCCTCCATTGTTGTCGTTCTCACACTCGTCCATGTCTGGAACAGAAAAACATTAGACATATAATATTAGACTGATCGGATAATCCACAGCATTCTTGTGATTGTATTAAAAAAACATTATATATATAAAACTCCTCAATGGGTTCAAAAAGGGGACTAAGTTGGAAGGGGAAGAACCAAAAAATGGGGATGTTTTTGAAATTAATTTCTGCCAAGACCAGCTCCGGTGAAAACTGACAGTGTATCTCTAGTGAGCAGGCTCTGATGTCTGTTCAGTCATTTTGGTCAGGTGTGTGTCACATGTTTGGAGTTCAGTCGACTGAAGTTGTTTAGTTGGTAATAAAATCTACAAACATAGTCTTAGGGTTAGGGTTAGGGTTACTGTCCCTATTCAGTGCTCAGTTTCTGACGGATTCCCCTTTTTTATCTCTGTTACTTTGTCAACAGGTCACTCCCCTCACAGCTCTAAAGTTTGCTGAACTGTCAGTAAAAGCTGGCATTCCTAAAGGAGTCATCAACATTTTACCAGGCTCAGGTAATAGCTCATGTTCTCTACGTCTTTGTCACATCCTGTTTGTCATTGAGGTTACGTTTACTTGTTTACTCCAACAAATGAACCGCTTCATGTCAAACTTTTATTTAATTGCACATAGTGAGTAAAAATCAGAAGGGAAACGTTACATTTTTTGTGGTTTGACCTTCTGAAGCTGTCCTAAAAGAGCCTTCTCTCTTCCAGGTGGGATGGTGGGACAGCGTTTGTCCGATCACCCACACATCCGTAAACTGGGCTTCACCGGCTCCACACCAATCGGCAAACAGATCATGAAGAGGTAACACCTGACGTCTTCAAGACTTTCTCCTTTAAAAGGCAGTTTTTCCAACAGTTTTTTGGTTTGTGTTGTTGTAGCTGCGCTCTCAGTAACCTAAAGAAAGTGTCTCTGGAGCTCGGAGGGAAGTCTCCTCTCATCATCTTCAACGACTGTGACATGGACAAAGCTGTTCGCATGGTGAGACTCAACACATCTCTGTTACATTTCAAACTAAATCCTACTGGGACATGAACTGTAGTGCACTGCTTTTGACTCACTTCAGTGGAAAACAAGTGGGGGAACCTAAAATTAAGCCTAAAGCCTATTTGTGCTAGTTTATTTACATGAACTGCTTTAAATTGCATCAAAATATGTCTGCATATAATAGTTATTATTATTATTATTATTATATATTAGTCAAAGCAACACTGTATTTGTCTCTGTATGTATCCAGTAAAGGAAGAAATGAGAGAAATGCTGCGCCAACTCACTGTTACCTCTCAAAGTCTGTATTCATTTATCAATAATGTATGTGTGTGTCCCCCATTGCTTAGAGCCACTTGTATGAGGATGTGTTGAACCAGGCTCACTTTTTTCCTGTTTTGTGTGTTAAGAAAGAAACCATTAAAAAACATCCCAGACTCCATATTTTGTGATCAAAACTCACTTAGGGTTGCTTTAACACACTCCAGCTACATAGAGTATTAGAATTCCAGGTGGTATTCTTCTGTGGAGTCTATCTTCTTGTATGTTTTGTGTTTAATGCTTTCTAGGGAATGAGCTCAGTCTATTTCAACAAAGGAGAGAACTGCATTGCTGCTGGACGTCTGTTTGTGGAGGAGTCCATCCACGACGAGTACATCCGCAGAGTGGTCAGTCTTTACTGTTTACACACCGTCACACTTTTAACACTTCATTTCATTTTTATGCACACATTAAGCAACAAAAAATAACACTGTATCAATATACACTATATACATCTCATGAGCAAAAAGACGTAGGGGTAAGGAGAAAATTGTACATAACCTGCCACTCACAGACAGTTTCTGTGTCAAAATACAGAACTAAAAGGCACATAAACCGTTTTATTTCTGCTGGTAATATGAAAGTGACGACTCAGCTCCACTTGAGGTCATTTATTGTCTGTTCTGCAGATCTACTTTACGAATAAAGCCACCTGAACCTGACCAGTTCTCATTTCTTAATCAAACAACATCCTTATATGCTCTTCCAAACCCAAACAGCTGCTTAAAGTGCATTTATAAAAGGACAAAAGTTACTCAGGAGCACAGAATAATGACTGTTATTGTAAGGCTAGATGTTAACACCATTGAAAGGTCTCCAGGTCTAGGCTCTAAACCTCTGCACCCAATCAAATCCCTCTGTGTCGATGTTGTCAGAGCAGAAAGTTCATCACTATCTCTGCTTAAAGGTGGAGGAGATAAAGAAGATGAAGATCGGCGACCCTCTGGACCGCTCCACGGACCACGGCCCCCAGAATCACAAAGCTCACCTGGACAAGCTGCTGGAGTACTGTGAGATCGGAAAGAAGGAGGGAGCCACGCTGGTCTACGGAGGGAGGCGGGTTGACCGGCCGGGTGAGACTCTTCGGCACGGACACATAACAAGAGCTACGTGCTTGAATTTACATTTTAATTATGGTTTGCACATAAACATCAGCAGTGCACTCTGGCTTCATAGTTATTTTAATCCATGACGTTACTGCCTTCTTCACAAATGGTTTTATAGCTGCCTAGGGATTCTGAAAAAGGCCATATCGACAAAAAGTCATCTAAATTATTTTAATCATAATTAAATTAATATAATTGTGACTTGTTATATGGGCATTAAACTATTTCTGTTTTACAAGATGTCAGAATATTATTCTATATGTATTGTACAAAAGTGTACATTAATCAACATTAAATAATGTAAATAATAATAATAATAATAAGTTTTATTTATATAGCGCCTTTCCAGAGCTCAAGGACGCTTTACAATAAACAAACAACAATAAGGACAATTGACAAAGAGAGCAGACAGAAGAACAATAGGCAAATGAGAGTACAAATACAGTAAGTGAAAAAAAAAAACACTAAGAACTGTAACATTCAGAAAATAGGTGTGTTTTGAGCATGGATTTGAAATGTACCCGAGTCAGCTGAATTAGGCTCATTTTCATTGGTAGTCCCTATTTCAGTCATAAAAAGACAGCCTAAAACACAAGCAGCCTCAAATCACTTAATAAAATGACACAATGTACAGTAAATGTATAGTTAACAACAAATATAGTTTATATACAACAAATATAATTAAAGTGAGAAAGTGCCCAAAAATCAACAAGACATTTTTTTACATTCTTCTTAAATTAATAAAAAGAGGGAAACTCTCAAAGCACAATATGTCCTTTCATCTGTACGCAGACGACCTGCAGGTCGGTTATTACTAACCCTGTAACTTATTTAAATGTGTTCAACCATTACATATTTGTTTGGCTCAAATATTATAGTAGATTTAAAGTTAGTCCAAAAGGAAACAAATTATAAAGTGGTACTAGTCAGTCTCAGTAGAGTCTCTCAGAAGTAAAGCTGGGCAATATCCAAAAAACCTCTGAGGCAAAAATGTAAAATTCCACCATCATGAATGTCCCAAAGCCATCATAATATGTATTGTTTGGCTCATCTTGAAGAATGTGTATACTAAAATTTGGGACTCTATGCCAAAAAAAAAAAAAAAGCATGGCCACTTGTTATGGGTTGTGGCCCAATCCCAGTTCTCTAACATGAAAGTGTTAGGAGAGTCCAAGATGGCGCCTGTGTTCGGCATTGCCTCTGCTCCCTGTCTGTTCGCTAATGTAATTTTGTGTTTTCTAGTGATGTTTGTTGCCTTATCAGCCCTTACAACAAGTAACTGTGCATCAGCTGCTTTTGAATATGATCGACATACTCTATTTCGAATAAACGAGCAGATGAAAGACTTTTGTGTTACCTGGGCCAGGTACGCGGAGTTTTTCCCTCCAGTTTTTGAGTGCTCCACGTCATCACTGGAGTACCTGTTGCTAGCTAAGCCCCGCGGCAAGAGAAGGAAGCGGGGATTGAGGGCTGGCGTCGGGGCCAGGCTGAGAAAACACCGTGGGCAACTACCAAGTCCGAGCGGCTCCAGATCTGTCTGGGACGAGCGGTGCCTGCGGTCGGTTCCGGTCCGTGAATCTGGCGGGAACTCGTCCGGTGCGTCTCCGTCCCTCCAATCTGACCGGATTTTTCCGATTCGGCGGCTCCAACACTTCCCTCCACGTGAGCGGGTCCTGTGTCCTGTTACATGCCGGGTGGTCAATAGTGACCACGTCCTGTCACCGCTGCGCTGCCCTGATGGTCAGCGCGCACCGGCCTTGGATCTGGCACAACCGACTCGGATTGCTCTGCTCAACGCTCGCTCCATTGCAAACAAGGCCTTCTTCCTCAGCGAGTTATTCTCAAAGGAACACCTTGACTTTATGTTTTTAACAGAGACCTGGCAGCGTGAAATGGAGTACACTCATCTGAACGAGCTGTGCCCTCCGAACTGTTCTGTGTTTGGGACACCGCGGGTCTCGCGGCGAGGAGGCGGACTCGCACTCGTGTACCGGGACTGTTTCTGCTGCAGGTTGATGAACCCAGACTCTTTCGACTCCTTTGAGATGCAGATGACTAAGGTTGGCAACAATGACTCATTTTATTGCATTTTAATTTACCGACCTCCTGGTCCTGGACGCTTGTTTTTAGAGGATTTCTCTGAATTTTTATCTTCAATTATCAAACTTGATAATGTTCTGATACTCGGGGATTTTAACCTCCATATCGACGATGCTTCGTGTAATCTGGCATCTGAGTTTTTAACACTCACTGAAGCATTTCATTTTAAGCAGCATGTCTCTGGTCCTACACACACCAAAGGCCACACTTTGGACCTTGTTTTCTCTTTAGGCCTGAACATTGACCAGTTGAGTGTTACAGACACTAATGTGACAGACCACAGCTGTATATCTTTTAACTTGCATTCCAGTGTGGACTATCTTCCTTCCAAACTGATGTCACAAAGACGCATCATAAATGGATCCACAGCTGAGAAATTTTCAAGTCATTTGACCCGATCGCTTTTGATGGCTGTAGTGAGCCTGAATCTTTTATGCAGTCTTTTAATAAGCACTGTTTGTCTGTTTTAAATAAGGTTGCTCCGCTAAAAGTAAGCACACCACGCCTAAAAATCCCTGCCCTTGGATAAATGAGGAAATCTTATCTTGTAGGAGAAACTGTCGAAAAACAGAACGTTTGTGGAAATGCACAAGTTTGGAAGTCCACAGACTGCACTTGAAGGAGCTCATCATGTCACTAAATGATATAATAAAACAGGCCAGATCTGCATATTTCTCTAATCTTGTTGTTCTGAACAAGAAAAATCCTAAAGTCCTGTTTGACACAATATCAAGAATTGTCTCTCCTTTAGCTCCTCATTTACCAGTCCACTCAAAGTCTGACTGCAACAGGTTTTTAAATTCCTTTGTGAATAAGGTACATGATATACGAGCTTCTATAAACCCATCCTCTGTCCACACATCCTGGGGTTTATCTCCTCAGTGCTCTTGGTCCACCTTCTCACCTGTCACTGAAGAGGATATCAAGGGTCTACTAAAAAAGTGAAACCATCATCAAGCCCTCTGGATGTAATGCCAGCTTCGTTGCTTTTAAATGTATTTGATTTAGTTGGTCCTTATGTTGTTAAACTGATCAACCTTTCTCTTTTAACTGGTTCTGTGCCCAGCTCTTTTAAACAAGCGGTCGTCAGCCCCATTCTGAAGAAGCCCAATTTGGATTCTTTTGAACCAAACAACTACAGGCCAATCTCTAAATTGCCTTTTTTATCTAAAATCCTGGAGAGAGTGGTGGCGGAGCAGCTGACTGCGTTTCTTAATGAAATTAATGTTATAGACAAATTTCAGTCAGGCTTCCGAAAATGTCATTCAACAGAGACTGCCCTGCTGAGGATATCAAATGACATTATGATGGCAGCTGACTCTGGGCAGTACTCAGTCTTGATCTTACTGGATTTATCGTCTGCTTTTGATACTCTGGACCATAATATATTGTTAAAGCGTCTGCAATATGAAATGGGTTTCTCTGGATCAGTTCTAAAGTGGCTTACCTGAGTGACAGATCATTTTGTGTCTGTATTAACAATATTCTGTCTGAAATGACCCCTCTGTCATATGGAGTTCCTCAGGGCTCAGTCTTAGGTCCTCTTTTGTTTTTATTGTAGTGAAATATTTCATGGTTTTAAAAATGTGTCTTATCACTTTTATGCTGATGACATTCAGTTGTACTGTTCTTTTAAAGACTCTGAGTTTTATAAACTTACTGAATTGTTGAACTGCTTGACTTGCTTAAAGAACTGGTTATGCAATAACTACCTACAGCTAAATACAAAAAAGACTGAAACTTTAATCTTTGCACCTGACCAAAAAATACTTCAAATCAAACAACACCTTGGTTCCCTGGGTTCTTCCGTCCAGTCGAGCCTCAGAAACCTTGGTGTTCTGTTTGACCAATCTATGTCTCTGGACAGTCATTCTAGACAGTTGGTCAAAAACTGTTTTTATCATCTAAGAAACATTTCTAAATTGAGAGTGTTATTGTCTAAATCTAACTTGGAGATGATTATTCATGCTTTTATTTCTTCTCGCCTTGATTATTGTAATTCTCTTTTATTTGTTTCAACAAATTGTCTCTGGGTCGGCTTCAAATGGTGCAAAATGCTGCAGCCAGGCTTTTAACTGGAACCAACAGAAGGGCTCACATTTCACCGGTTTTAGCTTCACTTCATTGGCTTCCAGTCAAATTCAGGATTGATTTTAAAATTTTAGTCTTGACTTTTAGAGCTCTACATGGACAGGCCCCCCAGTACATCACTGACCTGCTGACCCCTTACTCCTCCTCACGCACTCTTCGGTCTTCAGGTCAAAACCTTTTAATGGTCCCCAAAACACGTTTGAAAACCCGGGGTGACCGGTCTTTCCAAACAGTCGCCCCCAGACTCTGGAACACCCTGCCCCTGTCACTGCGGGTGGATATTTCTGTTGATTCTTTTAAAAAGCAGCTGAAGACACTTTTATTTAAACAAGCTTTTAGTTGATTGGGCTTTTTATGTTTCAATATTCTGTGGTTTTAATTTTTTATTCTCTAAGTTTTATTGTTTTTTATTGCACTTTGTAAAGCACTTTGTGATTTATATCTGTGAAAGGTGCTATATAAATAAAATTTACTTACTTACTTACTTACTAACTTACCCATAATTCTTGCCCTTAGTCCTTGACCCTCCAAAGGAAGGGGTAGGGCGTTAAAAAAAAAGAAATACCATTTATGATATCCAATTGTTCTCCCTTAGGGTTCTTCATGGAGCCGACGGTGTTCACTGGTGTGGAGGACCATATGTTCATAGCCAAAGAAGAGTCGTTTGGTCCTTTCATGGTGGTGTCCAAGTTCAAAGACGGGTACAGACCCCTCATTAAACCTGTCTCTAACATCAGTCATCTGTTCGTTTTAACGCTCACATGTTTTCTATATTTCCCTCAGGGACGTGGACGGCGTGCTACACAGAGCCAACGACACCGAGTACGGCCTGGCGTCGGGAGTTTTCACCCGCGACATCAACAAAGCCATGTACGTGAGCGAGAGGCTGGAGGCGGGGACGGTCTTCGTCAACACCTACAACAAAACTGATGTGGCCTCGCCGTTTGGAGGCTTCAAACAGTCCGGCTTCGGCAAAGACCTCGGTCAGTCCAGTCTTTTATTAAAGTTAGGGCTACAGATAATTAATAATAACATCATCCTAATAGAGAAAATAATCTGACAATAATAAAAATTAAAATGTAAACATTTTTATTAAGTGCTTTACAAAATAAAAACATTTAAGTTTTACCTGCACTTCCCCAAACTTTAACACAGTAGGTCAGGTCTGGAACAACCCCGAGTCATACAAAATATACAGTCATATACTTTATTTAATGAATGCAATACCTTATGTAACGGCAATAGTTTAAGAGAACATTTTAGTTTGTTCTTTCCATGTCAAGTCATCAATTATATAATTTTTTTTAATTTTCATTTTTATTTTATATTTTTTTCAAAAGGGTTGAGACTAACCCTTTTAACATTTAATTAAAAGTTCCAATCACTTAAGAAAAAACATACTAAAAAAGATATGTTAATTTAATACATTATTATTTAATACATTATTTACAATCCTAATTTACATCCCAGAATAACTATCCAAACTATCCATCTTTTTATACAGTTTAAATGAAAAAGTTACTACACCCTTCATATTAATGCCCTAACCCTAACCCTTTTCTGTTTGCAAACACTTTTTGGATGTTGATAAGGAGTTGGTTGTTTTTAGCTTTATAAATAATTGGAATTATACTGAGATAAAAATATATACAATATTATATATAATATTGTGAAATTTTAGAACCCAACACAAACAATATATATACTATATAATTTTGAATTGCAACTCCTTTAAAGTTAAAGGATGCATCATTACTTTTTCTTTTACTAAAAGTTTTGATTTAACAATAATTTACCATTTTAATTAATATATTCTCATCTACTTTTAATTTCACAGACATGCGCCTTTCTTCAGAACAAGAACTATTTAACCGGGCTCTGCACAAAAATATGTACATTATTTGGATTCTAAGCATGCCAGATTGTAGCTTTAGGCTATCCATTGTCCCAACATTCTCACACATTCATACACCAGTGAAGTGTCAATGGAGTCAAGGTGGGTTAAGTGTGTTGCTCAAGGACACAATGACAGTATGACCTGGGGAGAACGAGTCACTAACCTTACAATATTACAGTTTTTGCCCCTTGCTTGAACACATTTTGCAAAACTTTGCTCATGGTGCCAAAACTCTACACACAAGTAAACAAGACACAACACTGAGAAATATACCATTCACATCTTTGTCAAATTGAAACTCTACTATCATTCCTTTGTCAAAATGTAACTCTGATAACAAAATGTCACACACTTGGATCATATGCATATACTTTCAGATCCGGGGGAACACACTGGTTTACTTTATATAAAACACTGCAGTCTTTGATTTTCACTGGTTATTCAGGAGGCACATTTTCAAACAACCAAAAAAGCGAATAGGCCTACGCAATATTGTACATTGCAGCACTGAACATTTCAATAACATGAATTCAGATAAAGCAAAAAATAAATAAAAAAGAATAGAAAAACACTATACTGTAAACACAGAAAATCATGGCAACTGTGCTTATGTAGGTCATGGATCCAGCCGTCTGTTGTGGTCTGCCTTCAGTAGGTCAACAATGGCAAGTACCGGCTGTTGTGTGAACAGGCATTAGTGACCTCCCTTAGAAGGTCTTCTAGTCCTTCTAGAGAAATACAACCACAAATTGTCATTGGTTTGCTTCTTTTTCTTTCAGGACTTTACTGTATATACTGTATCATCTACTGGACTAAAACATCTCTATATAAGTAATCATGGTATGTTTCACAAAAACTACTTTGGCTGCAAAAGGAGCATTAGCACCCTGCAATAGCCTGTACATGTGATGTGGTAATGTGATATACTGTAGTGCAGTGCTGTAAATACTATCTGAGTAGAATAGAAGGTCTAGTTTCTAGTCAGAATGTTTATTATGCTTTTTACAGATGCCACTGTGAAGCGGCTTCGATGTGGGTGGACTCTCTGCCAAGCTTCCCTCTTAGTCAGGCCATGGTTGATGACATGGTCCACCAAAGTTTCTCTTATATCATCAGAAATATGGGTCTGTGCATGGCCTCTTCGACCTTGACCTTGTCCTCCTCCTCCTTTTCCTCTTCCTCTTGCTCTCCCTCCATCCATGCTGGCTGATTGGTGTTCAGTTTTGCAAATAAGTGCCTTAAGGTGTGTTTTAAGTGGTTGCAATTACCCGATGTGTTTTGTATTTTGGATTCATGTATTTTCCAAATGGCAGCCTGAGATTTCCATTTTGAACGAAGTGTCTTATGTATAAAACAGAGTCTAGTAGGCAGAACCACACAGATAAGAAGGTGCAAGGCCTGTGACTGCATTAAAAACAATCATTAAGATTTTAAAAGGAATTCTAAACTGTACAAGGAGCCAGTGCAGGGAGGACAGGACAGGTGTTATGTGCTCGTGTTTACGACTGTTAGTTAGCAGTCGGGCAGCAGCGTTTTGCACAAGCTGCAAATGGTGAAGCCCAGTCTGGTTAACTCCCACATAGAGCGCATTGCAGTAGTCTATGCGGGAGCTGATAAAAGCATGGATGGCTTTCTCCAGATCAGCTCGACTTTAAAAGAGTTTAACCTTTGAAAGGAGGCGAAGAAAAAAGCTTGCCCTAACCACAGAATCTATTTGTTTGTCAAATTTTAGACTGCTGTCTAGTTTTACCCCCAGATTTTTGACAACGTGATTAAGATGGGGGGCCAAAGCAAAAGGACCAGGAGCTAAGACACTGGGCAGGTTGGATGTGCCAAACACAATACATTCAGTTTTATCCTCATTCAAACAGAGAAAATTCTTGGAAAGCCACAGTTTGATGTCCTCTAAACATCTGTTGATGGTCTGAAGACTACTGGGACAAGCAGGGACAACCGACCTGCAGGTCGTCTGCGTACAGATGAAAGGACATATTGTTCTTTGAAATAACTGCACCTAACGGCAACAAATACAAGGAAAATAAAACGGGGCCCAAAATGGAACCTTGTGGGACTCCAAAGGTCAAGGGGGCCGAGGAGGAGGAGAGGTCACCAATCCTAACAGAAAAATTCCTCTCTGTTAAATACGACTTAAACCACTGCAGCACAGGTCCCTGAAGCCCAACCTGTTGATCCAGACGTGTCAGGAGGACTGAGTGGTCCACAGTGTCAAACACAGCAGTAAGATCCAGCATTATGAGCAGCACTGGCTTTTTCTCATCAAGGGACAAGAGAATGTCATTTTGTACTGTCAAGAACATAGACCATTTCCTACAACAAACAAAGTCTGACCTGAACAGATGAGTATCCATACAGGAGTTAGTTACACAGGGTTATTTAACAGCACATTATTTCACCACATGGTGGAACTTTCTGTCTCACAGTGAATAATGTGCTGCTCCGAAGCTCTGTGTAGTTCAATCCTGTACAGACATTTGTTCAAGTCAAACTTTTGTTTTTTGTTGGAAATTATTACTTTTCTTGACACCAATTCTCCAGTCCCAGCTGCTGAAGTTGCTCAGAGTTTACTTTTTCTTGACTATGGGTGTTAGTCTGTGCACCTGAAGACAGTTGTTCAAGTTGCCGGCTTGCATTGGGCCAATTGAGGTGGTTCTGTACTGAGAAATGGGAGGACGGCATGGCTGTCTCTGGAAGTCTATGCTTTTGGGATTGAGTTGCTGTCTGATGGCTGGAGCTTGAGCAGCAGCAGATCTCAGAGGAATGTTATTGACCTTTGGAGCGAGGTTGGATCTCTGAGCTGTGAAATTGGGCAGGTTACGGCCTCCTATTGAGGTTATGTTGCGTTCAGTCAGAGGCACTTTATGATCTTCAGCTCTGTTTGTCACTCTTGTGAATGCTGTCTTTGGGACAATCGGAGGTAAACACACTGGATTCTGTTTAGTGTTCATCTCTTTTGTCAAAACCACCCGGTTAGCTTTTGGATTCTGCTGACTGGAGACAGTTTCAGCAACTGCTGTCGGTGTCCTCTTCAGGGAATTAGGAGAAAGGCTGGGTCGTTTGTTGAGGAGTATGCCGTCGGTTTTGACAGCTTCTACAAACCGAGGACCACAGCTAGAACGCTCAGCTTCGACACTGGGACATTTCACAGATGTCTCTTTGGATGAAAAAATGGTTTGGGCAGACTCATTTAGAGGAACGGTCTTCTCTGAGACGGTTTCTTCAGACTTGTGTTTGTTCTGTAATGATCTACCCAAGTCACCAGAACAGTCTGTTCCCGCTGCTGCTTTTGGAGACAGAGCATCACTGGAGGTACAGTTCTTACAGACTGATCTGCCCTGTGTCTTCTTTAGATCACTGTCCTCCACACAGCTCAGGTCTAACTTATTACGCTCCTGTAACGCTTTGACTCTGCGGGATTCGACGGTGCTCTTTCGCTGCAATGCTACACAGGAGCTTTTTGTGCAGCTGTATAACCTGTTGTCAGATTCTAACTGTTTTTCCTTTTCTCTCAAAAGAGGAATTACAATTCTGTTGTCGGCCACTGCTTTTTGTATTTCCTGCTCAACATAATCCTTAAACCTGCCATGTTCCTCAGAGGGTTGTAGAGCTAACATGCTTTCCTCATACTCCTGTTTTCTTTTGCGTTCTTCTAGTACTTGTTTGTCATTAAACATTAAGATGTTGGCGACGTCACACTCATGCCTCTCCTGTCTAATCTCCTGAGCCTTCTGTTTCTCTTTTTCAAGAAGCAGCAATTCCTTCTTGCATTGCTCACGCAACATGTCGAGATCTTTCTGTTGCTCCAACTTTTTAAGTTCTTCCCGGTCCTGCCTCTGCATTTCCAAATGATTTTTCATATCTTTGAGTAATGCCGCTTTTCTGGCCTTCTCCTCCATCTCATTTTTCAGTTGTAATTCTTGTTCGGCCCGGACCTGCTCCTTTTCCTGCTTCCTTTGCTGCTCCTCCTGTCTCTGAGTTCTAATGGCTTCTTTCTGCTTTAACTCAGCCATTTTCTGCACAGCAACCTCACTCGGAATCTGGCGCTTTCTTAACTTCTCCCGTCTCCCGAGCTCCCTCTGCTCGAGCTTAGTCTCCTGGACAAATCCAGCTTGTTGTTGCATTTCCTCCATCTTTTGATTTCTTTCTTTCTCCTTTTTTATCCGGTTCTTTTCCAGAGCAGCACTCTCAGGGAAGGTTTGAAACAGAGCCTTTTTAGCCTGCTGCTTCTTTTCTTTTTCTCCATTGTCCTCATCACACGGAGGCTGACTTTCCTTTCGTCCCTTCTCCAGAGCTGTCATTTTAATCTTTTCTGTGTTGGCCTCAATCACTGACTGGATGTTCCATTTCTGCTGTTTCTCCTTATCCTTCTCTTGCTGAAATTTCAAAACGGCCTTGTTTTGAGGCAACATCCCGCCTTCATATTCTTCGCGAACCAACTTTTCAGAGAGTTTTCTGTCCTGTTTTAATTTAAGCGCCTCCCTGTTTTCTCTGTCAATGTGAGTTTCTAAAACTCTTCTATTAAATGCCAGGTAGCTGTCATTAAAAAGCTCCTGCTCAGTTTGATTTTTTTCTTTCTGAGGAACCAAAGTGTCTAAATACTCCAGTCTTTTCTTTTTTTCTTCTTCTTTCTTTTGTTTTACAGCCCTTAACCTTGCAATGTCACTCGTTGTCAAGCCTGAATTATAATTCGAATACATTTTTACTTACCTGTTAATTGACCCTGTAAATTATATGTTGTGGCCTTACCTGTTTCTGGAGCCTGTCAAATATATGAAACATATGTGGACTCAAAGGGCTATTCAAAGCCTTCCCGATGACAAATGACCATGTGATGTCACTAACAGAACATTGGCTCAATGGTTCTGCAACGCTGCAATGTCATTGGTTACTGCGACAACCAATCAGCTGCAGCCATTTAAATATTATATTACCTTTATTTTTAAATATAAATATATGGAAGGAAATATAATACAGAGCCTGCTCATAATTCAGGGCCTGTATTACATTCTATTAGGCCTCATCAGATTTGTTAAAGACACTGCTGTGGTTCAAAAGACTTACATTTTACAGACGCTGGTTGTAGGCTGTGATTGTAGAACTTTCCAAGTTCTCATGTTTTACTTTCTCTTTATCGAAATGATTAGAGGCAAATAGAAAATACAGACTTTATACATCAGTAAAGTAACCAAACAAAACCATTGACTACAAACAACTTGTGTGTTACACTTTTATTGTATCAGTTTTATTATTTCTAATTACCCAACATTAACAGGGAAACTAAATGATCAAATGTTTTGGACAAGGTATTAGACCTACCTGTTGCAACGTCTTCCTCCCTTTATGTCACTGAGGGTGCACGTTCCTTGGTGGAGGATACAGGTCATCATCGACAGCAGCTGGACCCAAAACCAGAAGCTGTAGATGACTTTAAACCAAGCTAACATAGTAAAACCCACTGATAGCATTAATGTTGCTAATGAACAACAAGCAGCTGCTCAAATACTTTACGTCTTATTTTCAGGGACCAGTCCTTAATGGTACAGTCACATTGACAGGTCACATTCTTGTATCTGTAGAACTTTTTTACTAAGCGTCTGATATTCATGCGTAACACTCTTTTGTAGATACCATTGATTTTTTTTATACCATTGATATGTTTTCATTGTCTGCCCTTTTATTTATCTGCTCGAGTACCAGGAGGAAAGCCACAAACTCCACACAGAAAGGTCTCACCCAACCCAATAGAAGTGCCGTGCTGCCATTTGTGTTTGTTGTGTCTTGTGTCTGTGACCAGGGCCAAAGGAAACACAAAAGCTACTGTTCAGTGCAGGAAACTCAACAATTGGATTGGTGATTGGAGATGCTGCAGACTGCCCCAGGACAGCTGGGGCTACAAAAGTATTTTACCACCACCAGTGTGTGACTTTGAAGTGAGTGCTTTGTTCCTATATTACATAATTATTGTTCCGTATTATTGTATTATATATTTATAATTCATTATATGATATTATAGCTTATATAGACATGTAAATGTTGTGGTAAATATATTATATGATATATTTAATAGACCTTATATTATTATTGATCTTATTATACGTCTGTGTGTGTACAGGTGCAGTGACCCTTACCCCATCCTTTGGAGGAACAAGAGGTAGAGCTGTGGAAGAAATGAGATTAGGCCAGTAGGCCTATACGTTAGGCCTATATACGTATACTGTAAGTGTAGGCTAAACTTCCTATGTCATATTTACTCATTGTGGTTGTTGTGGGCAAAAACTGACCTCTCAGTCTTTGGCACAATCAGATGGAATAAGTCATGAACGCACCAACATTTCAATGCCATAGAGTCTTTATTGTTCACAACCAACACAATAAACGACCCGAGTAGACACACCTTCTCTACTAATGATTGTACATTAGACCCAAGCTTTTATACAGTTTTCACATGACAGTTCATTTATGTCTATTTCGTTAAGGCTTTGAGGACCCCTCCTCATCGGCATCTTCTTCCTTTGAAACCTGGTTTCTCCAGACAAAGATTCTCTGTCCTGTCCAGTAAATTTCCCCTTTGTGTGTTTCCACCTTATCATGATTTAAACCATACATTTTTGACATCATGTTTTCTCTTTTACCTTCCCATGGCCCTAGTGTTATCATAACATATTCTCATCCATGCATAACTATAAATCCTAAGATAAGTAACATAAACCTCCAGAAGTGAATAATAACCTAAGTGTAAATGTCTGATAAATCTTATTAATATTCTCCTACACAGTATTATATTATGTTAATATAAGACATTGTAGTTCTTCAGTGTCTCCTTGTTCGCTCCGCTTTTATTTTGAAAAAACAGATGTTTTCTTCTTCTGATATTTCTGTGAGGCTAACACTTCCTGCTGCTCTCTTTGCAATGCGGTGCTCACGTGCTGTTGGAAGAATGGTAAACTTGTTAACACATTAATTATTATCGTTTTCATACATTTTTTTTTTTGATTCTTGTAAAGAGAGTTTACATTGTTCATTCATTCATTTTCTACCGCTTTGTCCCGTTAGGGGTCGCGGGTGACTGGAGCCTATCCCAGCAGCTTTGGGCCTGAGGCGGGGTACACCCTGGACAGTGGCCAGTTAGTCGCAGGGCTAACATATAGAGACAAACATTGACAGACAACCATTCACTCTCACATTCTTTCACTAGGGACACTTTAGAGTTGCCAATTAACCTATACATGCATGTCTTTGGACGGTGGGAGGAAGCCGGAGTACCCGGAGAGAACCCACGGTAACACGTGGAGGACATGCAGACTCCTCACAGAAAGACCGGAGTCGGCCGAGAATATTTGAGTCGGCCGGGTTTTGAACTCACGACCTTCTTGCTGTAAGGCAGAAGTGCTAACCACCCTGCCACGTGCACATTGTAATTTACCTTATATATTTTTTGTATTTTTCGTGCATGTTATTTCTAAAGTTCTGAACTGTGAGAGTGGTGAGCTAGAAAGCATAACAGAAGATGGTGGAAACACTTTGATTAGCGCCCTTGGAGAGCGCTAATCAAAGAGAGAGAAAAAAATGTGTTTAGAAAAAGAAAATGTCTTTACTTCATTTGTTTATGGGTTAATTATACATGTCATCAAAATAAAACAATATACTCTTTTGTGACCAATTATAATGCATTGTATTGCATTTAAAAAGAAGCATGTGATATTTTATATATCATAAATGCTTAAAACCTGTAAATTTATTTTTGGTCATTTGGTTAAAATAATTTGTATTGGTTGTAAACATGATTAATATGTGAATTATTTGTGAAACTACATAGAAGCATTTATTTTGTATTTATTCTGTTTTCTTCTGTAGTTTTCACGGTGTTGATGGTGATTCTGCTGCTGGTGTTCATTGAGAAAATAAATTGACACCCGTTTGAAACTCTCTGCGTCTCAGCCATTAAATCCAAGGGGCCGCTACACTAAGCACACAAAAACAAACCCTTCACATAGAAATATTACACCACATGGTCATACACACAATAATTCATTCATTTTCTATCCCTCATCTCATTAGAGGGCTGCTAAGGCGAGGCGCATGCATGTCTTTGGACGGTGGGAGTATAACTAAATAATAAATTACAAGTTACAGGAAAAAAAATATAATTCAGTCATCATTACTACTGTTTAACCATTAGTATGTAAGTTAAGATTATATTCACAATTGTTAAAATAACTGTTACAGTTAGACCACAAACAAAAATTTAATTCCTGCAGGAATGAAACAAATCAGACACATGCAACAATGGTCCATGGTGATTTTCTTAATATGTTTACAGCACATGAAGTTTTTATAGGTGTACATTATGCCCGACACTCAGCTCCAGGGTCGTGGATGGACATGTAATGAGCTGACGTCTCAGTCATAGATGTGGATAGGTTTACATGTATATCCCACTATGTGTACAGGACAGTGTCCCTGAACAATGATTATACTGTATGTAGTGCAAAGTGACGTCTTTGTCTTGTTTGAATTGACATTAAGTAATTAGTCTATGTGGATAAGCGTTTGAACCTGACCAGGAGTGAGAGCATTTAGCAATAATATACAATTTCCATGACAACAATATTACATAAAAACACATAAAATGGTGTAATGTCATTTGCATAAAGCAATCGTTTATCTAAAAAAATCAGTTTGAGATAGGTCACAGTTTGCGTCTAAAAGAGAAGAAGAGGGAGTCCCTGCTTTGTGTTGGTGAAGCAGTTTAACAGAGTGCAACAAATGAGTTTTTATATATGTAATTTTTACAGCAGGGTCACCCTAAAACACACTCCTGGAGTCAAAACCTCTTATTTTAACATGAATCTCCATGCATCTATTTTTTTCTGCCAGCCTTATGATTTGTTTTCTATAGTTTTCAAATAAGATGCTCTCAACAGTGTGGCACACCAGTTGAGAGCAGACGTTGAGAAGCTTCTGAATCCTGGTCTTCAGCTGGACTATTGAGGCCAGAGTCAGACCGAGCCTCCATACAGCAGCACACTCTGTGTGACTACTGAGGGTTTGTTTTCACTAGGAAGGAATCTTCAGTTATTGTGAGGACACCATCAAAATTACTTATTTTAAGAATATCAATGTTTACAGTTTTATGGTAAACCTTGCATATTGTAAGGTTTTATTAGGGCTTTAATTGTGAGTAGACGTTCCAAGATATTTGGTTGCACTGTTTTTGATTGTTCTTAAATTGATTACACATAATTAATTACTTATTCTCTGTGTCAATCCTAAGGATCCTCAGCTGCAGGATCTAATGTTGGCCACCAGGAGTCCTTTTCTCTCTGGTTTAGATAGAAACACTTTCAAAGCAGATTTGTATTGAAAATGCCGTACTTTTGGGACTTATATCACACCTTTGAAATAAAATGGCTGAAGAAATGTTGGAAACATTCAAACTCATCCTGTATTATTTATTTAAAAAACTGGATCGGCTTCCATTTCTACTTCAACCTAAAAATGGAAGATGTTAGACACAACCTGTATCATCTGGTATAATGATACCAAATAAGTATAACAACTAAAATGAATTGACAGGAATATAAATTTGATCTAAAGACCTGTTACACAGGTTGTCTTTGTGTTAACATTAGTTCTTGTGTTGGTTTGTAGCCTACTATATGTAGCATAAAAAGGAATGACTGAATATGAGTATCACAACTCACAGCATCTATACACTGTACATTTTCTTTATAAATAATAAAAAGAGTTTTGTCGAGGGATCAAGTGCATTATCAGCATTTTAAGGTGTAAGGTGTAGCAGGTGTATTGTCATACACAAACCAGAATGACAGACGTGTTTGAGGGTTGAAGGACACGTTACCATAGTGACAGTCCAGCGGCTAAACAGTTTCTGTTTACGGCAACTAATCAGCTCATTGCAACGCACTGCTCGCTGTCTTCTACAAAAGGTAAATGTCAAACTACTTTCAACCACTCTTTAATTCAGAAAGCGTTTAAATAAAACGCAGACTTGTTTAACAGACTAACAAAAATTGTTAGTCATTTTAGCAAATTTTGCCTGTTTTTCTGAGGTCTTTACAAGCGTCAGGTGAAGTGGCGATGCAACGTTAGGCTAGCAACCGCCTCAACCTCCTGTCTATATTTGATCAAATAAAATAAAAAAATTGTATTTTGAAAAAATAATCTCGGGATGTAGAACTCTGAGTATAGTATTTCCGCCCCTTGTTAAAGTGAGCTGTGAAGCCTACATCAATAGTAAAAAAAAAAAAAAAAAAAAAAAAAATCCGGTGACAGAGTACAAAAGTGCGTTGCTTCTTCTGCACAGTACGTGTCAAATCACTTTCAATTCCACTTTCATTTGGAAAGTATTAATAAAAACGCATTGAATTGAATTGAATTGAATTGTGGCCAAATAATCCTGATAGAACAAATACTTAGCTTACTGTTATCAAGATTAAAATACAATTTTGTTTTTTTAGGAGGTTTAGTTACATTGAATGCCCAATGTGTGTTTGTGTGTTTTATTTAATTATAGTCTTTTATTTGTTTTTATAAGTAGACAAACACCATGACATACACACTCCAAACATTAAGTTACTTTATAAAGTACAAAACAAAATAATAAAATATAAAAAGGAACAAAGTCAAAGAGCTCATAAAGTAATAGAGTTAGTCATTTATATGGCAATTAGGCCATGTACACAAACATTCCATTCAAATTCATTTTCAGATCATTTGTTTCGACTGGTGCTATTATATTCTCTAAGGAGTATTGATAATGTATTACATTGTTATAATGTTCTAAACTTAAGTATAATATTATTGTTGCTTATTTTTGCCCCAGTTCTTCCGGTGGTTTTGAACTCCACTTAAACTATGGAGTTGGAACAACTGAAACAGGTTAGTTACCTTTCTAAAGCTGAGGTGTCAATCCTATTCAATTTATTAAGGGTATCTAAGGGTATTTCATTTAATTGTTGCTGACCCTCAAAAATTTAATAATGACTTTTTACTAACATTTTTAAACTGTATCAACAATATTGGGACTGAATCATCTGGCATTGTTTCTTGTTGTTTTCTTTCAGTTATTCTAGCCCTATTAATACCTGACATTTTTCTTATGAACAATATTGTGATTATTTATAAAATTTTACATTGATAACTAAATCAAGTAATGTTTCATTTTCAGCAGTAATTGTTGCAGCAACATTTCTCTTTGTCCATTTTATGAAATAATATAATGTAAAAATGTCATGCCACTTAGCAGCCATCTTTGGGAGCCTGCTTCTAGCTAGGTGCCATTGCAACGCCTCTGTCTTAAACCCATAGGCAGCCCTCAGGCCATTTTGATACATTTGTGTCTTTGTTCTTTTTTATTTAAATATGGCTGTGTTACAGCTTATGGCATTAATTTCTGCAATATATATATTTTTTTAATTCTAACATCAGTGTTATCTCACATGTTTGTTATACAGCACTGACACGTTCTGCTCCCTCTGGGGACCCTCCATCCAAAAACACACATGTAATCAAACATCAATCTTTTTGTTCTGCATAAATCTCTGTAACCTCTTCAGCTCTGCTCAAAACTACCAAATATTCAATCATTTTTATATTTGAATATATGATGTCACTGTTGTTATTCATGAAAAAAAAATAATAATAAATTAAAGGGCTCCCCATCAGTTTAAGCTGTTGGGAAATAGTTGTCTCTCACATCTGACACCGGCCTTGAGTTTGACATATTTGTTCTAACCTTTATTGCACTATTTAGGCCAGTGGTGGGCAAACTAAGGCCTGGGGGCCACATGCGGCCCGTTGGGCTGTTTAATCTGGCCCGCCAAGCATTTACATTTTATTGATGATCAAACACAGCATATATTTTTTCTTTTCCTTCAATATTCTGCAGTAATCAGTTGATTCCACTGAACAATATGATTCACACTGTAAATACCCTTATTATAGGCAAAATAAATGTGTTTTTTTAATTGAGCATAAGTGAGTTTTCCGTGTTGGCCCAGCCCTCCACAAGAGTCCCATGTTCTAATGTGGCCCTTGGGGAAAAGTATTTGCCCACTCTTGATTTAGGCAATAAGGAATTATTATTTTTACATTGTAACCAAGGATTAGTTTTGTTTATTCTCGTACAAGTAGTTTGGATCCAGGTAACCACTTTGCTTGTTTTTTTTTTTTTTTTAATAAAATAAATGTTTGCAAATCTCTGATGTACAGAGTCAGAACAGAGGGTTCCCTGTTCGCCCACTTTTGCCTGCATCATGTGCATCACCCTTAGAGTTATATCAAGTACGATCTCCTCCTTCACATTTGTCCGACTGCTGCAATGCACTGTTTTAAAACGTGTTCTTTCTTGTGCTACCATGGATTGTCCAGAGGCATGGGCATTACCCACCCCTTCTCCAGCTCAACCCATGGAATCTAGCTGTTCCCTTCAAAGAACTGAGTCACTGTCGTACTCCATGTCAGATTATTGGAAGCCACTTCAACCTCCGCGCCCAAGAGCTGAACATTTCTAAACTCCGGCACAAAACACGGCGGCAGCCCCCTGCAGGGATGTGTATCATTTCTATGAAAACATTAAACTGTTGAATCATAGTCTGAACAATTACAGCTAACAAAAGCAGCTGTTTTATTAATGAGAAATCACAAACATATTATAATATCCAACCCTAACTAGTCTATAGCATCTCCCACACTGAGAGGAAAACAGACAGCGGCACCAAAGGCAGGGTAAGACCTGCGGCAATTTCAACAGTTTTTCTAATCAATGTGCTTCAAACATGGAGTGGTTATTTTATGTCTTGCAGAAATTCATCATCTCATCCTAAACTAAACGTGTCATCTCATGAGATTCCTGTATATCGGCCTTTGAGTCCTACAGAGCAGCTAGACATTATGATCCACCAAGAGAAAATGCTTAAGACCTTAGAGCCAACAGACACTGACTTAAAGGCAAGGAATGGAGTGAAATACTTTTGTAATGGCCACGTTGTTGTTAAAAACACCATAATAATATTGGCTTTGCTTTCTCAGAGGTATGAATATTACATAAACAGCGTGTCCAGCTCTATGTTGGCACCACAGCCTCCCCAGCAGATGAGGAACATCCTGAGCCTACTGCCTGCGGTCTATGACAAATTGAATAGGAGAATGCAGATTTTGAAGGCAAACTTGGAAGAGGAGGCGCAAAGGGATTACGTCTTTGCTCTCAAGCAATCCATAGGTATGATTTCTAAGGTTATAATATATAAATAATATATCATTTTGGCCTGTGACAAAAATCATCCATGATTCTTTTTTGTGATTAGAATTGTGTCTTGTGTCTTTCTAGTTGACTACATACTAATGGACCCAGCAGAACGCCACAGGCTCTCCATAGCCAGCATCCCAAAACCCTTTCCCAAGCGGGTGATCCTTGCTCCAGTGCCATGGGCTGACAACTTCCGGGAAGCCCGTTTGTGGCAAAGCCAACATCTGTTTACTGTTGGCCGCATCATGCTATTACTGCAGGAAGCTTGGATAAACAAGTAACACATATTAGTTCACACATTGGTGCTGGTTAGATTACACAGTGCTTATTTTATTATAAATACAGAACAGGATATGTATACCAACAGAATGTAAATTATCTTTTAGGGTTGGTTGTTACTTAAAAAACTATAAATAACACAATATCTCTTTCTTATTTAAGCTTTTCATCTTTGCGATTTGTTCGACTAGAAGAACTTTTCTCTGCTGGTCTCCCTCTCCTTCCTTCTGAATTTGAAGCTCTTATTCAGAAACAGTGCAAAAGGACCAGAAAAGAACTGATTCAAAAGTAAGTTGTTACATGCTTACACCTGTATGACGTTGTCGCCAGTGTCCAGTCATAATCAGAGTGCGCACATAAGGGATCTAATCCTATTGTAGGAGCAAGTTTCTGTTTCAGCCATGTCCACTTTGCCAGAGATTTTCAGCAGCCTTTCAGGGGGTTGTGTTACACAGCACTTCTCTTCAGGATTCCATTGCTGCCTTTGTTGTCCGGCCTGTTGGGCTATAGCCGACTATAGCCGTGGCTTCTTCAATTTGATGTAGCCAGTTCTTTGTTCGATCTTATGTTTTTATTTTGTACCCAGTCCTTGGATACAGCCCTGCTCCAAAATAGTATTTTGAATATTGTAATATTTGAATGCTATTTGACAAAATAAAAACTAGGAATAAATGTGCTGTAGGAAAACATTAGACCTATTTTTTATTTATTTACATGCACCACCACAATGATTTAATGCACTTTGTATGAGGATTTTGAGGCAAAAAGTAAAGTAAAAGTTTCTATTACAATGAAGACCAACATTACTACCATATACTGTAAATAGTATTTTACGAGACAGACATTGCCAGGAGTGAGAGGGTCCAGAACGGCTAATATAAACTAAGCGTGTGCAATATAATGACAGAGATTTTTGTATCTTGCTAAGTTGCTACAGTGCACTCTAGTACTTTCTGCTTTCTATGTCATGCTCTTAAATGCCTGATTTGACCAATCGCAGCAAGGAGTTAACTCAGCAGGAGTAACTTCAGTAGCTGTGTACTGTTCTCATGAGTAATGTTTCTGAAGCCATCAGGACACTGACACATCCTGTCCCTGTTTTGACCCTCCAAAGTAGGCACTTTATTCTGGACTTATTTTCCAAATTAATAGTTTGAAATAGTGTTTTATATCTTTCAATAAATGGTAAAAAAAAAAAAACAGTAGTCATCAGTAGTAGTGAGTAAGTCAATATGCAATAATAAAAATCAACATTGTGATAAAATCGAAACCATATTTTATGACACTTTTACCATTTCTCCCAACCCTAAAATAAATAAGAAGATTGGACTTTATTGATCCCAAAAAGGAGAAATTCACAGCAGCTCTTAGACAGGTAAAGTGCATAAAATAAAAGAAAGGTTCACATGCAACAGAATAAAAAAAATTATATACAATCTCAGCAACAAACAGCTATCTGTATTTAGTGACTAAGTTGGCCAAACGTGCATTTGTTTACCCTTAACGAAAAATAATGATATATCCAAAATAATTATGGGTGACCTTTAAAATCCATTATTATTACCATATTTGCTATTTGTTATTGTAAAGGTAACTTCTGACTGTTTTCTTAAAGGTGGCTGCCCAACTGTGCTTCACTCTTTAAATCATGTGCTGACCTGTGGTTACCCTTCTTATCGGATAAAGGAACAACCTATTTTCGTGTTGTGGAGTTCTTCAACTGTGCAGCCGCTTTGATGTCACTGCAGCTTCGAAGCCTGGTCGTAGAGTCCTTAGAGGATCTGCTCTATTTCTTCAACATACACAAGGTCAAACAATATTTTATGTACACTAGAACACTATCAGCACATCAGGTGTCAAAACAGATATTTTACCACTCAAAAAAGTTAGAATAGGTCCAACAAAAGGCTGTGTTATACGAATATTTTATATCCCTATATTTAACCTGAGAGACACGGAGACCAATTATAATTTAACAAACAATGGCCAGGTTTTAATCCTTGCAAGGAGGAGCAAAGCAGACACAGTAACATGTTACAGTGACAGGTTTGCTTAAAGATGTAAACATAACATGGGATTATATACAGCACAGTGACGTCCTTGGTGAGAGGCGTTCACAATGGTCCAGGTGCAGAAGTCCCATGACAAGCCATGTTTCAGTCTAGTTATGTCTACTTCATGCTTGGATTGCACATATATATATATATATATATATATATATCACACTCTACAGTAAATAATGTAATCAAAAGATTCAGAAAATCTGGAGAAATCTCTAAAAGGGACAAGGTCAAAGGTCAATATTGGATGCTGGTGATCTTTTGGCTCAACAGCACTGCAACAAAAAACAGCCTGATTGTGCATGGATCAACAACACTTCAAAGAAACACAGCCGCCTTATTCAGTTCAAAGGTCATTTAAAATTTATTCCATGAGCATCCAATACAAACCTTAGATGGTGGGATTCTCCAATTTTGCGTTTTTCTGAAATTGTTCCACAGATTTTAGACACAATTTTTGCAGATTAGTGAGCTTCTTCCCATCTTTACTTCTAGAAGACTTGTCTTTCTAAAATACTTCTTTTATATCCAGTTGTGTTACCTGTTGCCAATGAACCTAATTAGTTGCCAAATATTCCTTCCAGCCTTTTCTTGTCTTTTTGACAAATTCTTTGAGGTGTGTTGCTGCCAAATCTTTCCATTGTGTTTTTGAAGTCCAAACTTTTTCAGGAATTGGATTTGAATTTGTACTTTTCTCACACTGTGAGCTGTCTCCACCAGGAGGGCAATGACTTTGGTGAGGTGTTCAGGGAGCTGCAGTATATTCACCCCCAAGTGCTGCTGGTGAAGTTACAAGTGGATGAGCCTCATATCACATTTCAGCCAAGTTTGGACCAGTGTTGGCAAGTAATCCACGGAGCGTTCATGGAAATAATTCAGAGTGCAAAGGATTTCCCGAGGGTAATGTCATCCATTTCATGAATAGTTACTCTAACAAACTTTATTTACACTTTTAACATAGTTCAAGGCTGTATCAAAACATTTTGTTTTGAATTTGATCATAGTATTATATGTGCCAGAAATGTACATGTATTATTCTATCGTAAAATATTATAATGTATTTGTATTAGTATCTGTATAAGTTAATTTGTCATTGCAATAATATTCTATGCCCATCTATCTATCTTCTTTTCCTTTCGGCTGTTCCCTTCAGGGGTCACCACAGTGAATCCTCTATTTAGCCCTATCCCCTGCTTCCTCTTCTTTCAGATTGTTTAGCTTCATGTGCTCCTTCACCACATCCATAGACCTCCTTTTTGGTCTTCCTCTCGGCCTTCAGCTTGGCAGCTCTAACCTCAGCCTCCTTCAACCAATACCCATGTGTTCCTCATATTGTACAGTTATAATCAAGTTAAAAAAAGGGAAAAGTAAAAGCATCTGGACCTAGTTTTCAAGGTGAAAATGTTTCGTCTCTAACTCCAAGAGACTTTATCAATTCTGGGTCATATCTGAGTCCAGATGTTTTTACTTAATCCTTTTTTTCAAGATGTCCTGGATGACTGATAACATTCACAGACTTATAATTAAGTTAAGTTATTTAAATTTTTTTCATTGACATAAGGTAGTATTTATAGGGCCCCAGTGCTGTATATTTTAAAAGACTCTAGAAATATGCTGGGCAATAACTTCTTATATGAATTGCGTATGTAATAAAACAACATATCATATTGCATAATTACAATGATAGAGAACATGTAAGGTTAATTTGTAAAGTACAGTAACAGGCCGACAGGTTTTAGTGTTACAATAAGATATAGGTGTTTCTTAATGCATTATATGTCACATATTCAGTTTTACAAAGATTACCCAGTTTCACTCAGTAATAAGTTGTAAAGATAAAAAAAAATAAAAATATGAGATTCTCTCTTATATTTAAATGTCTGCTTCTTCAATGATACTTCTACCCTACTCCTGTCATTATAAATATATAGAAGAAATATTTCCACAGAACAATAGATATGAACTCTCTCGGGGGCCCCTCCACCTCCTGGGCCCCAGTGCATCTGCTCTGGCTGCAATACTTAATGTTACGCCTCTGTGTTTTGTTCCTTTAGGTGGAATCTAAGTTGTTTCCAGTCAAAGAAGACATCTACCTCCACACTGTCAGAGCTGATGAGATGCTGGTTACAGACATCATTGACAAAGCCAAGGAGGTGTTTGACAAGAACATTGTGGGACCAGCAAAGTAATGGCACATGACTGATTTGAGTTTGGACAAAGAGTAAGGAACAACAGCTTTTAATTCTTACTTTTAAAATGTAGGTACCTAAACGTGTACCAAAAATACAGCAGTCTACTGGACAACACAGCCATGCAGGGCATCACAGAATTCCTCAAAGAAAAGCACTCGTTAGAAGGATTTTCTAAGGTAGATTCATTTTAATTTCTTTTAAAATAACAAATGAAAATAGTTAAAGATAGATCTTTGTTTACCATTATATGATAACACGATTGACTGAGTCTGTTTGAGTTTGTTTGATATTTCTCTTATTAGTTATCTCCACTTAAAATATATCTTTATTGTTTTCAGAAAATAGACAGCATTACTCGTCTGTGGGGAGAGATTGCCTTAATGCGTGTTACAGTACCCCTGTCCATGTTTTGTCTATACGCTGGCAAACTAAATAAGGACTTGTGTAGTTGCACTGACAGGCTCAAAGATAAGATCGCCGTGTTCGAAGTGGAGGAGAACCGAGACCTCAACAAGAAGTAAGGACAATATTTGCTATTTATTTTATTTATGATCATTATAGATTACTTTTTTTTCCTTTTGTAGGCTCTGTCAAAAGTATAAGGACATTAGTGACGCCATCAGAAGAATTCCAGAATGCACCGAAGAACTGGTGACTCTCAACCGCTTCATTCAAACGACCAGCAATGTGACCGTTCACAAGCTGAGAGAAGAGATTGATGAAGCATATGACCGCCTCGTTTTCCTTTTACACTATGTGACTTTGTCCCGTATGTAATGTTCAGATCTTCCACCATATTTTACTTGTGGCTTTTAAAGGAGGCTCTTTTGAATCAATTGTTGTCTTTACTTCTTTTTCTCTTCAGCTGATGACATAAGGTTAAACTCCAGTGTCTTCCAGTGGCCTACTGAACTACAGATTGAGCTTGAGCTGAGCAAAACGCGTTTGGCTCACATAAGAGACAAGGTTGAGGGAATCTTCACACAAGGTATCACCATCCCTATTTTACACCAAATGCCACTTCATAAGATATTAATCGTGTCATCTGTGTGTTATTTCAGGTTATTTAAATATCCGCAGAGGTTACAGGAGATTAACAATGAGATCCAGGCTTTTAAGAAGAAGGAAATGATGGACCTGATGGCGATGAAGGCCAATGTGGCAAAATTGACTCAGATCAGTGCTGTTCTTGATGCGGCCATCACAGAGCTAGAGGTAAAAGTACCCCACCTCAGGCCCAAAGCTGCTGGGATAGGGTCCAGCCCCTTATGATCCACTAAAGGACAAGCATTAGAGACAAATGTACACTTGAAGTATGATAGTAAGCTAGAGTTATGTATAGTAAATCTGGTAGAGTGGATACCACATACTGGAGAGTCCCACTTGCTGGCTCAGGTTCATTTGCTCCCCATCTTTCCTGTATATTCACATTGTCTTTGTTTACTAAGGGCTTAAGAGTGCCCAAAACTAAATAAAAAAGGACTCAAACCTGGATTTAACTGCATGAGGTCTAAAAGAAAGGATATACCTTAGAATGACTTTACTTACAAATCTGTATATGCTTTTAAATTAGAGTCTAAAAATATAATTTAACAGGAATTGTAATCATACACAAGGTATAATCCTATATCCTGGGCTGTACTGTTGGCTTTGGACAGAGCCTGTAGCTGATTAGAGCTGTATAAGCTCAGTGATACCCCACTCTGAGTAAACAGTTAGCCCTGAACAGTTATGTGGTATTCAGTGCTGGCCCGGTGGGATTTCTACTGACTGTGCTGCTATGAGCAAAATAAACTTCTTGGACATGTGAGATTTTGTAAATAAGGGCTCAATGACAAACTTTTTTGGTTTTCTGCTTGGCAGATATGATATTCCATAATGTTTTACAGCACCTATCACATAGAAGCGGTTCCACTTCTGTGCTGTAAATAAGTCATTTCTTTTTTAAGTTCACTACATATTTATTCATTAATTTTCTTTCGCGTAGTGAACTGTTAGGTTGCCGCAGATGACTGGACTGTGGCCTTGTTAGTTGCAGGGCTAACACTTAGGGACAGACCTATGATTGCATTGCATGTCTTGGGCGGCATGCTGGGACATTATCTTACCCCTTTGTTTCAAGTGTGTTATCCTCCAAAAACTCAGTTTAGAGGAGTGTTCAGCCCTTTCTCTTGATAAAAAATGAGTATTAGGACACCCCTTCATCTCTTGTGAACACACAAAACGAGGGGTAAGGTTTAGAACCTCCAAACCTTCATCCAGATGCTTTCTTTGAAACCTTTTCTTGAATTTGTCCTGGATGACCGAAGCTCCACAGACGAGCTGCTTTATTGTACCTTTAGTACCATGTAAATGATGAACTTCTTAATTACACTATGCAATTGTATCTTTTCTACACACTGTTCCACAGGGTATCAACAAAGAGCAGACTTTACTAGAAAGAGAACAGAGTGAGTTCCCATTACTTCAGACACTAATAGCTGACAAACAGACATATGAAGTGCTCTGGAACACAGCACTAAACTTTCAGAGAGTGTCAGAAGTGTGGCTTAACGGTAACACACTTCAATTATTATAATATCTTTAACTGTTAGAAATTAGCAACAAATTTAATCAAGGGCATTTTGTTAATTTTATCTCCAGGTCCTTTCCGAACCTCAATGCTGAAACAATTGCTAATGAGATGGACGTAATGTGGAGAACGATGCATAAACTCACCAAAGCTCTGTCAGATTGTCCTGGGCCTTGTCATGTGTCCAAATACTTCAAAAGCAAGATAGACCAGTTCAAGACACACCTCCCAGTCCTAACAGCCATTTGTAATCCTGGTATTAAAGATCGTCACTGGGACTTGGTTGGTATTTTAACATTTGTACTCTGATTGAACCAAGTAGAATGGGATCTATAAAGCAGATATGAATATTGTATGAAACTACTATGTGCCTGCAGATTAGCACTGTTGTGGGCGTGCGTGTCAGACCAGATGAGAACAGCTCCTGCTCAACATGCTGGACCTAGGACTTTCCAAATTCTCCACACAGTAAAATACTTTACTCACATTTCAAAATATTGGAGAAATATATTACAGTACTATGTGAATTTGTATTTTATCTTTGCCTTAGGTTGGAAGAAATTGGAGCATCAGCTAGTAAGGAGTACTCTCTAGAAAAAAACATGACCAAGATGAAAAAAGAATGGGAAGAACTTCGATTTTCATTCGTTGTATACAAAGACTCTGTATGTTTGTTTTTTTTTATAATTTAGAACTTGCAATCAACGCTTTAACAATATATGAGACTAGTATAAGCTCATCATTCGGGCACCCATTTATAGGGCACCCATATTGTGTCAAGTGTTGATGACATCCAAGTGCTTCTGGATGACCACCTTATCAAGACACAGACTATGAGAGGATCACCTTTTGTTAAGCCAATCAAGGCTGAATGTAAAGTAGGTTTAACTCATTTTCATTATGTATGTAGACTTATACACATTAATAATACTGTGTCTCTATTCTTTGTAGGAATGGGAGGATAAACTGCTGAGCATGCAAGACATTCTGGAGGCCATGTTGAATTGCCAGGCCACATGGCTCTACCTCGAGCCCATTTTCAGCTCCGAGGACATCATTGACCAGATGCCAGAAGAGGGGCGCAAGTTTGCCATTGTGTTTGGTTACTGGAAAAATATTATTGGATATGCAGTAAGACATGTTTTTTTTTCTAATTTTCAGTTTTATTTGACCAAAAATGGAGTAGTTTCATGCATTGTGTTTTTGTTTGGATTAGGTTAAAGACCCTCGTGTGCTGGTGGTTACAGACCAGCCTAACATGCTGGAGAAGCTGCAGGAGTCAAACATGTTTCTCGATGATATCCAGAAAGGTCTCAATACTTATCTGGAAGAAAAGAGACTCTGTTTCCCCAGGTAATTCTTAGAATTTGAATAAGGTTTAGACAGACTTTATTGATCCACGGGGGAAATTTCTTGTTCCAGTAGCTCAATTGCACTTAAAAATCACTCTTAAATACACAAAAATGGGTATACAATACTTATTGTATAAGGCAATACAATATGACTAAAAAGACTAGCACAGATAACTATATAAATTTCTGTTCTTCAGTTGTGAAGAAATGTTATCTGATTTGTTGTCATGCAACTTGGTGCATGCTGGTTCTATTCCTTGTTGTGTCAAGAAGTCAGCATTGTTGTTTTGTCCTTGGTTATTTGAGTGTGTATACCAGTGCAATCTTACGGCCGACTCCTATAAGCATCAGTTAAATTATTAGAGCAGTCATACTGAAAGAAGCAGTTGTGGAGAACACGTAAATGCACTTCTTGCTGTACTGTATGTTGTTGACTGTGTGTTGAAGTCTATGAGAACACAAAACTGTTTTGTTGTTGTCTACTACTTGTTGTATATGTATGTGTGATTTAAGTTGTGATTGAAGTAATACTTCAGAGGAATAAAAGACAGGACAGTGAACTAATATGGTGGATGATCAGTAACATAAATAATACAGGCTTATCTGAGGTGTTGTACAGCTGGATGAAATGTGGTATAAATTAAGTCCTGTACTGTTTACTGTGGGAGAGAAGTTGAAGATTGGAAAATCCAAGAGATCTGTTGGAAAATGAGCTCCTCTACTTCTCTATTGTCTGGTGGAGTGGGTGTGCGGGATTGTCCATGATGTAGAGCAGTTTGTCCAGTGTCCTCCTGTCTCTCACTGACACAAATGTATCCAACTGGTGCTGATAACTTGTCCCGCTTTCTGGATCTGTTTGTCAATACAGCTTATGTCCCTTTTGTTGGTGCTGCTCCCCAAACAAACCACAGCATAGTACAGTACATTGGCCTTCCACAGACTGGAAGGTGGTCTCCAGCAGCCTGCTGCAGACATTGAAGGACCTGAGCTTTCTCAGGAAGTAGAGTCTGCTCATGCCCATTTTGTAGACTGCATTACTGTTGTTCTTCCAGTCCAGCCTACTGTTCATGTGGACTCCCAGGTACTTGTAATGGTCCACTACTGCCACCTCTAGGCTCTGGAGGGTGATGGGCTTCACTGTAGTCCTCTTCCTCCTGAAGTAAATGACCATGTCCTTGGTCTTGTCCACGTTCAGGAGCAGGTGGTTTGCCTGGGACCACTCCAGTGGTCAGTGATCAGTGTACTGTACTGTACACCTCGTCCATCCCTGATACACCCAACCACTGCAAATTCATCAAAGAACTTCTGCAGGTCGCAGGACCCGGAGCTGTACTGGAAGTCAGAGGAGTACAGAGTGAACAAGAATGTGAACATTACTGACCACAGTATTAGACAGTGAGCTCCCCAGCTGCACAAACTGTGACCTGTCAGATAAGTAATCAGCAATCAGGAGACACTGGATGACCTGACACACATCCCAAGCAGCTTCTCACTCATCATAAAGAGCCGGATGGTGTTAACGGCACTAGAGAAATCAAAGAACATGATCCTCACAGTCCCGTTCCAACCAATCCAGGTGAGAGTGAGCACACTGCAGCAGAAAGATCCACACAAACATGATGCTGGCACACAAACATGATGCTGGTACACAAACTGTAGAGAGTTCAGGGAAAGGGCCACCAGGAATCTCAGCTCAGGCAGCTCGAGTCTCTGGAAGACCTTTATGATGTGTGACATCAGAGCAACCGGTCTAAAGTTGTGTCAGTGGTGGGTTGTGGATTGTCTGTCTGGGGGCGTGTGAAGACTGGAGTGATGGGGAAAGGGCCAGCAGGGGGTCCAGCCCTGAATCTATTGAAATAAAAATTCCGCTCGTTGGCTCTGTCTGGGCCTGTGTCCTGCTGCTTGGTTTTAAGGTTGAAGCCGGTGATTGTCTTCATGCCCTTCTACACGCCCCGGGTGTTGTTCCTGCTGGAGCTTGGCCTCCAAATTCCTCCTGTATGCAACCTTACACTCCCTGAGCTTGACCTTCAGGTGCCACTGTATCCTCTTCAGCTTGTCCTTATCTCCAGATCTAAAGGCCTGCTTCTTCTTATCCAGCAGATTCCTCCACAGGCTAGTATAGGGCTTGTTGTTTGGATAACAGCGGACAGTTTTTGTAGGGATGGCAATCTCCTCACAGCAGTTAATGTACTCTGTGGTGCAATCCGTGATGCTGTCAATGTCATAGCCATGGGGCTGACAGAGCACGTCCCATCTAGTGGTTTCAAAGCAGTCCTGCAGAGCCTGGCTGGCCTTCTGGTTCCACCTCCAAATTGTTCTTGTAGGGACAGGTAGTGATGGATTGCACATGTGTTTTAAATGAAAGATCAGAGTTAATCCAGACTCCGAGATATTTAAATGTCTCAACAGACTCAAGGGGGGACTTAAGAAACTCAGGTTTAGCTTAGTACTTGAAGCTGATTAGTGTAGATGAGTAGTTTGTTGGACAGTAACCACCACTGCACGGAGTTAATGTTAGAGCAGTAGATTACCGTGTCATCTGCGTATATATGAAGATTATTGTCAAAGCAGCAAAGTGGGAGATCATTAATAAAAAAATTAAAATAGTAATGGTCCTAAAGAGGAACCTTGAGGAATGCTTCTGTCTATGATTGTAAAGTTTGACTGACTGCCTCTATAGGACACACATTGACGACGATTGTGGAAATAAGAATTAAACCAAAGAAGAGCTGATCTAGAAAGACCGATATAATATAGTTTGTCAAGGAGCAGGTAGTGATCAACAAGGTCAAAGGCTTTAGTTAAATCTATGAAGATAGCTCCAGTACATTTATTATTGTCCCAGTTAGAAAAAATGTTATTGGTAAATTTCTAAAGTGCTGTTGAGGTTGAGAAGTATTTTCTGAATCCTTATTGGCATTGAGATAAGAGATTATAGCTTGAAAGATAATCGAACAGTTGATTAAAAATAATTTTCTCAAAGCATTTCACAACACAATTAATTATTGATATTGGTCGATAGTTGTTCAAATTTTGAGTATCACCTCCCTTGTGTAGAGGAATTACTTTTGTGCATTTCCATTCCTGAACGTAGGGAACGTGTCCCTAGTGAATGAATGTGAGAGTCTAGTCTTTAGTCACTGTCTATGGCTAAATGTCAGCCCTGTGACTTACTGGTCTCTGTCCAGGTTGTACTTCGTCTCAAGGCCCAAAGTGGCTGGGATAGGCTCTAGTCACCTGCAAACCCTAACCGGACTAAACGGAAGAATATGAATGAATAAAATGAAACAATTACAGCCAATCATAGCTTTTGGGGAGAAAAAAGGGCAAAACAATTTGTTACCAAAAAGTTATACAAATGAACGCTTATATACTTAACAGTGTGATGACAAAGTCTGAATGACATTTTTCTTCATGTCTTACCCAGGTTTTTCTTCCTTTCCAATGATGAGCTGCTTGAGATTTTGTCCCAGACCAAAGACCCACTGTGTGTGCAGCCTCACCTGAAGAAATGCTTTGAGGGCATTGCCAAACTGGAGTTCACTGATGACCTGGAGATCACTGGCATGATCAGCTCCGAGAAGGAGACTGTTCCCTTATCAGAAAAACTCATCCCAGCCCACGCAAAAGTATACTGTTGCCTTTTACGATTGTTAAGCACATCAATAGTAAACGTTTGCTGTGAAAATAAAGCACTAGCTTTTTTAGTTCTTAGTATTTTGTCTGTGGAAATTTATATAGATAGATTTTTTAAGGTAAGTGCTAGATGCTCTTTTTATGACATCTTTCAACATAAAGATTTGTTGTGACTTAAATGCAGGCATTATGCGTACTTTGAACTGTTTCCATTTTACTTAATAGGCTCTTTTTAAAGAAAGAGAAAAAAATACCTCTAGTTTTGGGGTCATTTTTATTCATTTCAATAAACTGACATGTTGACGTCCCTTATGAATTGGAATGTATGTTTTGGCTTTCAGGGAATGGTGGAGAAATGGCTGCTGCAGTTGGAGAAGCTAATGCTGAGGAGTGTGCGAGATGTTATCTACCAAGCATTAATTCAGTATTCTGAGGTACATAAGCTTTCACAGTGTGGCTGTACCTGATACTTCATTTACCTTTTCATGGGCACTGGTCCAAATTGTAAAACCTGATCCCTCCCGATAAATATTTAATTTCTTTCTTTTAGTTACCTAGAAAGAAGTGGGTGTTGCAGTGGCCGGGCCAAGTTGTTATCTGTGCCTCCTCCATCGTTTGGACCAGTGAAGTATCTAAAGCCATCCAGAAAAACACATTACTGGTCAGTGTTTTCTGACTTAAGTTGTAGACATGTAAACCAGCTCACACAAAATAGATCTATATATTTATAGTCCCCATACCTCATTTTGTAAAACGAGCGTTACGTATGTAAGGTTCTATGAATTCCAGATAACAGCAGAAGGGAGGTGCTGAAAGCACTCAATGATCCCTTAGCACATGCACAGTTTGAATAGTAATACCAACAAAGTCATACCTGTGACCCCTGGATGACCTACTGCAGGTCATATTTTCGAGTGTCATCTGGGGCTCTGTTCCTGCACAATCTTTTTGCGTAAGTCAAGGATTCCCAGTGACAGAGTATCTCTGACGGTCATCTGGCATTCGTAGAACCGGTGATATATACGTAACTTTTGTTCTATTTCGTCCCTAATGACCGCCAGAGAATGGTGCTGAAAGCACTGAATGACGAATACCAAAAAAGTCACGAGGAATCCTGAGTAGCAGTGTTACTGAGCCACAGAACATATGTCTTACATTGACGGGATTTTAAACGCCTCTCATGATGTCGCAATATTTCTGGTCGAGTGGCACTTCACAGATGGCAATGGTTTGTTGATTCTCCTCTTTATTGGCATGGGCAATGACATCAACAATCCAGTGGGAGACGAAGAAGATGTATGCACTGCTACAGACTGAACAAAAGTTACACAAAAACAGTGTAACCACTGCTAAACGCTGCTACTCAAACTAAACAGAAACAGCTGACTTGTCCAACATTGCAAACCAGGGGAAGAGAACATGCACGCTTTCTACCTAGCAGAGGCAAAAACAACAATACACTTAACTTTGTAGACAAATAACAAACAATAATTTAAAGCATTGCAGCCCTTGCGATTCCTAGGACACAGCCGCCACCTTGTCATTGCCCCGCAGGCTGCTATCAACAACATGTGTCACAGCGGGCAGGTAGGGAGTTTTGTGGAACAGCTTGTCCATCACCAGGGCAGCCGCAAGGCCCTGACCCTGTCCGTCAACCCCTCCCCCCACCAGGGCAATTCATCAGGTTTGCATATTGGGGTTGTCACTGGCAGTCAGGCTTTCCCTTACTCCAAGGGTGTTCACATGGTGCATGACAGCAGCCTTGGCTCCTCTGCAGGCCCAAGGCATGAAAGTTCCTGGACGACTGGCTGCTCTGTGTCTCATGTTCAGGTATTCATCGTACGTCTTGTCTGCTTTCTCACGTGGCCCAACTGAAACTCAATGTCATCATGGGAAAAACCTGTTTGACACCATCGCAGACTACAACATTCATTGGCGTGACCTTGTACACAAGAAGCATGGTGGCTGGGCCCTCACTAGCTTCTCTCATCTCCTCCTGCTCCATCGGCACATCAATGTGCTGGAGCTTTGTGCTGTGCATCTGGCTCTCAAGTTTTTCCTGCCATTCCTCAGGAGGAGGCACGTCCCTATACGGTCAGACAACACCACAATCGTATTCGATATAAAATCATCAAGGAGGCATAAGATCTAGTCGACTCCTTCTCGCCCGTAGAGACTGCGGGCAATGTATCTGACAGGGAGAAAAAATCAGGTTGCGGACTCCCTCTCTTATCAAGGCCCTCAGTCGGGGGAGCGGTTGCATCCACCCAGAGGCATCTATCCTGAATGCCAGGGCTGTGTCCACTTCTAACCAGTATGAGAACAGGTGGGGATTGTTCTCCAGATTATGTATTGGCAGTGGAGAGGACCATGTCTCCTGTTCAAGTCCTTTCATTTTGGAGTTCCTGCAGTCCCACCTGGATATGGGCTGTTCCCCATCTACCCTCATGGTTTATGTTGTTGCAATATCAAGTTGACATCCAACAGTGGATGCTGGCACAGTTGGGAGTCACAGTCTTGTGTCTTATTTTCATAGAGATGCGAAAGGTTGCATCCGCCAGTAGCCCTATGACAACCAGCATGGAACCTGCCTTTAGTGCTGCGTGCTCTGTGTCAGCCACCCTTTGAAGAACTACCTTGGGTATCTCTGAAGACATTGCTGGCAAGCACTTCAGCAAAACGTGTTGTTGAGCTACATGCTCTGTCAGTTAGCGACTCATGTTTGAGATGGTACTCTGATGGGTCAGGTGTTACTCTGTGGCAAAATATGGCTTTCCTTTACAAAAGTGCTTTCTCATATCCACTGTAACCAGCCGATACACCTAGCAAGGTTTGACCTCCTACCAGGGGAGGGTGGAGGCAGAATTGTTGTGTCCAGCTAGGTCACTGAGGGCATATTTTGCAGCTACATCAGATGTGAGGAGGTTTTTGTGTTAGGGAGGTGCTAAACTGGGCTTTTTAAAAAGCAGCGTCTCTCCCACTGGGTTTTGGATGTAATTTTTGAGGCTTACAAGGTCGGAGAATTGCCCATTGCCATCTGATGTGACATCCCGCCCTACCAGAAGTGTGGCAACTTTATGAGCGCCCTTTAGAGGGTGCCAATGGGGGACATACAGGTGTTGGTCATATAATTAATACGTTATCAAAAAGTTAATTTATTTCACTATTTACATTCAAAAAGTTAAACTTGTATATTATAATTATTCATTACACACATACTGATCTCTTTCAAATGTTTATTTCTTTTAATTTTGATGATTATACTGATTAAGTATCTTATTACTTAAGATCAATACAAAGAAAGGATTTAGAAATCTTAGCAAACTGAAAAGTATGAGCATGTACAGCCCTCAATACTTTGACTCCTTTTGCCTGAATTATTGCAGCAATGCGGCGTGGCATGCGTTTGATCAGTCTGTGGCACTGCTCAGGTGTTATGAGAGGTTGCTCTGATAGTGACCTTCAGCATTTCTGCATTGTTGAGTCTGGCATATTGCATCATCCTCTTCACAATAGCCCATAAATTTTCTCAGGGGTTAAGGTCAGGTGAGTTTGCTGGCCAATTAAGAACAGGGATACCATGGTCCTTAAACCAGGTACTGGTTGCTTTGGCACTGTGTGCATATGCCAAGTCCTGTTGGAAAA
Organism: Neodontobutis hainanensis; assembly: GCA_024349245.1. Lineage (NCBI taxonomy): Eukaryota > Metazoa > Chordata > Actinopteri > Gobiiformes > Odontobutidae > Neodontobutis > Neodontobutis hainanensis. The sequence continues at coordinate 139,961 of JALDNG010000221.1, forward strand.
TCTCCATAAAGTTGGTCAGCAGCCAGAAGCATGAAGTGCTCTAAAACTTTCTGGTATGCGGCTGCATTGACCTAGGACCTCAGAAAACACAGTGGACAAACACCAGCAGATGACATGGCTCCAAACCATCACTGACTGTGGAAACTTTATACTGGACCTCAAGCAATGTGGATTGTGTGTCTCTCCTCTCATCCTCCAGGCTCTGGGACAATGATTTCCAAAGGAAATGCAAAATTTACTTTCATCAGAGAACATAACTTTGGACCACTCAGCAGCAGTCCCAAGCGAGATGCTTCTGACACTGTCTGTTGTTTAAGAGTGGCTTGACACAAGGCAGCTGTAACCCATGTCTTGCATATGTATGTGCGAATAGTTCTTGAAGTATAATCAATGAATATAATATACAAGTTTTACTTTTTAAATTGAATTAGTTAAATAAATCAACTTTTTGATAATATTATAATTATATGACCAGCACCTGTATGTGTTGCATTTTTTGGCCACTGGATCCGGTGCTCCTACTGGGATTGTCTGGGTCTGCTACTCTGTAAAGTTGGTCATCAGGATTCCTCGTGACTTTTTTGGTATTAGTAATTCAGTGCTTTCAGTAAGGAATGAATGAAATAGAACGAAAATTACGTATATAACTTTGTTTCTATAAATCCCGGATGATCACCAGAGATGCTCTTTCATTCGGAATCCTTGCTTTCGCAAAGAAGATTGTGCAAGAACAGAGCCCCGGATGACACTGGAATAAATCACCAGCGGTAGGACATTCAGGGGTCACAGGTCTGACTTTGTTGGTATTACTTCTTAAACCTCTGGCGGTCATCCGGGAATTATAAAACCGTAACTTTAGTTTTATTTATTTTACTACATGGTTCTCTAACCATCTTGAAGTAATTTCATGCACCTAAATGTTTGAATTGAACACTAATGAAAGATTTAAAATCTCTTAATCTGCGTATTTATATGAAACAGATACAGCTGCGCAAAACTTGCTTCATGTCATTCAATGACAGCAGGATCAATGCGGTGCCCCCTGGAACACTTGGTGCCCTATGCACAGAGTGTGATGTGCAAGGTGGGAGTGGCATCACTAACGTAGCCTCAAACAAACACTTATTTTTGTTGCACGATTGATTAATCTGCGCGAAGTCGATTTGGTACCGGTCTGTGCAGCAGAAGAGACACAGACAGTGAGCAAACACTTTTTGCTAAAGTGGATTTATAGCAATATTTCTATTGAACAAAGTTTAAAATTGTGCTGATATTGTTGCACATATTAACCAACAACTACATCCAAAACAAAAATAGAACTAAGTAACAGACCCTGCCTCAAAAGAATGGTTGACACAGCACACCTTTGCTCTTGTAAGTTGTGAAAACCTTTATGTAGACATGTATTGCAAAATAACTTTTTCCATCTCAGGCTTATGTCGAGCAGTGTAACGCTCAGATTGCAGATATTGTTGACCTGGTGCGTGGAAAGTTACCAGGAGGAGCAAGGGTGACCCTCGGAGCTCTTACAGTCATAGATGTGCATGGTAAAATAAAGCACCACTTTGAAGTTTTGGTGTGAATTAATTTAAACCAATAAAATATTTGTTTTGATTTCCGTTTAGCACGCGATGTTGTAGAAAAACTAGCCCAGGACAATGTGTCCTCAATGAATGACTTTGCATGGATTTCTCAGCTGCGCTACTTCTGGGAGGATGGAGATGTGAGGCTTCGCATGATCACAACCTGCTTGAAGTATGGTTATGAATATTTAGGGAACTCACCTCGTCTTGTCATTACACCCCTTACTGATCGCTGCTACAGGTAAAGCTATCTTTAGGCTATGTTAAGTAGAAAATTAATTTTATTTTGTAAAATGGCTATACTTAAACAGGACTCTAATGGGAGCTCTGAAGTTAAACTTGGGGGGAGCTCCTGAGGGCCCAGCAGGAACTGGAAAGACTGAGACCACAAAAGATCTGGCTAAAGCTCTGGCTAAACAGGTCCCAAGATACACAAGAATAAAAATTATTAATACTTGTTGATATTTGTTAATTGCTTGATGAGCAAGTTCACTTGAACTCTAATAATGTGGTTTAATATCTAGTGTGTGGTGTTCAACTGCTCGGATGGTCTGGATTACAAAGCCATGAGTAAGTTCTTCAAAGGACTTGCTCAGTCAGGAGCCTGGGCCTGCTTTGATGAATTCAATCGTATAGAGGTATGTATGCTGAATTGTATAATACATACATTTTGTGATACAAAATTTGTAATTTTTTTGGCCATTTTTCAGAGAATATGAATGATAAGACAAAAAACATTTTATATTTATCGTAGTGATTGTGTGAAGCCATTTATTGACAAAGAGTTGTGTTTACTCTTTTTAAATCATAATTACAACAGAAACTACCCAAATGACCCTGGTGATTTTGGCCTGATAACATGCACAAAAGTTGACACTAACAGGTTTGAATGGCTACAAAAAGGTAACCATCACCTGTAATTTGTTTGCTTGTAATCAGTGTGTGTATAAAAGGTCAGTGTGTTTCTGAGCTCCTGACAGACCCTTGCATCTTTCATCCAGTGCTGCACTAAAGTTTCTGTATTCTGAGTAATGGGCAAAGCAAAAGAATTGTCAAACAATCTGCGGGAAAATGTAATTAAACTGTATAAAACAGAAAAGGAAAATAAAAGATATATCCAAGAAATTGAGAATGCCAATCAGCAATGTTCAAACTCTAATTAAGTGGAAAATAAGATTCCTTTGAAACAAAACCAAGATCAGATAGACCAACAAAAATTTCAGCCACAACTGCCAGAAAATTGTCCGAGATGCAATGAAAAACCCACAAATAACTTCAGCTGAAACAGGACATTATGCCAAGAAGAATGCGCAGGTTTACCATCTGAGAAAATAAAGAGCTTCATCCACAACTACCACAAAAGACTTCAAGCTGTCATTGATGTTAAAGGTGGCAATACACTGTATTAAGAACTGGGGTATGTAAACCTTTGATCAGGGTTATTTGGGTAGTTTCTGCTGTTATTATGATTTAATGAAGAATAAACACAGTTGTTTGACAATATATGGCTTTACCTAACAACTAACTATGAGTGAAAAAAGGGGTTTTGTGTTATCATTCATATTCTCTAAAAGAAATGGCCTAAAAAAAAGAAATTCTGCTAGGATATTTAAACTTATGAGCGTAACTGTATGTCTACTAGGGCTGTATTATTAACAGCTATTCACAACTATACCACTGCCCTACGATGGCCTTATTGTACTGTATGGAAATATGGGCAGCAGGCAGAAAAAAACAGTGCCTTTAGCTACTTTCAATAAAGCATTTTTACATTATTGAGTACCTGACTGAATTTAACTTGCTTATTATTCAGTATTATTATTAATATTCAGAGACTGAACCTTGTGTCCACTGTGTCAGGTGGAGGTGCTGTCGGTGGTTGCTCAGCAGGTCCTGTGCATTCAACAAGCTATTGGCAAGAATTTGAAGACATTTCTCTTTGAGGGCACCGAGCTTTCACTGAACCCAACCTGCTCTGTCTTTATTACCATGAACCCTGGGTATGCTGGAAGGGGAGAGCTCCCTGACAATCTGAAGGTATGCAAATGTATTACAAAGAGCCTTTTACCAGCTGAACCTTTGGACTTTCTTTTTAACCCAAACCAGAATGTCAGAGGTAAAAAGTCACTTCACTAAACAATCTTTGGTTTGAGTGTTTGAATGTGAATTTGACTATATTCATTTAGTCTATTTTTAACCATACTTTTCAAACATAAACTATTTCTTGTATTTTTTGTACTTTTCTTGTAGGTTCTTTTTCGCACGGTAGCTATGATGGTGCCAGATTATTGTCTTATTGGAGAAATTTCATTATACTCAATGGGATTTATTGAATCTCGCAAGTATGTTCTCTACAAAATTTCTCACGTTAGTGTTATTTTTTCCATAGTTTACTGGACAAATCTATTTTCTCATTGATTTGATTGATCCATAGTCTGGCCCAGAAGATTGTGGCCACCTATCGTTTGTGTTCTGAGCAGCTGTCCTCGCAGCACCACTACGACTACGGCATGAGAGCAGTCAAGTCTGTGCTGACTGCTGCTGGAAATCTAAAGCTAAAGTATCCAAAGGAGAATGAAAGTGTCCTGCTGCTCAGGGCTCTCATGGACGTCAACATGGCCAAGTTTCTGGCTCAAGATGTGCCACTGTTTCAGGTGACTGCTTATGGAAATGTTGTTACAAATACATATACTCTTTTGTTAGTTTTCAGTTTGATTCTAATTTTGATGTCTGTAGGGTATCATCTCAGATTTATTCCCTGGAGTGGTCCTTCCAAAGCCAGATTATGACCTCCTCCTCAAGGCTCTGAGTGAAAACATTGCCAAGCTAAACTTACAGCCTGTCCCATGGTTTATTGGCAAAATCATTCAGGTGCTAAGATGACTCTCTTCAATCAGAGTATACTAAGTTTTATTTTTTCCTTAAAAGGTGTGCTTCGTTGTTTTGTTAATCCTTTAGGTGTATGAGATGATGTTGGTGCGACACGGATTTATGATTGTTGGAGACCCTTTGGGGGGAAAGACTTCTGCCTATAAAGTTCTTGCAGCTGCTCTTGGAGACTTGTACAAAGGTAGCATCACAAGTGAATTTGTTTTTTTTATCAGTCTGACACATTTTCATTTGCCTTTATTTTCTCCCACAAAGACAATCTGATGGATGAGTTTGCAGTAAACTACTGCATTATAAATCCTAAGTCAATCACCATGAGTCAGCTGTACGGTGGCTTCGATGCAGTCAGTCACGAGTGGTCTGACGGAGTCCTGGCCTTGTCCTTCAGAAACCAGGCCATCTCCACTTCAGAGGATCGACAGTGGATCATCTTTGATGGACCCATCGATGCTGTGTGGATTGAGAACATGAACACGGTGCTGGATGACAACAAGAAGGTATTGCTTTGATTACTAATATGTATTAGTTAAAATGTTGATTTAGAGTGTACAGATATTGACACCATTGACATATTTTAAGCCTCATCAACACATGTTCATAAATTAGACTTACACAGATTGTGCAGCAAAATTGCTTTGTTTATTTATTTAGATCCCCAGTAGCTTCCGCTGTATCAATTGCCAGTCTTTCGGAAAACATTAGATAAATAAGTTAATAATTTAAATACAAAAACACAAAATATAGAAAGTGTTGAAATGAAAGTATTTTATCTGCACACTTCTCTTTTAGTTTTGTTTTGAGATTCATTTAATTTTATTTATTTATGCTTTTAACTTATCTCTTATTTTTCTGAAGCTCTTTGAATTGCTGTATGTATGAATTGTGCTATAAAAAAACAACTTGCCTTATCATGAGCACAATTACATCATCCAAATAAGATAAAATGTTTGCCATATTTGAGGAAGATACTCATACATAATACAATCAGTGTAATTTTAGAGCTCTTTTGAAGACATAAATACTGGTTAATTCTCTTGTTTTCGGTAACTTGTTCCATTTCTGTGATGCTAAAATGAGAATGTAATTGATCAGACTATTTGAGATTTTCATAAAATGAGTGAGGTAGACATGTTAGAATGACTTTCTTAAAAAATATAGCAGTATTCTAAATGATTCAACACTAATGAATATATAACATCTTAACAGGAGTTACCAGAAAATAGCATATTTTACAACATCTATACCTTTCCCCATTTTACTAATAACATGGTTGATGTGGTGAGGCCATGAAAGATGGTGATCCACTGTGACACCCAGCATTTTAATTTGATTAACCTGCTCTATTTTAAAGCCCTCCATTGTAAGGAGCAAAGGAGGATTTTTGTGCAGCCATTGTTTACTTCCAATAAGCATCAATTGTGTTTTAGATAAATTTATAGATAAAATGTAATTACACAGGGCACGCCTCCAAAATAAGTAGTAAAGAAAAAGTAATACTTTCTGTGTGAAAGTCAAAGGGTAGGCAGGTAAACTGAGATCATCACCCTCAAGTATAAGGTGAAGGAGTGTGGAGATTTTATTTGTGAGCCCAAATATCCTCATTTTTAGGGCTTATTAGCTCAGGATTCCAAAATCTGGGAACAGCTTAAATGTGGTTTATTAAATTTAATTATTTGAATGTAGAATGATTTAACCAGATTTTCAAAAATGTCAAACTTGTGAAACAGTTAATTATTAGGATTTTTAAAAACAGGTGGGGAATAAAAGACAATGTCACTTGCCAAACCGACCATGAACGCTGTTCTTTCCTAGCTGTGTCTAATGAGTGGTGAAATCATCCAGATGAGTCCAAAGATGAGTCTGATTTTTGAAGCCGCCGACCTGGAGCAAGCCTCCCCAGCCACTGTCAGTCGGTAAGGAGCATGTGGCTTCATCAGCAACCGTCTGATGAGAATAACCATTTTAAGATCTTAAATGAGTCTTATTGCTTTGGTTGAACCTTCTACAGGTGCGGCATGATCTACATGGAGCCACATCAGCTGGGCTGGCCTCCACTCAGAGACTCCTACATGAATACACTGCCTAAAAGTCTAGCAGATGAACACAGAGAGCTAGTGAGTTTACACACACTGGAAAGAAACCATGTGTTTGTCAATATATAGCAATGACAACATGCCTTTGGGCAGAGTTAAAATGTTTGAATTTCAATAAAACACTGATTTATGAGACGACTCTGCTGACAGTAGTAACATAATGTTTTTATTTGATTTAATATTATGTTTATTCTGACTTGGAATTGAAAGAAATACCGAAATAATTAAAGTGCTAGTACAAACTGTTTGAGTTTCTAATTGCTCTCACCTAAAATACATTTGGGACCATATATATGATTTTGTTTCTCACAGGTGGTGGACCTTTTTGATTGGCTTGTCCAACCTTGCCTGGACTTTATTGACAGAGAATGCTGCTATTTTGTTCAAACATCTCCCATCCATTTGGCCTATAGTTTAATGAGGCTCTATTCGTGTCTCATGGGTTAGTATGAACATTTTACACAATTTCAATTTTATATATATATATATATATATATATATATATATATAATATATGCATGATATTTTTCTTTACCTTGTTAATTCCCAGATGAAATTGCTGCAGCTGAGCACGAAGGTGAAGGTGCCATGTTGAGCCAGCATATAACCTTGTGGTTGCAGGGCCTCTTCCTGTTCGCAGTCGTGTGGACACTGGGAGGGATTGTCACGGGTGACAGCCGTAAAAAGTTTGACATCTTCTACCGTGACCTGATAATGGGAATGAACAAAGAGCATCCTAGACCAAAGAGTTTCAAGCTCCAAAAGAACAATCTCTTCCCTGAGAGAGGTTACATTTCTTCTTGAAAATAGGACATATAATAGGTCCAGCAGATTTTGTCTTGTCTCTGAAAATACTTTCAAACAAAGTGATAAAATTGCAATTTGAAAGTGATACATCCTGCTGAATCATTATGTGGATGCTGAGCTTCATTCAGCAAAGCATCCACAGCTATTTCCCTTATTCTTGGACTCTGGACACTAACTAGTCCCACAGCATTTAAAAAAAAAATCCAACTGGACTAGTGTGTTATTTCTTTTAATATTGACATGATTCAACCGTCAAATCCACCTTTTTGAACCCTTTATCCACCTTTAGTTCAACTAGTTATACAGTATATCCCTTATTTTCAAATTCAACAAAAAAATCAAAAATAATTTTGATCAACCATTGGTTTTATTTATTTATATATATATATATATATATATATATATATATATATATATATATATATATATATATATATATATATATATATATATATATATATATATATATATATATATATATAAATTGTATGCCATTCTAGTTTGGTTGGATGTGGTCCTTTGATGTAATAGTAGTTCCTCATTGATAATCTCATGCAGAAGTCTTTCTGTACGCCTTCTGAGGTTCATGCCATTTTTTTAATATAGTAATGCAATTGTTCCTCTTTTCAAGGGTGTGTTTACGACTACTACTTCCATAAGGAGGGACAAGGGCACTGGAAATTATGGACAGATACAATTACTGCTCAAGAGAACACAATCCCACCAAATGCAAATGTCAGTATATTTATATTCCAGAGTAAAAATTTAATCAAAACACACACAGTCGATAAATTGTATTGTTTTGTGTTGGTTGGGCCAGGTATCAGATCTCATTATCCCCACTATGGAGACTGCACAACAGCTCTTTTTCCTGCGTACATACCTGGCACACAAAGTCCCCATGCTTTTTGTGGGGCCGACTGGAACTGGCAAATCTGTCATCAACAATGGCTTTTTGGTCAAGCTGCCCAAGGAGAAATACACCCCAAACTGTATTAACTTCTCTGCCCGAACTTCAGCCAATCAGACCCAAGAAATCATCATGGGCAAGCTGGACCGCAGGAGGAAAGGCGTCTTTGGGCCTCCTGTGGGAAAGAAATGTGTCATCTATGTTGGTAAAGATCCTATTACATTGCATGCAGTGATCAGCCATAACATTCTGACACTTACAGGTGAAGTAAATAACACAGATTATCTCTTCATCATGGCACCTTTTAGTGAATAGGACATATTAGGCAGCAGCTGAACAGTTTGTCAAGTTGATATGTTAGAAGCAGGAAAAACTTATACTCAGAGCATCTCCAAACTTGAGCTCTTGTTGAATGTTCCGGTCTGTAGTTGTCAACATTAGGGTTGGTTGGTTGTCCAAGCGAGTTCTTAAATTGGTGGTATTGAATGACTTGACTTGTCCTCCTCACATAACTTCACCAGTGCATGCTTTGCATATTTCAGTCCGTTTGTCTTCGTTTAGTACCACAACATATGTCTAGACAGCCGACGAGGAGACAGCATTGAACTTGAAGTGCGCAAGTGTTTTACAGTATCACAGGCACACAAATAAACTAATCAACAGAATATAATATTGGCTCTAAACATTTGGCATTTTTCCCCATTGTGCCAATGAATTAAAAAAATCACACTTATCAGCTGATAATAATATTAGCGCCAATATATTGTCCAATCCATGTGTCTAAAGAAGGAACAGTGCCGACAGGGTCATGGGTCAGGGCTCATTGATGCACGTGAGGTTTGAGGGCCGACCCGTGTGGTGGAGTTTGAGGTGTTAGAACATCTGTGAGGTGTAATGGGCAAATCAATGGAGGCCCCACTTGTAACTTACAGGACTTAAGGATCATGGGGCCAGATCCCACAGGTGGATTCCATGCCTTAACAGGTTAGCAAAATGGGGACCAACACAATCATAGGCAGGTGGTTTACTGGTTTTGCCCACTCAGTGTATTTTGTAATGTTTATGTAAAGTATTAGGGAGTTTTTGAAATATTGATTCTGACACACACAGATGACCTAAACATGCCAGCCAAAGAAATCTATGGAGCCCAGCCTCCAATTGAGTTGCTAAGACAGTGGATTGACCACAAGTACTGGTATGATAAAAAGGACTCCTCCAGACATAACATAGTAGATGTACTCTTCATGTCAGCAATGGGGCCTCCTGGTGGCGGAAAGAATGACATCACAGGTATTTAGAAACATACATTAGTTCATTTAATCTGAAATATGTGGCATTTAACTATTTTTCAAAATGTTAGGTCGGTTTACTCGTCACTTGAATATCATCTCTTCTGATTCCTTTGATGACGAAACGCTAACCAAGATATTTGGTGCCATCACAGACTGGCATTTCAGGAAAGGCTTTGACTCGTCATTCTACAGGTGAGTACTTTGAATTACAAACAGACGCATATGTAAGTGCAACACATACACTCACAGGCCACTTAATAAGGTACACCAGTTTCATTTTTAGTGAATCCCTACCTAATAAATACTGTTTCTCACGCCAGATGATCTAATCTAATTACGATCACAAGTCAGGAAATCAATCATTTAGCCTGGAGACAAGTGGAGTTTAGAAAGGGGAGTTAAGTTCATTTAAGTCAAAGCTGAAATCAGATCAGTTACCTATGTTTTAATGTCCTTTTCTTAGTCACATTTTTGGATAGTATTTCCCTTTTGGACCATTGTCTGGTTGTAATAAAATAAATCGTTTCTCATTTCTTTCTCCCTTATTATGATGCTTGATATAAACTTCAGCAGAGTGGCTTGCCCATGTCTGCTACATGAGTTGAACAGTTGAACAGGCATACTTAATAAATTGTATATTATGTAGGGCTGTTGAAATCAAAAAAAGGAAAAAGGGAAGATTTCTCAAAGGGGCCAATAAACTGGAAAACTTGTTAATCACATTGTCTTCATATTGTTGCTATTGCTGGATATTTAGTTTTGAAGCTAGTGACAGGCAACTGCGCTGTTCATCACACCAGTCTTTGTCAATGGAAGAAAGTTCATCTTAGTGCCAGAGTACTTGAGTCTATGACTTGGACTCAAGTCGAGTAATCAGGCTTATTTTTGTGATTTGTGACTCAGCTTGAGGGAATGACTCAAGGACTTAACTTGGATTGCTTTTTTATGGCTCAAGGCCCGTACACACCGGGACGAATATTGACGCGCGTTATTTGCCAGCGTTTTTCAATGCGTTTTTTGTGTTCACACCCAAGCGATTTTCGTTGACGACGAGCCGAGTGAACATTCAAATTCATTCCCTGACATTAGATGGCGCTTAATGTAAAACAAATACCCCGGTACACAAGGTGGCGCTGCGTAACTTTACGCTTCTGACACTCGCTTTTCACTCAAAAGAAGAGAGCAAGTAATTTTTGTAATCGATGTCGCACTTGTCATAAGTTCTTTGTGTTCCAACACCAACGAGACTAGCAACTCTACATTCATCTTGCCTTGCATCTTCTTCGTCTTATTTCTTCCCGGCAGTGTAGACGCTACTTGGCATATATCTTCTTTGCCGTTACGTATGTGTGCTCGGCAAGACCGTTTTGTGTTTGAGCGACCCCAAGTTGTGTTTTACTGTAACTTCAGAAGCTCCAGACACGTGAGCAAAAGCGCTAATCTCATTGGTTGTATAGTTTTTGACGCGGCGCATCAAACCAAAAAAATGAACATGAGGCATTTTTTTAAAACTGACACTTTTACGCGTGGCGTTCAACACTCACATTGGCGCCCATTGTTTAGTCGTTAAACGTCGGCGAAATTCGTCCCGGTGTGAACAGGCCTTCAGACTCAACTTATTCTCAGACACAAGGCCTTGTGACTGAACTCGGACTTGAGTACTGATGAATTAGACTTAGACTCAAACTCAGCAACACTACCACACAACCTCTAACTGTTGCATGTGTTCAGAGCAGGTCAAATTGCTCTCATTTAACTCCAGCCCCTAAATGTAACCCAGAAGTTGAGGCTTAATAAATACATTTAAAAAAATATAGGCCAAAAGGCTACAGCCTTAATTAATATGCCACTATCCAATGGCCATTAAATGTCTTGTCTTGCCACAGTTTTCAAATAACTCACTTTGGGGACTTGGACTTAACTTGGAACTTTCTTTAGTGAACTGCTGTCGAACTTACATTTACATTTACATTTATTCATTTATCAGACGCTTTTATCCAAAGCGACTTACATTGTTCTACAGTAATTACCAGTGTTACAGTCACTGGAGGCAAGGTGGGTTAAGTGTCTTTCCCAAGGACACAACGACAGCATGAACTGTGGGGAGAGCGGGAATCGAACCAACTACCTTCGGGTTGAAAGACGACTGCTCTACCCACTGAGCTACTGCCGCACCGGCAGTTTAAACTTGCAGTTTAATTAAAAATGACTCGACTCGGACTCAACTTGAAAAATTTTGGATGACTCGAACCTGGACATAGACTTCAGGTGATTTTGACTCGACTTGGACTTGACTCGGACTATTCTTTGGTGACTTGGACTGGAACACTGAGGATTTGAAAGGGACATGGACTTGGACTAAAATACAGGTGACTCGACTACAACACTGCTTAGTACACCTCCAACATGAGCTTCCAACACTCATCAAACGCACTATTAATTACCTTTAGCAAATGAAAGCGAATTACTATAAACTTCATTCTTAATTATGTGCGCTGACAGACTCGGAAAGATCATGGTCCAGGCCACTCTGGCTTTATATAAAGACGCCATGGACTGCTTCCTGCCCACCCCGTCAAAATCCCACTACATCTTCAATCTACGAGACTTTGCTCGTGTCATTCGAGGTGTGCTCCTGGCTCCAAACACACACATGCAGGTAAGAGTGGCTACAAATGTTTCTAATAAATATAAATGATTGTCTTGAACATCAAATAATCTGAGCATTTATGTTTTACTGTAGGATGGGGATAAACTGATACGACTGTGGATCCATGAGGTCTATCGTGTTTTCTATGACAGACTTAATGATGAAGAAGACAAGGAGAAATTCTTTAACATTGTTATAGAGAATACATCATTTTACTTTAAGCTAAGTGTGGAGAAGGTACAGATTTTCATACGGCTTGCTTCTTTGGGAAAACTGCTTTGTTATTTGTTACTAAATACAGGATCTTCTTTAGCAATAATTATGTTGTGTAGCTGCAATGTTTTATCTCAACCTTCTCTGGCTTTTTGTTTAGCTTCTGAGTCATCTTAGCTCAAACGGACAGATTAAGGACGAGAACATCCGCAGCTTGCTCTTTGGGGACTATGCAAAACCTGATGTCGAGACTAGGGTTTATGATGAAATAAAAGACTTAAAAGCTTTACAAGAAGTGATGGAGTTTTATCTGGATGAGTACAACAGCTGCAGTAAGGCTCCGATGGCCCTTGTACTGTTCAAGTTTGCCATTGAACATGTTTCCCGCATCTGCAGAGTGCTGAAACAAGACAACGGCCACCTGCTTCTCGTTGGCATTGGCGGTTCAGGACGACAAAGTTCTACAAAGCTGGGGACCTTCATAAACGACTATGTTTTTTTTCAGATTGAACTTACAAAGAACTATGGCATGACAGACTGGCGGGACGACCTGAAGCGGATAATGCTCAAAGCTGGCGTGGAGGGCAAGAGCTTGGTGTTCTTGTTTAATGACAGTCAAATTAAAGATGAAGCCATGTTAGAGGACATCAACATGCTGCTGAACACTGGTGATGTGCCCAATACTTTTGCTGCTGATGAACAAGCAGACATCATTGAGAAAATGCAGGTTATCGCTCGGATGGAAGGCAAAAAGATAGACTCTACTCCGCTCTCCATGTACAACTTTTTTATAGACCGCCTGAAGTCCAACCTCCACATAGTACTCGGTTAGCTTTTACATGTTTCAGATACACGTGTTGCATATACTGACAGTAACATGTATTCTATGTATTTAACAGCCATGAGCCCCATTGGTGATGCCTTTAGGAACCGCCTGAGAATGTTCCCATCCCTGATTAACTGTTGCACCATTGACTGGTTCCATGCATGGCCAAACGATGCTCTGGAGATGGTGGCTCACAAGTTCCTTGAGGATGTAGAGTTGGATGATGACATCAGATTGGAGTAAGGAAGCAAAACCAAAACAGAACTGCATTGGTTTTAGCCGAACTCTAAAAATGTATCAAGATGTGTTTTTTAACATCTTTTGAGTAGGGTTAGGTAATATATCACAAATCTATTATGCTCACTGTCCATACTGCATATACTGCTTAAGTACAACAATAACCTATACAGACTATACAGGAAGAAGAGAAGAGGAGACTATACAGGAATAAGAGTTTTGTCTGGTCTGGAGCATGTAGATGCGTGTAAACAAAATACCAAAAAGACTTATTATGTGCAATTGACATCAGTCTGAAATGGGTTATAACATTGTTTCAACCTAGAGAACTTAACCCAGCCCATGCAATGCTCCAAAAATTGCACAATCTAGGAATTATGTACATCTCAGAACATCCTAATTTTTAGGCCCCCCAGTACATCACTGACCTGTTGACCAAAACTATGGACATGGTCATAAGCGCCAGGAGAGAGTGTAACATTCCTTGCTCCTTTTTGCCTGAAGTCAGTGGCCATATGATCCAAAGAGTCTCCACATTCAAACTTCTCGGAGTTAAAATCTCTTCCAATTTATCTTGGGATGCACATATAAAATATATGCTCTCCAAAGTAAACCCTAGGATTCACTACCTTAATTTTGCACAAAGAGTTGGGCTTCCACCAGACGTCCTTAAGTAGGTCTATTTGAGTTTCATCAGACCAGTGTTAGAGTATGCCAGTCCTGTGTGGGGCGGGCTGACCAAAGGCCTGTCAGCTGAGTTGGAGCGGGTGCAGAAAAGATGCTGCAGGATTATTGGCATTCCACCCTCCTCCCTGTCCTCTCTGAGTGAGAGGCGGGATAAAGCCACAGTCCACACCTTACACAACATCCTGAAAGACAGCTCTTCTCCTCTGCAGACTTTCATAAACCAGGCACCATCTAGTGGTTATGAACTCAAACACCAAAGATAATTTTTTATCAAATAAGAGCAAGACCAAAGGGCATAAAATGTCTTCTATACCTCGAACTCTGCGATTGTTTTATTCATAGTGTCTCCTTGTAATTTAATGTTAGTTTTTGTAAAGGGCTATTTGTTATGCTAACTTTTATGTGAATGTTTATCTTTTTTCTGATGTTGTGATTGACGCATTTCAGGATTGGCATGTAATGTTTTCTCCTGCCAAGTCAGTCTTTGTTATGATGAATCTGCGAAAATATATGGTCCCCAAAACCCGCTTTAAAACTCAGGGACCTGTCGTTCCAAGCGGTTTTCCCCAGACTCTGGTCTGTTGCTGTGTGTGGTCAAATCTGTTCATTCTTTTAAAAAGCAGTTCAATACACTTTTATTTAGATATGTTTTTAGTTGTTTTTTTTTTATGTTTTGTTTTTATATGTTTTATCCATCCATCCATTTTCTACCACTTATCCGGGGCTGGGTCGCGGGGGCAGCAGTCTAAGTGGAGACATCCCCCTCCCCAGACACTTCCTCCAGCTCTTCCGGGGGGATACCGAGGCATTCCCAGGTCAGCCGAGAGACAGAGTTCCTCCAGCGTGTCCTAGGTCTTTCCTGGGGTCTCCTCCGGTTAGACATGCCCGGAACACATTTGCTGTCTCTTCTCGATGTGGAGGAGCAGCGGCTCTGCTTTGAGCTCCTCCCGAGTGACTGGGCTCCTCACCCTATCTCTATGGGAGCGCCCCGCCACCCTGTTGAGAAAGCTCATTTTGTGTCAGCCAAGACAGCCCCACAAAATCCAGAGACTTGAGGTTCTTAGAGCGTATCTCATCCATCCCCGGTGCATTGCCACCGAGGAGCTTCCAAACTACCTCAGTGACTGAGGGTGATTGATGGGTCCACCTCTGCGCCCTCGGTCTCTGCTTCCTCAGTGGAAAACGTGTCGGTGGGGTTAAGGAGATCCTTAAAGTATTCCTTCCAATGTCCCCAGTTGAAGCTGAGTTGAGTTTTTGCCTCCACAACCACCCGGGCTGCAGTCCGCTTGGCCTGCCGGTACGTATCAGCTGCCTCAGGAGTGCTACAAGCCAACCAGGCTCAAAAGGTCTCCTTCTAAAGCTTGACGGGATCCCTTACTTCTGGTGTCCACCACTGAGTTCAGGGATTGCCGCCACGACAGGCATTGGAGACTTTACGGCCACAGCTCTGAGTGGCTACATCGACAATGGAGGTGTAGAATATGGTTCACTTGGACTCAATGTCTCCAGCCTCCCTCGGGATCTGGTCGAAATTTTGCCGGAGGTGGGAGTTGAAGATCTTTCAAACAGGGGACTCGTTTGGGTCTGCCGAGTCCTTCCAGCTTTCTCCCCCGCAATTGGATCCAACTCATCACCAGGTGGTGATCAGTTGATAGCACCGCCCCTCTCTTCACTTGAGTGTCCAAAACATACGGCTGGAGGTCAGATGAAACAACTACAAAGTCGATCATTGACCACTTAGGGTGTCCTTGTGCCACATGCACTGTTGGACACATTTATGCTTGAACATGGTGTTTGTTATGGACAAACTGTGACTAGCACAAAAGTCCAATAACAGATCACTGCTCGTGTTCAGATCAGGGGGGCTGTTCCTCCCAATCCCGCCTCCAGTTGTCACTGTCGCTGCCCACGTGAGCTGACTAATGACTAATACCAACAATATCACGAAAGTAATCCTGGGTACATATCTCACCTGAGTACATACCTCACCGAGTAGACCCAGGGAGCTCTGATAGAAGAAGCAAGCCAATTGGATGAGCGGTGGCCACATTCACATTGTAGAACCTGGCAATCGTTCTTGGAGAAGCCCATGAGGCAGCAGGGAATATCATCTCCAGTTGAACGCCTCAGAGCTGGCCATGAAGTAGACACACTCCTGGTAGAATGAGCTTTCACGCCAGAGGGCAGAGCGCAGCAGAGGATGATCTCGACTATCCAGTGGTAGAGACGGTATTTGAAAATGACATAGCCCATTTTAAACCACCATTACATAAAAACAGCTAGTACAACTTGCATATCTGCCGTAGTTGCAACATATGTCCTCAGTGGGCACAACAGCTCCAGTCTATCTCCACACTCTCCTGGAAGGGGCTCAAAACATGCCAGTCTAAGTGGCTTGTTACAGTGCAAGCTCAAGGGCATGTAATTCACCAACCTGCTTTGTAGAGATAATGGCCAGTAGAAAAATCATTCTTACAAGATAGCCACTTGAGGTCAGCCTGGGCAAAAGGCTCAAATGGAGGTCTTAGGACACCTTCAAAAGCCGCAATGACATGGTGCCCCCTTGGTGATTAATGTGGTATAGTGTCGAGGTGTTATCTGACCGTACAAGAACATGTCTCCCTCTCAGAAATAGCACAAAACTTTGAAGGGCCAAATGCACATGCCTCAGCTCCAATACATTTATATGGTCCGAGCAAGCCTCTCATGGAACTCCTTAAAAGGGCCTGAAGTAAGGGCGTCACCATACAGCAATATACCTCCATCCACCAGAGGGCAGGCTCCAAAAGTGGAAATATAAAGAGAAATCAAAGGCGACTTTACAAGTGTAAAAATCATATTTACAGCCTTTTACTACATGACAACTCTGGTTGGTTTGAAATTTTTATTAATACGTCCGTTGATACTAACTAAAACAATTGTTTTACTATGCAGTAAAAGCCAAAAAACCCGGATGTAACCTCCATTTTATAGCCCTGTGGTAAGAACAATTTTAGTGAATAGGGGAACAATGGGCGGAAAACATTCCTATTTTTACAATCAATGGGCTCATTTCCTGATCCAAATCCCCAGAGGCCCTGGGGTGGAGGCAGGCAATGTCCAACATCCAAGGCTGCCTTTCTGGTCACAAAATTCCCCGCTAGTCCTCCATTGCACAGGTCAAGGAAAATTAACATCATGGGAGTGAGTTTGCGGTTGGTTGACGGAACAAATTAACAGTTGTTGTCTTGTCTGCTGTGCTTGGATAGTCTCCAGAGCAAACAAACTCATTTGGAGTGATGAGACCAAAATTTAACTTTTTAGCCACAACCATAAACATTACATTTGGAGAGTAGTCAACACCATTCCTGCTGTGAAACATGGAGGTGGATAGCTGAAGTTTTGTGGATGTGTGAGCTACAAATAGGAAACTTGAACGTCAAAATTGATGGCAAAATAAATGCAGCATTTTATCAGGAAACACTGGAGGAAAATTTGCACTCATCAGCCCAGAAGCTGCTAATCCAACATAACAACGATTCAAAGCACAAGGCCAAGTCGACCTGTCATTGGCTACAGCAGCATAAAGTGAAGGTTCTGGACTGGCCATCTCAGTCTAATAACCTCAACATCATTGAGCCACTCTGGGGAGATCTCAAACTTGCAGTTCATGCAAGACAGCTCACAGGAACTGTAGTCTTTTTGCCAAGAAAGAATGGGCAATACCACAAAAAACTTCAAGTTGTCATTGATGTTATAGGTGGCGAAACAAGGTATTAAGAACTGGGGTATGTAAACTTTTGATGAGGGTCAATTGGATAGTTTCTGTTTTTATTATGATTTAAAAAGAGTGTACACAATTGTTTGGTTAATAAATGGCTTCATCTGACCACTAACTATGAGTGAAAGAAAGGTTTTTGTGTTATCATTCATATTCTCTGAAAAATGGCCCAAAAACCACAAATTCTGCCAAGATATGTAAACTTATAAACACAACTGTAAATAAAAGAAGCAAGAAAAAGAGAAGGACAGCAAATATAAAATTGGGTACTGGAGCTTTAATCTCTGAAATGTAAAATATGTAGAAACTTTGTTACCATTATGTAATCATAAATAATACCCAATATATTTTTTATATTTTTTTCTTGAGAATGTCAAAGTGTGTGTTTGTTTGCAATTGCAGAGTAGTTGAGATGTGTAAGACTTTCCAGACAAGTGTGCGGGACATGTCTGAGCAATACCTCTCCAGACTGAGAAGGCACAACTATGTCACTCCCACCTCCTACCTCGAACTCATCCTCACTTTCAAGACTCTGCTCAACAACAAGAGGAATGAAGTTGAATCATGTAGAAACGGCTATATTGTGGGTCTGCAGAAGCTAGACTATGCCGCCTCTCAGGTGATTTTGAGTTGTAATTCTTGACACGCTGTCACTCTGCTGAAACGATTGGCACCAATAGATACTTTTCTTTCCTAACGTTTTTTTTGCAGGTGTCAGTCATGCAACAGGAGTTGACGGCATTGCAGCCAGAGCTCATTCACACATCAGCAGAGACAGGTAAAATGATGGAGAAGATTGAGCGTGAGACTTTGGAGGTGGATGCTAAGAAAGAACAGGTATCGGCCGATGAGAAAGTGGCAAACGAAGCAGCAGTAGCAGCAAAAGCCATTAAGGTAAGCGTAAAATAAAAGAGTAACAACATTTGATTAGGCTATTTATGCAATTTTATATTTAGACAGATTTGTATATTTCTTTAATTTTAATTTTACTATACTTTATTATCCTTAATTCCTAGTCGGCAGAAATGTTTGTTTTTTTTTGTTGTTGTTTTTTAAATGTTAATTAGGGGTTCCCATGCAATACTATATACTAAAACATACTAAAAAATACTATAAAAAATAATAAAAAAAAAAAACAATACTAAAAAATAGATACAGAAGAGAAAGGTAAAATGTAAAATTTCTTTGTTATCTCAAGAATAAGGCCTGGTCCTGACTTTTGATCAAACATTAAAATGCTAAAGTTTGTTGTTAGCTTATATTGCCTTAAAAGGTGTCCAAACTGATATGAAGGCCACATATCTGTCTTCACAGGATGAGTGTGAGGGGGACCTGGCAGAAGCTATGCCTGCTTTAGAAGCTGCTCTGTCAGCCCTGGACACCCTAAAACCTGCAGACATTACAGTGGTCAAGTCTATGACCAATCCTCCAGGGCTGGTCAAGGTGGTCATGGAGTCGATTTGTGTAATGAAGGACATCAAACCTGAGAGGAAACCTGATCCCAGCGGCTCAGGTATAATTACAGCTTTAAAAACAATTATATGAGTACATATTTCTACTGTCTATGTTGCAGGTAAAATGATTGAGGACTTCTGGGGCCCCTCTAAGAAGCTCCTGGGAGATCTTAAGTTTTTGGAAAGCCTTAAAACCTATGACAAAGACAATATCCCTGCTGGCAACATTAAGAAAATCCGAGAAAAGTTTATTGACAACCCTGAGTTCCAGCCGTCGATTATTAAAAATGTGTCCTCCGCTTGTGAGGGTCTGTGTAAATGGGTGCGTGCCATGGAAGTGTACGAGCGCATGGCCAAAGTAGTTGCCCCGAAGAAGGAGAGGCTGAAGCTGGCAGAGGCTGAGCTGGCTGTGCAGATGGACATGCTGGCTGTGAAGAGAGCCAAGCTGAAAACAGTGGAGGATAGACTGCAGCAACTCAATGACAACCTACAGGCCATGATTGACAAGAAGAAAGAGTTGGAGGACAACATTGAGCTGTGCTCCCAGAAGCTGATCCGGGCAGAGAAGCTGATTGGAGGACTAGGAGGGGAGAAGGAGAGATGGATAGAGGCTTCCAGGCTACTAGGCATTAGGTAGTGTATATTAACAAAAGCATAATGCCTTTACAATAATGATGTACTATATAAAGGGTTAATTTGCCAAAGCAGATAACTTTGTTTTTAATTTTTTTATACATTTTTTAGTATAGGTGTTCCGCAACACCAAACAGGACTAAGCGGTAGAAAAAAAAAAAATGAACTATAGGTGATATCAGTCAACCAAAATTGAGTGGCTAACCCCAAAATGGCATTTATCTGTTTTTGCAAATTAACTCTTCATATGTTAATAAGGTTTGCCCCAAACCCCAAATTTTTACATTTAACATTATATTTAAAAAGTCATCAAGAAATACTGATTAAGTCAATTTGTCATTATAAAAATCTAAAGACAGCTTACACTTCATTCAATGTTTGTCATCTGGACAGCACAAGGTAGACTTTGATCACCCCCCCAGGTCTCAGCTCATACATGCTATATTTAATTTGAATTACATCAAATGTTAACAGAGCCTTTAAATTATCTTCCACTTAAGAATTTCAATAATAATATTTCAAATATATTTTATTGATTATAAACATGACCCTCACCAGGCCTGATACAACATGCTTTCAGGGTATATTGCAGTTTTATAAGATAATGAAGTTATGAAAACAAAAAGCTTTATATTTCTTTATATTTTCCAAATAAAACTGAATCATTTTCATTCATAACATTTTTTTCATTGTCAAAGCAGTTTATGTCAAAGAGCATTCAAATATTGCAGCTAATATTTTATTGCAATACTCAGGAATGACACATTGCATTTTAAGTGTAGATATTAGCTTTTTTTCCAAACTCTGTCCTTTCCAAATATGCTAAAAACTGGAAAGGAGTTACAGATCCATTAATTCTATCAATCTCTCAAATGTTTTATTTATTTGTTTTTAAATTCTACACTCAAGCAACATCATTAACTCCTTATGTTTGTATGTTTTTTGGAAGATACATTAATCTCACTGGTGACATACTGCTCTCCTCTGGGACTGTGTCTTACCTCGGGGCATTCACAGTAGACTACAGGAAAGAGTGTCAGAAACAGTGGCACAACTTGTGTCTAAAGAAGAAAATCCCCTGTTCTGAGGACTTCACTCTGAGCAGCACACTGGGTAACCAGGTGTCCATCCGGGCCTGGAGGATTTCTGGACTTCCAGTGGACTCCTTCTCCACAGACAATGGGATCATAGTCTTTAACTCTCGCCGCTGGCCCCTTATGATCGACCCTCAGGGACAGGCCAACAAGTGGATCAAGAACATGGAAAAACCTAACAAGCTCGCTGTGATCAAACTGTCAGATGAAAACTATGTGAGAACCCTGGAGAACTCCATCCAGTTTGGAACCCCTGTTCTTCTGGAGAACGTCAAAGAAGAACTTGACCCAGTACTTGAACCTGTGTTGCTAAAGCAGACTTTCAAACAGCAGGGTGTGGAGTACATGAAAATTGGAGAGAACATTGTGGAATATTCCAAAGACTTCCTGTTCTACATGACCACCAGCCTCAGGAACCCTCACTACCTCCCTGAAGTGGCTGTCAAGGTATGCCTGCTTAACTTTATGATCACTCCTCTAGGTCTGCAGGACCAGCTTTTAGGACTGGTTGCAGCCAAAGAAAAACCCGAGCTAGAGGAGAAGAAGAACCAACTCATTTTGGAGAGTGCTGCCAACAAAAAGCAGCTGAAAGAAATTGAGGATAAGATCTTAGAAGTGCTCTCCACTTCTGAAGGGAATATTTTAGATAATGAAACGGCGATTCAAATATTGTCATCTTCTAAAATCCTGTCAGAAGAGATATCAAAAAAGCAGAAAATTGCCAGTGTGACAGAGAAGGAAATAGATGACACTCGAATGGGCTACCATTCTGTATCTGTGCACTCGTCAATACTTTTCTTCTGTATCTCTGAGCTGGCCAACATTGAGCCCATGTACCAGTACTCTCTGACCTGGTTCATCAACCTCTATCTGTTTTCCATCGCCCAGAGTGAAAAAAGTGATGATGTGGAAGAGAGAATTAAGAATATAGTTGCCCACTTTACTCTGAGCATATACAATAACGTATGTCGATCTCTTTTTGAAAAGGACAAGCTGCTCTTCTCACTGCTCCTCACAGTTGGCATCATCCAGGGCAAAGGACACATAGACGACGCAGTGTGGCGCTTCCTGTTAACTGGAGGCATTGCTTTAGACAAAAAACACCCCAATCCTGGCCCTGAATGGCTGTCTGACAAATCCTGGTCTGAGATCATCAGGGCATCCAAACTTCCAAACCTGAACGGCCTTTACCAACACGTCCAAAAGAACATTTCACAGTGGAAGGAGTTGTACGACTCAGGCAGACCTCACAAGGATCCCTTGCCTGAAAAGTGGAACACACTGACAGGAATGGACAGAATGGTTGTGATCCGCTGTTTCAGGCCAGACAAGCTGGTCCCGGCAGTGCAGGACTTTATCGTGGACAACATGGGCCAGGCTTATATCGAACCACCCACCTTTGACCTGGCAGGAAGCTACAAGGATTCCAACTGCTGCTCCCCACTGATCTTTGTCTTGTCACTAGGCTCTGATCCAACTGCAGGTCAGTTCAAGAACACAGTTTTATTAAGTGTGCAGTGTGTCAGATTTTGTATTATGTTACCAAGATGTAATACATCATTAAAAAACTGTTCAATACCCTATTATTGTGTAAAAATAACACTTTTCATTTGCATATGAGTGGACAGACACAACAATGTCGGAGGGGAAGTACATTCCTTTTGAACATGTTAATGAAGTCATTGGAAAAGATTTTGTTTTATAAATCTCTAAAACAAAGTCATCATGTGAGGCCACATTAATAAAAGAGTGTATCAGATTTCGACTTTACAAAGGATTTCCAAAACTCTTTTCAGCATTTTAAAGATTTATAAATGAGGCCTCTGATACTTTTTACCAGAATAGTTTATATAGTATAGTTCATAAAATGTCACCACTGTCACTACAGATGTCAACAGGCTTTTGAAAGAATAGAAGGGGGATGGTAAACTGCAGTGTGGCCATCATACAAAAAAAGGTTCCACTTAAGCCTTACAGCAGCCCTCAGTTTGAATGATTTTCAGTGGGGTTGTGATGTCCAACAAGCAGAGATGAGATTTTCTTTTTTTCTATTGGGTCTGAGCTTAAAATAATTACATTGGAGAGAGTTGTTGACATTATTTTATAGTAATAGCTGGTAATATTTAGTAAAGAAACCAAAATAAGTGAGCTGGTGAAGTACATACTACACATGTTGGAGTGCCTGCTCACACCCAAATAATTCAAGTAATTTCCTCTCTACATAATATAAAATATCCCCAACATACAAAAATGTTTGTAAGCCTCCAAACTATAGCTTAACAATTAAGCGTTTGATATTAGATATAAAAAAACAAGATTTTAAATTTGCAGAACTATTAGTAATGTGACATTTGTTGCAAGAAGTACAGCTATATTTTCCTCAAGGCTGTGGCTAAAAGACATGCTATTTATTTATAATGAACATCCTGTAGGGTCGACTCTAGGAAGGTGGGGGCCCATGGGCTACAGATGTATTTGACTTCTTTCTCAGACGGAATATGTCTGCTACATATACTAAAATTATTTTCTCTGTACTAAAAAGAAAATGCTGCTTTCTCAAGATGACTAGTGCTAAGCAGAACAAAATGAAGACACTGTTATGGCATCAAAAGGTGTTTTAAGAGACAGTACAAAGTCCATACCTGTGATTTAGAATGGTTAAATTCAAATATGTAATTCATATCATTTCATGCTTCATCTTATTTTTTAATAACTAATTATTTACTGAGGGTGGATATGTAAAAAAAAACTGAAAGAAAATAATCATATAAAAAATCACAATATTGGTTGAAAAAAAATCCATTTGGATTATTTTTCAAAATTGGCCCTACCCCAAACCTACAGTTCACAACAACAGAAAAACAGAAGAAACAAACCAAAAGTATAAGCGCTCTTCTTGTTTCTTGTCTAGATCTGCTGAAGTTTGCTGATGACATGGAGATGGGAGACAGTAAGACTCAGATCATTTCCCTCGGTCAGGGGCAGGGGCCTATCGTGGCTCAGATGATTAACAGAGCCATCAAAGAGGGCACCTGGGTGGTACTGCAGAACTGCCATTTGGCTACAAGTTGGATGCCCGCCCTCGAGCAGATCTGTGCGGAGACCATCACCCCTGAGAATACACACCCCAACTTTAGGTAAATTCAAGTACACAACCTAGGAAACAAATGTGGAATTGGCAGATGTGTGCAGGAACACTCATGTGTCTTGTGTCCAGGCTGTGGTTGACCAGTTACCCATCAGACAAGTTTCCAGCAAGCATCCTGCAGAACGGACTGAAAATGACTAATGAGCCTCCCAAAGGAATACGAGCAAACCTGCTACGCTCGTACCTGAGTGACCCTATCTCTGACCCTGCCTTTTTCGAGAGCTCTAAGAAACAAGTCATTTGGCAGAAGCTGTTGTTTGGCCTCACCTTTTTCCATGCTCTGGTGCAGGAGAGGAGGGCTTTTGGGCCCCTCGGTGAGACTTACAACCTCTGCACTTTATATTGTCTAAATGAGACAGACATGATAACAGAACATAACAGCTTTCTGACTTAGCTGTCCTCTCAATGGAGTAATACAGAATGGTTGTTGTCTATTGTCTATCTGCAATTAGTTGAGCACCACAACTGCTCTTGTGTGTGTGGTATCTTAAAACCTTGTGCCACTGCTTATGCTACTTCATTTTGAGATTCTGACGAGCTAGCGCCTAATTGTAAGCCCACAATATTAAGCTTTTTGACCCAGACCTTTAAAATATCAATCAGAATAGAAGTAGTTGTGGACTCAAGTGTGCACAAAACCTACCTGAACTGTCTTATAGTTACCTGTGTTTTCTTTTTAAGACCTGTTAATTAAATTAAGTCAATGTGAGCACTATGATTGAGGAAAGTAGGCTGTTTCTGCGATACATACCCATTGGCTCCTCTTCTCTGGACTAGGCCAATACCTTACCAATACACAATATACTTGACTGTCACTGCAGATTAAATCTTTAGTCAGTCTGCAATTTCAGTCACAAAACATGAAGAGCCTTGGTGGCCCAAATCAAATACGTAAATGAAAAAAATCTATAATTTTGACAATCCTCCATGTGTAAATGTTACTGAGTTTTGGTGAAAAGAAAAGCTGGATTGTTTTAATTGTTCACATCTGATTTTGCATCAAAAATATTCGTCTTTGCTTGGTTTAGGTTGGAATATTCCCTACGAGTTTAACGAGTCTGACCTGAGGATCAGTGTCAGGCAGATTCAGCTGTTTCTGGATGAGTATGAGGAGGTTCCACTTGAGGCCCTGACATATCTCACAGGTGAGAGGACGCCACAGTCAACAGAGAACTGTCCAGGCACTGACTGAATTCAGCTCTTTAAAGACTTGTAGTTGAGGAGGCTTGTTGAAGTCACTTTTGGTGGCATGGACCAAAAGTGACATTCATCTGCACTGTTTGTTCCAGACTTTCAGACTCCCAATTGGTTCAAACTAAATTTTCAGATGTGAAAGCACCAGTAAGACCAAAGACCAAACAGCTGCTCTTTGGTCTCAGACCAAACTGAAGCCATTTTGTTTGAAGTGTGAAAGCAACTTTGGCAATAGTTTTGGCCTTATTATGGGTCAGGTTTAAAAAAAAAAACATAAAACACAATTAGGGCTGGGCGATATAGAATAAAAATTATATTTCAATATATTTGGCTATACTTCGATAGACAATATATATATTGATGTCTTTACAAGGAACAAAAACAGCTGCAACAACATTTTTTTTATGTGTCAAATGTCACAAGGTAACTTATTAGTGCAATTAGTCACTTACTTTCAATCATAATAAGGTATTTGAAATAAATACATAACTTAGACTTACTAGAATGTAAATGTCAAACCCAGAGGTTCTTCTTTGATCACTAAAAATGTACCACAGAGAACAGATGGCTTAGATGATTAGGCTCACAAAGATTTATTAGTTAAAAAGTTAAAAAGTCTTAGCTGTAAAAAAAAGGTTAAAAAATCTTAAATAAATAGTGGGGAATAAAATAAATAATAAAACAAAACACAGTTTATACAGTCCATAGGCCAAATCAGAAAAGGCTTATCAGGCAGGCCTGCGCTGCTGTCCTCAAGCACCGGCACTCAGCTGCAGAAACGAGCTAGCAACACACACACACACATACACACACACACACACACACACACACATACAAAACCCCAGCTCAACTAACCACACAACTATATAAGAAAAAAAATTATAATAAAAAAAATCACACAGCATGAAGTGGTTAGGCGGGACACATCCCTTTACTTATCAGATTCACAGATGTACAGTGTTGTACACGGTCTCTTCCTTCCAACCTCAGGTCCGCAGCAGCACAGCATGGCAGGATATCTCTCTGGTCTCGGCTCGCTCTTCACCCGTAGTGGCGAGGCCGAGCTGTGGGTACATACACAACGCGGCTTCAGGCAGTGAATTAAACACTTCTAGTCATATATCTCCTCTGAGCAGTTATGGGCACGTTCCTTCACTCATCTGTTTGTAAGCGTTGTACAGATCCTTTGTCTTGTTTATCCGCACTTCTCTTCCATGCTCGCCGGCTTCTCCCGGCTCTCTCTATTGTCCCTTTTGAACAGAGTCCGAGTTTGTCCTATTGGTTCCTGTCGTGGCTCAGGTGGGACAGGGTGTCACCCAATTTAAAACCTAAAAGTCATATGGCCTTAAAGGGGCCTCACATACACACCATTTATAAAATACATAAGAAACCTGGTGACATAAACATAAAGACAGAACAAAAATATTAACATATCTTTCTTCAAAACAAAGCTTTTCTATACTGAATCCTCTGACAAACATAGGGTATTGTGTAAACTCATTTACAAAGGCAAATGTGCAGTTTGTGGTATGTAAACAAAAGACAAAACAAAAAATAACATCTTGTTCTTTCAACCAAGTATTGATAAAGTGCTTCATCTTTAATGACACCTTTCACAAATACAACAGGTCTGTGCTACAACAATTGTGATCAGGAAAACAAGCCTGTTAACAGTGTCAGGGTTAAGTGAAGCCCTTTGACAAGTCACAATGTTGCCACTACAACTGAATATCCTTTCAGATGGAGAACTAGTGGCTTGCACACAAAGGTACTTTTTTTTTCACAACAACAAAGTAATGGCGGCTAGGCATGTTAAATTCTGGGTCAAAAGTTTTTAGCATGTGTATAAAACCAGGCTGCTCCACAGTTATAATAGGTGCCATGTTCGTGGCAAAATGACAGGCTACAGATTTGGTCATATTGCGCCACTTTTTGCTTGTTCTTTCATAAGGA
The DNA here is from genome assembly GCA_024349245.1 of Neodontobutis hainanensis. Lineage (NCBI taxonomy): Eukaryota > Metazoa > Chordata > Actinopteri > Gobiiformes > Odontobutidae > Neodontobutis > Neodontobutis hainanensis. Next base: position 167,384 of record JALDNG010000221.1, read on the forward strand.
ACACTGCACAAATTTTGCAACGAGGACTGTTTTATTACAGGAGCTGGAGGGTGAGCAGCGTTTGTAGCTGTGGTCTCAGTTTGCAGTTTTACGCATTCAATATAACTCAATTTGTGGCGCGTTTGTAAATGATAGTATAAATTTGTTGTGCTCAAAGTTTTTGCTGGTACCTGGTTTCGATAATGCCTGCAGTATACAGCTCTCTGTTGGTAATCCGATTCTTGAAATTCAAAATATCTCCATATAATTGAGCCCTTGTGTTTCTTTTGGCCTATCTCCTCCTCTATTGCTCTCCATGCTTGCCAAGTCAACACAGGAGAAAGAGAAGGAGCGCTTGCTCTAATCTCTGAAACAGGATGGAGGGGCGAGCCTGCAGGCGAGAGCCTATAAGCCGAGCGGAGATAGAGAAAAAGCTAGGGGGAAAAATAAGTCTGTCGAGTTTCCGAGTTAAAAAAACTGACCAAAATTGATATAAACAATATAACAAATTTTTAATCGTGTTTAAAATTGTATGTATGTATTGTTTATATCAATATATTGCCCAGCCCTAATTACAATGTTTTATGTTTTGTGTGGCTCTATTTATTTTGTATGACTACTATTTCTCCTGTAAAGCAAACTGTTTCCTAATGAGCGTTATAATGATTTAAATCATGTCTTAAACAGTGCTTTTGAAGTTTCTATAGGCCCTACTCCAGTCTGATTATTCTATTTCTCCAGTTCAACTGCAAAATGGGCATCTGAAGAGACAATACATTGACCAGCAAAAGCAGTCTACAGGAGGCTCAACTTTAATCACAGCGTCAGGGAAAGTCCGATAGTCCACTTTTAAAAACTGTAGAGTGAAACCAAAAGTTACAGAACATAACAAATACTGCGTGACAATTTATGAGTTCTTCGTGTGGAAATTGGTGCAGACTTTTAGGAGGATAACGGCCATAACAACAGAATTCCTTAATGAGCAGTTGGTTTCTGTGTAATGTGACTTCCACTGGGTAACTTGTATGAGTCTCCTCAGGTGAGTGCAACTACGGAGGCAGAGTGACAGATGACAAAGACAGACGCCTGCTGATCTCACTCTTGTCCATCTTTTACAACTGTGAACTGATCGAGAAGGAGTGTTATCACCTGTGTGAGGAAGATCTCTACTATATCCCAGCTCATGGCCCATATCAGGTAGTGCTCCTCATGTCTCTACTCATTCAGTAACTGTTACCCCATATTGCTTCATACATTAAGCTTAAATTAGAATTGAAAAGGTAAGAGATTACTATAGAAGTTACCTGCTAAATGAATCATCATGAGTTGCAAATCCCCTTAATGCTGTCCAATCAATGTGGAGGAAACTCTATCTGTTAAACGCTATTACATACTTTGTTTAGGTAGGAGAGAAGTTTCTCTACATAACTTTTTCTCACAGAAGACAAATTCTGCAGAGTATGCCTTTAAACTTTAGCTGGTTAATTTCCATTTAGAACAAAACTAAAGACAAAAAGGCAGGACATGCATTCTTCTTCAGAGAGGAAAACTTCATTTCAGAAGTTGTGAGTCAGAGGGTGTCCACGGAAGCATGTTCAGACTGGTTATTAAATACTACACTGTGTTAAGTGTCCTTTTTCAGGGTCCCGTATTGATGGTCAATAAACTTATATCCACCTCAGATATCCAGAAAGCCTTTAGCCTGTCTTTTATGTGTGAAAGCTCAAAGGACTGCTCAAATATTCCCTAACACTCTGTAGAGGGGTCTGCGCCCTCTACTGGCTAAGAGTTACACAGGGTGGCTTTAAATTAAAAATAGAACACCAATAATCAGCAATTGAAGACTTTAATGTTAATGATTCTACAGATATTATTTGTCATACTGGTTTAAATCCAGAATGATCTAGAACTCATATAATTAGAATATCATCAAAAATTGTATTTATTTCACTAATTCCATTCAAAAAGTGAAACTTTGTTTATATTTATATTATATTTATTCATTACAGACAGACTGATATATTTCAAATGTTTTTTTTGTTAATTTTGATAATTATTACTGAGTAAGGAAAATCCAAAATTCAGTATCTCAGATTACTTATTACTTATGACCAATACAAAGAAAGGATTTTTAGCAATCTTGGCCAACTGAAAAGTATGAACATGTAAAGTATGAGCATGTACAGCACTCAATACTTATTTGGGGCTTCTTTTGCCTGAATTACTGCAGCAATGTGGCGTGGCATGCAGTCGATCAGTCTGTGGCACTGCTCAGGTGTTATGAGAGCCCAGGTTGCTCTGATAGTGACCTTCAGCTCTTCTGCATTGTCGGGTCTGACATATCGCATCATCCTCTTCACAATAGCCCATAAATTTTCTCTGGGGTTGAGGTCAGGTGAGTTTGCTGGCCAATAAAGAACACGGTGTTGCTTTGGCACTGGTTGCTTTGGCACTGTGTGCATGTGCCAAGTCCTGTTGGAGCATGAAATCTGCATTTCCATAAAGTTGTTCAGCAGCAGGAAGCATGAAGTGCTCTAAAACTTCCTGGTATAGGACTGCGTTGACCTTGGACCTCAGAAAACACATTGGACCAACACCAGCAGATGACATGGCCCCAAACCATCACTAACTGGAAATTTTACGCTGGACCTCAAGCAACATGGATTGTGTGTCTCTCCTCTCGTCCTCCAGACTCTGGGACCCTGATTTCCTAAGGAAATGCAACATTGACTTTCATCAGAGAACATAACTTTGGACCACTCAGCAGCAGTCCCAGGCGAGATGCTTCTGAAGCTGTCTGTTGTTCAAGAGTGGCTTGACACAAGGAAAGCGAAGCTGAAACCCATTTCTTACATACGTCTGTGCGCAGTGGTTCTTGAAGCACTGACTCCAGCTGCAGTCCACTCGTTCCGAATCTCCTCCACATTTTTGAATGGGTTTTGTTCCACAATCCTCTCCAGGGTGCGGTTATACCTATTGCTTGTACACTTTTTTCTACCACACCTTTTCCTTCCCTTTGCCTCTATTAATGTGCTTGGACACAGAGCTCTGTGGACTGCCAGCCTCTTTTGCAATGACCTTTTGTGTCTTGCCCTCCTTGTGCAAGGTGTCAATGGTTGCCTTTAGAACAACTGTCAAGTCAGCAGTCTTCCCCATGATTGTGTACCTGACAGAACTAGACTGAGAGACCATTTAAAGGACTTTGCGTGTGTTTTGAGTTAATTAGCTGATTAGAGTGTGGCACCAGGGGCCTTCAGTATTAAACCTTTTAACAATATTCTAATTTACTGAGATCCTAAATTTGGTATTTTCCTTAGTTATTAGTTATAATCATCAAAAATAAAAGATATAAACATTTGAAATATATCAGTCTGTGTGTAATGAATGAATATAATATACAAGTTTCACTTTTTGAATGGAATTAGTAAAATAAATAAACTTTTTGATGATATTCTAATTATGACCATCACCTGTACAAATGCAGCTAGTAATTATCTGAATATTATTGTGTGGATGCTGAGACATTCACCACACATAGTTCTTATACTTATTATTATTCCAGCAAATTATGTCCGCTTTCAGCCGTTCAACGGATTTAAAATGTTCCTAAATTATGGGATTGGTGTGCTATTATGCAATTATGGAATTCATACCTTTCATAGTTTTTGCATTTTTCCCTCCACTTTTTCTTATATGTGTTCTGCAGATTTCAAGAAAATTCTGCATTTTCTTGCACACTTTCAGGAGTTTACTGCTTCAGCATAATTCAGCCTTTCAGCATCATTCAATCATGAACAAGTCACAAGAAATTCAGCTTTGCATACTTTATTCAACTTTTTTCATATGTTTAGCTGTTTTACAATTGCAGTGTAAAGTTGACAACTATTTCTGGACAAAGATTCTAGTTTAAATTTAAACAAATTTACTGGTGTAATCTGGTGCCTAATGGACACAAGGCACAAGACACCAAAGACACTAGAGAAGAAGTTGCACATATTAACTTGTGTCTCCATTATTCCAGACATATGTCAACTACATCCGTGGTTTACCCATCGATGCAGACCCATGTGTGTTTGGACTTCACAGTAACGCCAACATCACTAAGAACAACCAGGAGACCAACCAACTGCTGGACGGGGTGCTGCTGACTCTGCCCCGGCAGTCCGGAGGCGGCGCTAAGTCTCCTGAGGTTTTGAAAGCACATAATGCCTTACTTTGATTGACTACTCTCTCTCTCCTTTCTCAGGAGATGTTTTAAAAGCCTCTGGTGGGTGTTTCTGTCGTAGGATGTGGTCAGTGAGCTTGCAGAAGAAATTCTCTCCAGGCTGCCTGCAGACTTTGACATTCAATTGGTGATCGAGAAATACCCAGTGGTGTATGAGGAGTCAATGAACACTGTTCTGAGGCAGGAAATCATCCGCTTTAACAGGTAGTGCTTCAAAGTCACTTCAAAATGGAAGAAAGTTAGTTGTAAGTTGTAGTTGTAAATGGTTTGTTAACCAGAGTAAGACCAGCAGGGCAAATTCAGGAAGTCAGAAAAAATGTACAATTTTTAGAGTGAAGCAGCCTTCAAATCTTCTTTTTTTAAAGCTAATGACCAGAGCGATGCATTTCTAAATAAAGCCAGATTATTGTAACAGATCAGTTAGCAGGAACACATTCAATAGTCATTGGTGCTATTACTAAATATTAAAACTAATAAGTCATTTGATTTAGTACTGCCTTTGTACTAAAGTCTGTATGTCTTTCTTCTTTCTGAGCTTACAAGACTTGTTAATTTACTGTATTCTACATTCATTGCTTAGAAACACATAAAATATTAAATAGTATATGTTAGTGTAATAGTAGTGTGGCCGCATCAACATACCTACAATGTAGGCCAGACCCATTTGCTTTCTTAGCCAAGTCAAAACGGGTCAGAACACATTGCCATTGAACACAACTGCCACTGAGCTCAGTCCTACCTGAGCAATCAGAACTGTTGAAGTCAAATGGGGCAGGCTTTTTACAGTGCTTTGTTTTGTTTTGTTCAAATTGGTCGGTCGGTTGGTTCTGCCCCAGGTTTCTCAATTGGTTGTATCTTAATCCGGTTGCATTCAGATGTAGTTAAATTTGCGTCTATTTGTTCTGCCTCCTAGAAATCCAACTAAAAGAATTAGGGTAGTAGTAGTGCAAATGGGTGCTAAAATCCTAGCTAATGTTTTTACTTACAGGGAAACACCATATAGGGCTAAAAAAAAAAGCATCTTAAATAAATTAATTAGTTAATAATTTATGAGTTCTCTGAAGTGTAACTGAAGTGTAACTTCAGTGATAGCAGCTTCAGAAATTTAATACATACATACAGTGAGTGTTGGGATTATTTTTCATCAAGGTTGTCTCCTGTCTGTGCTCGTTAACGGTAACAGTAGAAATTATTTTTAGACGATAATAACTTGGTGTTAGGGAAAAAACATTCAAGAGATGCAGCCTGGTTGGTAATGCTCGTTCTGAATACTCTGGCTTCCTCCTACCTCCCAGAATTGCATACTCAATTTGTGAATGTAAAAATAAAAAAGTGAGTGTGTCTGACAGTACATATAGCTGTTGCCACACAGACCACTTACAACCTGCAGCCCAACTTACTAGTGCCCAAGTAGAATACTTTTAACTCAGCTCTCCTTTTTTGTCAGACTCACTCATGTGGTGCGTCAGAGCCTGGTGAACATCTGCAAAGCTCTGAAGGGCCAGATTGTAATGTCTGCTGTGCTGGAGAACGTCTTTAACAGCATTCTTGTGGGCAAGGTGCCTGCTATGTGGGCCGCAAAGTCGTACCCCTCTCTCAAGCCGATGGGAAGCTACATGACAGATCTCTTAGCCAGGCTGCAGTTCCTCCAAGTAAGAAAACTCTGTTTCACTGTCACATAGTATATGAGGTCTATGACAAGCAACACTGGAAACAGATTGAGAACTTATTCAAGCAAGTATTGCTGTACAGTATATATTACATTTTACAAGTGTGTCCTTACCTTGTTATCAACACATGCAGCTAAACAAAATGGAACACATTAGTAAGGACTGTGTTTTTATAAGTGTATAATCATATCCAAATAACACTCTTTGCATTTGTCTATAGTGTAAAAATTTGACATTTTAGTTCCTTTACTTCCTGTCCCTACAGCTGCCCATGTCTATAAAATATTTGTTATTACTGTAGGTTCTCTGTGTACCCCCCGCCTCAGGCCCATAGCTGCTGGGATAAGCTCCAGCTTCTAAACAGATATAATTAATAAATTACCATAGTTTTTAGAATATACGCATAATCCTTTTGACACATTCAGTCTTTCCCAGCAATGTTCCTGCTTTTTACCAGAACCGAGTCAGGTGTGAAAAGAGCCAGAACTGATTGTATTGTACTGGGTAAGGACATATGTCCTACATCAGCAGCACTCCATGATGTTGCAATACTTCTGGTCGAGTGGCACTTGCCTTGTAGGCATGGACAATGACATCAACAATCCAGGTGGAGAGGTGCTGCTTGGAAAGAGCCCAGCCCAGCTCCATAACACAAAAACAGCTGGTCTGACCTCCTTACATCTGCTGTAGCTGCATTATATGCCTTCAGCAAGCTAACTGAACACAACGAGCCTGTCCTGTCTCCACCCTTCCATGTTGGAGGATCAAACCACCAGGCCTATAGGCCTATTGAACTTTCGGAAGGAAAGCTGAATTCGGTCACAGTGTAACACCTGAGCCATCAGAGTTCCATCTCAAACATTACTCGCTAACTGACAGAGCATGTAGCTCACTGAAAAATTTGCTCACGTAATTGCCAAAAAACCCGCAGTCTTCAGACATACTCACCATAGCTCAGCCCAAGCCAAGGACTCAAAAAGTGGCAGACACAGAGCATGCAGCACCAAAGGCAGGCACCACACTAGGTCGTGGTTGTGGGGCTACTAGCGGATGCAACCTCTGTGCCCCTTTAAGGAAGAAAAGACACAAGACTGTGACCAATTGTGCCAGCATCCACTCTATAGTATCGACTTGATATTGCCACAACATAAACCTTGAGAGTAGATGAAGAACCCATGTCCAGGAGGGACTGCAGGAACTCCAGAATGACAGCAACTGAACAGGAAACAGGGTCCCCTCCACCTGTTATCATTCTGCTTAAGAGTGGACACAGCCCTGGCATTCAGGATGGTTCGCAGTACAGGCTTCGAGACTGTCAGCACCTGCTTGTACCCTCCAGAGGCCAGACCCAAAGCTTGAGCATCTGGATTTGGGGTGCCAGATCTAACCGCTCATTTGGGTAAAAAGATCCATTCTGTGCAGAAGGCGCCTGATCAACGGCAATGGCGGAAAGGCATAGAAAAGAGTCTGAGGCCAGGGGTGAGCCAGGGCATCTTGACATATAGAACCTGTTGTCTCCATCAGAGAAAACCACAGGAGACAATGAGTCAACTCTTGAGAGGCAAAAAGATTCACTTCGGCCTTGCCAAAGAGGCTCCACGGAGCAAGGGCACGGATCATTTAGTACTTTCAGCACTGCCCACTGGTGGTCAGTTGGGATGAAATACAACTAGCCCAATGGCCAATCAAAACTAGCCAATTAATACCAAAACTCAAAATATGCCACCTCATTAAGTAATATATATATATATATATATATATATATATATTAAAAAAAAAAAAACTTTGTCCTTCACCCTCCGCGGGTGGTATCATCCTTCGAGCTCGGGTCCTCTACCAGAGGCCTGGGAGCTTGAGGGTTCTGCGCAGTATCTTTGCTGTTCCTAGCACTTTTCTGGACCGAGATGTCTGGTGTTCTTCCAGGGATCTGCTGTAGCCACTCTTCCAGTTTGGGGGTCACTGCCCCGAGTGCTCCGATGACCACGGGCACCACTGTCGCCTTCACCTTCCAAGTCTTTTCCAGCTCTTCTCTGAGCCCTTGGTATTTCTCTAGTTTCTCATGTTCCTTTTTCCTGATGTTGCAATCACTTGGTATTGCCACATCAACCACAACGGCTTTCCTCTGCTGTTTGTCCACCACCACGATGTCTGGTTGGTTTGCCATTACCATTCTGTCAGTCTGAATCTGGAAGTCCCACAGGATCTTGGCTCGGTCATTCTCTACCACCTTTGGAGGTGTTTCCCACTTTGACCTTGGGGTTTCCAGTCCGTACTCCGTGCAGATGTTCCTGTACACTATGCCAGCCACTTGGTTATGGCGTTCCATGTATGCTTTCCCTGCCAGCTTCTTACACCCTGCAGTTACGTGTTGGATTGTCTCAGGGGCCTGTTTGCACAGCCTACACCTTGGGTCTTGTCTGGTGTGGTAGATCTGGGCCTCTATTGCTCTGGTGCTCAGGGCTTGTTCCTGTGCAGCCATGATCAGTGCCTCTGTGCTGTCCCTCAGTCCGGCCCGTTCTAGCCATTGGTAGGATTTCTTGATATCAGCCACTTCAGTTATGTTCCGGTGGTACATCCCTTGTAGGGGTTTGTCCTCCCATGATGGTCCCTCCTCCAGCTCCTCTTTCGCTGTTCCCCATTGCCTGAGACATTCACTAAGCACATCATATGTCGGGGCCTTATCTTTGATGTACTTGTGGATCTTGGATGTTTCATCCTGGATAGTTGCTCTCACACTCACTAGTCCACGGCCGCCTTCCTTACGGCTAGCGTACAGTCTCAAGGAGCTGGATTTGGGATGGAACCCTCCATGCATGGTGAGGAGCTTTCGTGTCTTAACGCCTGTGGTCTGTATCTTTTCCTTTGGCCACCTTATTATTCCTGCAGGGTATCTGATCACGGGCAGGGCGTAGCTGTTTATTGCTCGTGCCTTGTTTTTGCCATTGAGCTGACTTCTTAGGACTTGCCTTACTTGTTGGAGGTATTTGGCAGTTGCTGTTTTCCTTGTTACCTCTTTAAGGTTGCCATTTGTCTGTGGTATTCCAAGGTACTTGTAACCATCCTCAATGTCTGCTATTGTTCCTTCTGGTAGTGAGACCCCTTCTGTGTGGTCTACCTTCCCTCTCTTTGTCACCATTCGACTACACTTCTCAAGCCCGAATGACATCCCAATGTCAGAGCTGTAGATCCTGGTGGTGTGGATCAGTGAGTCAATGTCCCGCTCGCTCTTAGCGTATAGCTTGATGTCATCCATGTAGAGGAGGTGACTGATGGTGGCCCCATTCCTGAGTCGGTATCCATAGCCAGTCTTGTTGATTATTTGGCTGAGGGGGTTCAGACCTATGCAGAACAGCAGTGGGGACAGAGCATCTCCTTTGTATATGCCACATTTGATGGATACTTGTGCAAGTGGCTTGCCATTGGCCTCAAGGGTGGTTTTCCATAGCCTCATCGAGTTTGCAATGAAGTGTCTTAGAGTCCTGTTGATGTTGTACATCTCCAAGCATTCAGTGATCCATGTGTGTGGCATTGCGTCATATGCTTTCTTGTAATCAATCCAGGCAGTGCACAGGTTGGTGTGTCGGGTTCTGCAGTCTTGGATGTTCTGTCAACCAGGAGTTGGTGTTTGGCTCCTCTGGTTCCCCCTTGCCGTAGCATTTGTGTTGTATCTCGTCAATCTCAAGTTGTGATAGCAGTTGCCGCTTGTGGATGTTGGAACACTAGGCTACTAGTTGCTTCGATGTAAGCGTGGATTGTAGGTTTTGAAGTAACCATTCATCCCACATCCTCTTCATGTAACCCCTCTGACTAGAGTTACTGGAGTAGTAGCATTCCAACAGAGCCTTGTTATCGCATCTCGCCCATCTCCGTGTTGTTAGTGTCCCCGTTTTTGTTCCAGTAGCCCATTTGTCATCAAGTTGCTCTGGTTCTTTTCACTATATATATATATATATATATATATATATATATATATATATATATATATATATATATATATATATATATATATATATATCACTGTATTTATTATACACAGTTTATTTTTTTTTATTGTTATTATATAAATTTTGTACTGTAAAATATTTAAACCATTTTAGCTAAATATAACTGGCAATATGTCAGACCTTTAACCCCAAAATAAAAAAACAATCCACGGCAAGTGGTTAAAAGTAGCCCAATGGAACTGGTCCTGTACGTTATCTTGCTCCACTTTCTCTTTCATGTTAACTTTGTCAGTTTAGACCCTTCTAATTGCATTACTGCCCCCCGCAAGTTCTTATAGGAACTCACATTCTCAATGTTGCCAGGTCAAGTGTTAAAAGAGATGACATGATAATGTTCTGGTTACTACTTGTAAGATGTTCCAGGTCATTAACTGGGAACCATTTTCTAATATTGTATTTAACTGGAAAATTTATTTAGTGGTATTTATTTCTTTTTTGAATCTTTTGTTCTGTTTCTGTATTGTTTGTTGTTCTTTTTTTTGTTTGTTCTTTTGGTCTTTTGTAGAGTGCTCACTGATAAACAGACCCCTGATGTGTGTGTGTTATTCCAGAACTGGATTGATGGTGGCGCTCCCACAGTCTTCTGGATCTCTGGCTTCTACTTCACTCAGTCATTCCTCACAGGAGTGTCTCAGAACTTTGCCCGAAAGTACACCATTCCAATTGACTACATTGGGTTTGAATTCGAGGCGTGTTCTTCTGATAAAAAAAGGCTAATAAGCAAAAGAGTGGTATCCAGACTTTATGTTGAGGTGATTTTGTGACTTGGTGTTGCAGGTGACAAAAGAGGAGAGCCACATGCGCGAGAAGCCCCAGGATGGTGCCTACATCAGGGGTCTGTTCATGGAGGGGGCCCGCTGGGACCGGGAGAACATGGTCATCGGAGAGTCCCTGCCCAAAATCCTCTTTGACTCTTTGCCCATCATCAAGCTCAAACCTGGAGAGGTGGCTCATTTTAAAGACGAAAAGATGTATGTGTGCCCTGTGTACAAGACCAGCGCTCGTCGAGGGACTTTATCCACCACGGGCCACTCCACTAACTTCGTCCTGTCCATCAAGCTGCCATCTGACAAGCCCCAGAAACACTGGATAAACCGAGGGGTGGCATGTCTCTGTCAGCTTGATGATTAGATTACAGTTTATGAACTATTTAAGCAGAACTCTCATAACTCTCATAATTTAACCACCATAACCATTAATGGCTCAGGAAATAATTATGGAGATTTTATTTTTCTGCTGATGTTTTTTTCTTTTTTTTTTTTTCATTTTTAAATTGTTCAAGGACCTAGGTCCTATCATGTTACCTTTGTTATATACATACGTCGGTTGTGTGAATGGGTGTATGTCTAGACGGTGTATTGTACTGTAGAAACTGAATTGCCCTTTGGGGATCAATAAAACTATCTGTATCTGTATCTCATAGTAGGTTTTTTTACATTTATTTATACAGTTTTTCTAGATTAATTTGGCTAAATTTTTAAATTTAACTCAAACACAATTTTAACTCAAACATTGAGCTCAAATCTCTGAACAGACACAAGTCAAGTCTGTCTCATTCTTTTAGTCAAATTGCATTGTTTAGTGACCTGTCGGCAAAAGAGTAACATACTAAAGGCCTGTTCACACCGGAACGAATTTCGCCGACGTTATTCGCCGACATTTAACGCCCCGTGACTAAACAATGGGCGCCAATGTGAGTGTTCACACCGACACGTAAAAACGTCAGTTTTAAAAAAACGCCTTGGGTTCGTTTTTTTGGTTTGACGCGCCGCGTCAAAAACTATACGACCAATGAGATTAGCGCTTTTGCTCACGTGTCTGGAGCTCCTGAAGTTACAGTAAAACACAACTTGGGGGCGCTCAAACACAAAACGGTCTTGCCGAGCACACATACTTAACGGCGAAGAAGATATATGCCAAGTAGAGTCTACACTGCCGGGAAGAAATAAGACGAAGAAGATGCAAGGCAAGATGAATGTAGAGCTGCTGGTTTCGTTGGTGTTGGAACACAAAGTTCCAACACCAAACTATATGACAAACGCGACATCGATTACAAAAATTACTTGCTCTCATCTTCTGAGTGAAAACCGAGTGTCAGAAGCGTAAAGTTACGCAGCGCCACCTTGTGTACCGGAGTATTTCTGTTTTAATTAAGCGCCATCTAATGTCAGGGAATTAATTTGCATGTTCACTCGGCTCATCGTCAGCGAAAATCGCTTGGGTGTGAACACAGAAAACACTTTGAAAAACGCTGGCGAATAACGCGCGCGAATATTCGTCCCGATGTGTACGGGCCTTAAGTATAATTCATCCTGTAGACTAAAACATGAAAAAGACAATAGATGCAATACTTTGGCGTTTAGAACTTGGCAGGGGAGAGATGTTGTTGCTGCTGGTGCTGAGGATGAGAAGTGGTCCCGGCTGAGGCAGAGCTGTGTGACAGAGCAGAGAGGGTGCTTCAATGTGGGCAGCTCTAATTGGCTGAGATGGGCATGTGAGGAAGATGTATCAAGTAATGAGGGGAGATGTCTTCCACGCTGAATTTATGCTTCTGTTTCATTTCTCTACATGTAAAAACAACACTGGAATCTGTTCAGTTGTGAGCTCTCTTCAGATTCTCTTGGAATAGAGACGAAACGTCTTCACCTTGAAAACTGTGTCTAGATACTTTTACTCAAACCGTTTCTCCTCCTCAGATTAGTTGATTCAGGTTTTTTTCCTCTTTCAAACTGTGTCAAAACAACTCTGACACAAAAAGAGCCTTTAAAGCTTTAACTAAATGTTCTAGGTGAAAGAAAAAAAAAACTACCTTTTGCAAAAATGAAGACTTTTATTGAACCACCCACAAATGTAATTTTAGTTCAGAGAAATGCTGAACTCTTTCCATTTTTAAAAAAAAAAATAAGCCACTGAGAAAAGCAAATCATTTTGTTTTACATTTTGCTTTTTTCACAAGTTTCTGATTGTTATCTTTTTTGACTATAACTATACAAATGTGTCTTTGCATATCCACTTCTGAGGCTTTTGACAAAGAGAAATTGCATTAGCCAAAGTAAAAGTGAAAGTGCCCCTGAGCTCCATGTAATGTGCACTATATATTTTTAAATAGAAATATTGGAGACAAACTATTAAGTGGAATGTTTACTCAGAAGAGTAATTTAGATCTGATTCTATTTACTCACAATTACTTATTTTATATTTCAATAAATGAATGTCAGCTGTTAGTAACTTGTACTAAAGAAACATCTCCTTTCTAATGTGTTTCTGTTTTTTCAGAACTAAAATCTAAAATGGATTGTTAACCCTACAGTAGGTAACTGCCAGGATACTAGTTTGGAGAAGCAGAAAGGAGCAGTGACAGGCTTTGTGTTCTGTATGTCGCCACTGAGGCCATTGCGGAGACACTTTTAGTACAAACTCACTTATTGTTTTGTGAGCTTAATGAATGAAAGTGTGAGGCTTGCTCCTGCCTGAGCACAAGGGTCAAACATTGGATTTCCATAAGCTGCAGGCTCATGGCTCTGACTCCAGCTCCATTTATGTCCAAGTACTTTCTGTTCTCTTAGTCTGCACTTGTGGCGCAGGGCATAAACAGATAAAACAGGTCAAATTTCACGTCTCTTGAGTGTGACAATTAACGAGTCTGTAAATAAATCTACCCAGCCTCTATTCCCTATTTAAGAGAGCAGAAGAAGGTTTCAAGTACTTGTGAGTGAATTTTATTAAACGGGTTATTGTTACAAAGTTTTTGTATTTTTTTCCAACATATCCCAGTTTATATTAATAAAGCTGAATTAAATTTACACATAGATGGATTTATCTGAGGCTATAAACCGGCTTGCATAAGAACATGTATATTGCAATATTTACATTGCAACTTCCCAAAATTGTTTTATTTGTTTTAAACATATTATTACTGTGCAAGAAATATAAATAAAATACTATATTGGATTACTTATAAAACTTCTACATACATTTTAGAGAATAAAGTTTTCTCCTTCCTCAACTGACTGTTTAAAATATGGTCTTAGAATGGCCTGTGTAGGCTCCTGGACCTGTATGAAGATGCATATTTGCACCTTTTCAGTTACTGTGTAATAAATATTAAGTGTGTCTGTGAAGTCAAAGTTTTGTGCAGTATCATCTTTTCTCAATCGGATGTAAGCTCTCTCTTCCTTTGGGCTCCATCGTACTGTGTGAACAAAGATGTTACTGAATATTGTATACAGTAGATGCTTTCCAGTGTCCGATAGGTCCCAATGCTCCTGCCAAATCTTGCGTATATCTTTATGATTGCTTTAAACTCAGATTTACTCTTTGAAGTAACTGTGTCAATTGCGGGTAGTTTAAAGAGTTCTTAGCCAACATATTTACTATTTTATTACCCTCCACGCCAACATGGGCAGGAACCCAAAGGACGGAGGTGTCCAGGCCTCTGCTGTGGAGAGCCAGGAGCAGACGGAAGATGGAGTGAATGAGATCCTGTCTACATTCAGATATTGCAGACTTGATGCTCTGTAGGGCTGAGAGACTGAAGCTATGTTCTTGCTTTGTGTGTTTGATCTGCTCATTGTAGTGCTAACTGTATTGCAACAAGTTCTGTTGTGAAAAGGTGGTCTGTGAGTCTCCTCCTGACTGCTACCTCAAGACGAGGGATAAAAAAGCAGCACCAGTGTGCCCAGTTTCAGGGTCTTTTGAGCCATCTGTAAATATAAAGAGTTTGTCAAAACTCTGATGTTCATACTCTTGAACTAGAAATTGTGGCAACTTTTTGTGTTTTCCTTTAAGTTTTTGGTGTAGACTGATATCAACTAGAGCCATTTTGAATTTCCTTGGGGCCACAGCTGGTAATGCCACGGTGGGACTGACAGGCCAGCGAGTTCTGCTTTTGCAGTTCCTACGCAGCCAAAGCTGTGGTAGTCTGTTTTATAATGTTTCTAACATTCTTTGAGTGTTTCTTTTGCAGGGTGAGCCCCGCTGTACCCTTGTACATTTACCCAATAGGCCAACATAAGCTTAATCCTTCGGAGCGGCATCTCTCCCAATTTGTCTGTGGAGGTTCTCAGTCATCCAGGTCATCTTGAAAAAAAGGTTAAAAGTAAAAGCATCTGGACTCCGTTTTCAAGGTGAAGACAGTTCAGAGTTCAACTGGTAAGAGAGCTGAGTTATAGAGGGAGGGGTTTAACCTCAAACCAAATCTGATGGACCAGGCTGCTCTGGTCTTTTAGTTGTTTCAAACTGTCTGTAAAGCCCTGAGAGACTGGGGATACCCTAGATGGACGTTTAACAAAAACAAGCAGACAGGAACCAGAGACAAAAGGGAAGAGTGTAGTTATCCCTTATGTGTCTGGTTTATCTGAAAAAACTGAAAAAGGATTTCCTACAAACACAACATTCCAGTTTACTTTAAACCAGGTAACACGCTACGTCAAAAACTTCCCCTTCCTAAAATCACTGAAGTCTCTAACGACTCTCCTGAGCCTTAACGACTCCTACATCAGGAGTCACACTGTCCTTTTATAACGACTGTGAGACCAGCACAGCCTGGTCCATCAGGTTTGGTTTCAGGGGGAACTCCTCCCTCTAGAGATAAAGCTCAGCTCTCTTACCAGTTGGGAATCAGTCTCAGAATTGATAAAGTCTCTTGGAATTAGAGACAAAACGTCCCCACCTTGAAAATAGAGTAATAAGTAATAAGTAAGCAATGCAACCCATAGTCCAGGGAGAGAGAGGTTTTTTGTCTGCTCCCCAGTCCTGACCTGTTAAGCAACTTAACTTTTTCTACATGTTTCCTCCAAGTGAGCTTTTCATCAAAAATGACTCCCAGGAACCTCACTTCTCTGACTTGCTTCTGCCCAGTTTAATAAATATTTCCTTGTTGGTCCTATGAAAGCAAATTGTCTGGGATTTTGCCACAGAATCTCCATTTTAGGGTCCACTGCTCCACCTGCTTTATTACCCTTTGCATTATCTTCTGAAGAAACCGCAGATTTCTTCCTCTCACCCACAGTGCATCATCACAATGTTAGCATAAGGTCAGCCCACGAGTTGTGTCTCTGGTCACAGTATCAGTACTTTTCCACTATGTGTCCAGCCAGCGGTGACCAACTGGTTCTAACTGGTTTCAACGGGGGAGGTGTGCAATGTAACGTGCAAAGTGAACAAGTAAAGAATAAACAGTAATTACAATTAAACATCTTCAATTGTTTCTTTATTAGTTTTGACTTTTGGAAATTTTGGACTCTAGGTATAACAGAGTCCATGGTGTTTCTGCCTTTGCGGAAGCCACTTTGGTGAGTGGAAAGCGGCCACTTCCTAACGGTAAGAGATTAAGAACCTTCCATCTGCTGATGCCTGCAGTGTCACTCAAGATTAATGTACGGTCTGTTAAACTTCCTGTGTTGTTTATAGTGTTGTAGTGAGTTCCTTTTCCATCTTTCATACAAACCAGGCCTTTTTGATCAATAAATTCCTCCACCACAAGCCCATTTCTATCAGTATTTCTACTACCCCATAAGGTCCTGTGTGCTTTAAAATCCCCACACCAAATCATTTCCTCTGTGAACTCTCACCTACACCATTCAAGACATCTACAGTTAAGCTGTTGCATGGGTTGTAGGAACTGGTTATTGTTAAACTATCATTACCTGACCAAATTTTGACTAGCCTCTTGGTTTTTATTTATGTTTATGATATATTAGTTGATCACATTATGTATAAATGTGGCTCCACCTCTGCCTTTTTCCCTGTATTTCTCACAGAAGTATAGCCTTGGATAACAACATCTCATTGTGGATGTAACCACGTTTCCTGTATGCATATGACTTAAGGTTTACAATGTAGGGTAGAAATAAATTGCTTTCACTGCAATATAACTATTACCATCAGGAGCCAGCAGTGCATGACTGTAGGTTAAGGGGTCCCTAACTTAACGTTTCCTCCACTGCTTCCCAGCTGAGCCCTTTAACTCTTAGATACTTCTCCACAGTCTTTACAATGATTTTTATTTCATCAGTTTTTCTGTCTGCACTAAACTCGTCACATACACACCATCTACCTCCTCAGACTTCTCAGAGCACTATCGAGAGGTTCTTTTGTGGTAGTATCACCACCAGGATGGGAAACTGCACCAGGCAGGTGGTTTTAGGTCTTGGCCCTGTCTGGTCTGTTCAGCTGAGCAGACCGTCAGAACCACCCTCCCCAACCAGCACAGCGATGCAAGCTAAGGGTAAAGATATATATATATAAATATATTACATTTTATATTTTGTATGCTGTGTTTTTATATTGAAATACATATTTTTTTCCTGTGTGCTGTGTTATTTTGCGACTGGTTGCAGGTACAATACACTGTGTATTGTAATATGTACTATAACTGTGCATGTGACAAATAGAGCTTATCTTATCTAATTGAACTATATAAAACAAGTGTTAAAATAATGATTACGTTCGAATCACAAACAAGATGACAAAAAACGTACATGATAAATGTAGAAATGGAAGACTGCAGACACATGCAACAGTGGTACATGGTGATTTGCTTAATATGTTTACAGCACATGAAGTTTTTATAGGTGTACATTATGCCTGCCTCTCAGCTCCAGGGTCGTGGATGGACATGTATTGAGCTGACGTGTCAGTCATAGATGTGAATAAGTTTACGTGTATATGTCACTAAGTGTACGGGACATAGTGTCCCTGAGCAAAGTGATGTTTTTGTCTTGTTTGGATTAGCCTGGCGCCTATGGGAGATACAGATAAACATTAAGTCATAAGTGTATGTGGGTAAGCATATGAACTGGAGCAGGAGTGAGAGCATTCAGCAATAATATACAATTTCCATGACAATAGGAAAGAGGTATAAAAAGATATCTAAGGAATTGAGAATGCAAATCAGCAGTGTTTGAAATCTAATTAAGAAGTAGAAAATGAAAAGGTCAAGTAAACTAACAAATATTTCTACTACAACTGGCAGGAAATTTGTTTGGGATGCAAAGAAAAATCCTCAAATATCTTAAGCTGAAATACTGGATAAAAACTGTGTGGCTGATGCACAATAAAGAAAAAATAGATTTTTGCATGGACGAGTTGCCAGAAGGAAGCCTTTACTAAGCAAATCCACAAATCATCCCACTTACAATACACCAAACAGCTCAGATACATACCTCAAAACTTCTGGAACAAAGTCATTTGGAGTGATGAGACCAAAATTGAAAGTTTTAGTCACAACCATAAACGTTACAATTAGAGAGGAGTCAACAAGACCTATGATGAAAGGTACCATTCCTACTGAGAAACATGGAGGTGGATCCGATGTTTTTGGATGTGTGAGCTACAAAGGCACAGGAAAACATGAATGCAACATGTTATCAGAAAATACTAGAGGAAAATTTGCACTCATCAGCCCGGAAGCTGCACATGAGACGTACTTTGACGTTCCAACATGACTATGATCAAAAGCACAAGGCCAAGTCGACCTGTCATTATCTACAGCAGCATAAAGTGAAGGTTCTGGACTGATCTCAGTCTCCTGACCTCAGTATCATTGAGCCTCTCTGGAGAGATCTCAAACATGCAGTTCATGCAAGACAGCTCAAGAATTTACAGGAACTGGAGGCTTTTTGACTGTCATTGATGTTAAAGGTGGCAATACACAGTTTTAAGAACTGGGGTATGAAAACTTTTAATCAGGGTCATTTGGGTAGTTTCTGTTGTCATTTTGATTTAAAAAGAGTAAACACAGTTGTTTTTTCAATAAATGGCTTTAACCAGCCACTAACTATGAGTGAAATAAAGTTTTTTGTGTTCAATTGATATTTTCTGAAATATTGGCCCATAAAAATGAAAAATTCTGCTTATGAGCACAACTGTATATTGATTTTATTACTGTCCCCCTCATGTTGTGTTTTTTGTATTTTGTATTTTTATCTGGCTGTGCCTCTGTGGGAGGCTGAAACAGGTGGGTTAGGAGTGGGGGGAGGGATATGTGATCAGGGTGGATGAGTGGAACTTCAGAATGGAAGTAATCTAGGTGGCTTACTAATTTGTCTTATGTAATTGTGTCTATGACAGCACAGTGACAAGAAATACATAAATAAATAAAAGTAAATAAAGTGATGAATAAATATTTTAGAAAACTATATAATATAAAAATAATATGTATAAAAACAATTACAATTGAAATAAATATATATAATATTCATCAATAAATACAATAAATGATCATAATCATCAGGTCAAGCCATTTAACTATTAATTATTTTATTTATGTATATATTCCTTGATTATGTAATCAAAAATGTATTTATTTATTTGGCAGTTCAGCTCCTCCATATTCTCAGTGTCAATCCTAAGGATCCTAAACTGCAGTATCTAAAGTTGGCCACCAGGCGTCCACCTTTCCCATATTTTCTCTGGTTTATATAAACTGCTCTCTTGAGGGAAACACATTCAGAGCAGATTTGTTTTGCAAAGTGGGGCTTTATAACGTCTAGGAAACAGTCAAATCTGCTTAAGTGAAACAAATTTAATGTAAACACTAAACTTTAGGGATGAAGAAGAAGCTCATTAACACACGGCTAGCGAAAAGGTTTTAACCATTGCAACGAGAAGTCTACACAGAGGCTCATAAATGTCCTAGTAATCATAAAAGGCAATAAAAGGTTGCAACATTCAGCAAATAAAAGTTAAGAAATAAAGTATCATGTTACAATGGTTGTTAGATTTACAATGAAGTCATAACTTTGACTGATTATACACCCTACAGCTGCTCTTTAATCACAAAAAATACATGACTTCACATACATGAAGTAAAGTAAATATCAATACCACAAATGTTTCTGTCCTTTTTTCATGAGCCATGGATCAAGTTCAGACTCTCACTAACCTCACACTGTGATTATAAAAATACTACTGTCTTTTCCTGTATTGTTTCAGCGTATCTCCGCAGGGCTCCAGTCAGACGTCCCAGCAGACTGAGCAACGTCTATGCTTCTGGCAGGCCAGGACAGTCTTTTTCAATTCATAAGCATCGTTCTGAAGGATTAAAGATTATTAATTTTTGTCTTTACATAATGTCTGACTTAAAGATACTTATAAAAATCCATAGCAAGTGTATTATATATTTACACTATATTAAATATAAAACACTAAACGCTGAAGTCTAGACCTATTGCACCTAACCCTTTTTACATTTAAATAAAAGTGCAATATATTTTAACAAAACAGCAAAACAATTATAATGTTCTATTCATAAGACAAAACACAAAACAGATATTATTATGTTAGTTTATCCATTATTATTATTATTTACTAATACAGTCCTAATTTACATCCCAGTATACCTATCCAAAACCATCTTTATATATATAAATATAAAAAATTGCTCAATATAAATAACACTTGGGTGTCACCAATGACCATTTTGGACCTCACTACATGTAGACAAACTTTGCCTTACTAGTTGTACTAGCAGCATTTGTGAGGTCAAAAAGTGTCTACTACCTGTGAGGAATTTGGCATCCACTAGTTTTAAAGCATGTTTGTTCATTAGTTGACAAAATGGCACACCACTAGCACTAGTGGCACAAACATGCTTACAAGTAAAGAAAATTAAAGCTGACATCAGGATAAACACTCAAACGACTTTCCATACTTCAACAAGAGCTCGTTTAAAGTTTCCCAAGTGACAGTTTCCCGGGCTGTTCTCCTCTCAGGTTTAGGGGACGGGCTCTGTACACGCGGAGGAGTTGTTGGACGTAATTTTCACTGTGACACAACGTCGCAGTGGAATTTAAAGCAGCGACAGGTGAAGCCTGAGGCGGCCATACGAGACGCCGCGGGAAGTGAAGTACACTATCCGCTCGCGTGAGTCTTCTGGTGTGGATCTACGTATGGCTCGTGGCTCTCCGCTCGTGCCCCTCGCGCTGCTGCTCTTTGGGTTCGGGCTCGCGGCCATCCTGCTGCTCACGATGTCCACGAGGGACGTTCCCGAGGCGCCTGGCTTCATGGTCAGTAGCTACAGTCTAATACAGGTTATTTCTGGATTTGTACAAGGATGGAGGGCAGGGGTGTAGCTAGCTTTACTGCCCACAGGACCCTTTAATAATATTCTCATAGAAGCATGTGCCCACTATGTTACCTTTATTTTTCATTATTTCTTGAATAGGGTAGCCTACTTTTGCAGAGGTTTATGAACGTTTATGAATAAATTAATTATTTATTATTCGGGCGCAGTGGCTCAGTGGTAGGATTCTCGCTCTCCCCATCTTTCATACTGTCATTGTGTCCTTGGGCAAGACACACCTGGTGAATGGAAGCCTAATGTAAGTCGCTTTGGATAAAAGCTAAATGAATAAATGTAAATTTAAACTTTTACAGAAACTGAACAAATATGATATGATGTCTTGTGAAACCATATATTTTTAAAGAAAACAAGTACATTTTTAAGCAATAAAAATGTACTTGCCTGTTTTTCATTTTTGCACAGGGGGGCCGTCTTAAAAAATCTTAAATATATTTTTCCTAAAAAGGCCTCAAAAAGTCTTAAAATGTCCTAAATTTTTATTCTATTTTGATTTTTTTTTTTTAAAAGTCACATTACCACAAATATTTCTCCAGTCTGACAACCCCAATGACCTATGATCATTAGACAAGGTCATTTTTTCTCGCGCCACTTGTTTTTTTTCCCCACGTTGTGCCATCAGAGAGAATTGAGGTAGCAGGTAGTCAGAATGGATAAGTGCAAATTTAATGATAAGAGGCTTGAAAACAAACATTTTCATGGTGGTTGAGGTTGACGCTGGAAAAATTTCTACGAGGTAAACTGCGCTGTTTGCAAGCCTCTCTAATGAAACACCTGAAAAGGTCCTCAAGTAAGGGCGCCACCATACATCAATATACCACCGTCCACCAGAGGGCAGGCTCCAAGAGCAGAAATATAAGGAGAAACCCAATGGCGACTTTACAAGTGTAAAAATCATGTTTACAGCCTGGTACAAAACATGGCTCTGGTCTCTAGAGCTCAGTTTTTATTACATGACAACTCTGGGCAGGAGGATTTTTGATTAATAAGTCTGTTTATGCTATCTGAAAACTATTGTTTTTCGATGCAGTAAAAGCCAAAAAGCCTGGATGTAACTGCCATTTTATTGCCCTGTGGTAACGACATATCGGTGAATAGGGGACCAATGGGTGTAAGACGTCCATATTTTATACTGTCCTTGGCTGTTTGTAGAAAATGTTTTAAACAGCGGTCCCACTGTCTCCTGTCTCAGCTCCTATTATTTTTTGAGGCAGCACTGCACTGCCCCTGAAAATGCTTTCTCAGCTGCTTCTCCGCAACAAGACAGGAGTCAGGCAGCCCACCTCGAGGTAAAAGCCTTATCCGCTGCTCAATGCAGTGACAGTATTTAATTGAGAGGCACTCAATAAACTCAAAAAAGGATATGTGTTTAAATATATTTTTGATTTAAGTAAAGTCCCGTTTATTCCACACCTATAGCCTTTTAAACAATATGGAGATGAATGTTGGTAATCTGTTTTCTGTGTTTTTTCCTTTGTCTACATGAGGAGGATGTTTGAGTGTTTAGCTTTCACCAACACAACTCACAGACAAAAGGAAAATACTACAAAATCAAAAGAGGCTAAATAAGGCTTGTAATCCTGCATATTATGCCTTTAATACTCTTTCATACAAATGTGAGAACATTTTAAATATAAAACCATCAACTCAAGCCAAAACACATTTGTTAAACAAATATGACAAAGGCTCAATCATAATTTATCTCTTTCTATTGTCATTCCTCTGTGGACAGCAGCACAAGGAAAATGCTCTGAGCATTTCTTTAGCATTAGGTGTTGCCAATAACCAAACTGTTACAGTTGTATTTTGCAGGTTCATCTTAAACATGTCCAAATTCAGAATACAAAGATTTATTTCCTGTGTTTTCCCCATGTGGGAGAATATTTAATAAACAACTTAAAGTGGCACTTTGCAGCTCTAATAGTTTCTTCGCTGTTTTTGTTTGTATTTTTCCTGATTGAGCTCCCTCTACAGTTGATCTTACAGTTGATCAGTTGAAAGACCGGAAAGCAGGACATAACAGTAGTCAATACGACCGGAGACAAGAGTGTACAATTGGTGTCTCCGAGTTATCCCGAGAGAGAATGAGGTGGACTTTGGCTATATATTTGAAGTGATAAAAAAGTATTTTAGTTATATTTTATGTTTTGAATAACTCTTAGCTCAGTCAAAAATTATGTCCAGGGATTTCATTTGTAAGGATGGATTCCAGGACAAGGCCTGCAATTTAGTTTGGAGCTTTTCTCTCTGGGCCTCAGGACCAATGACTAAAACCTCAGTTTTTTCTTGGTTAAGCTTTAAAAAGTTCTCTGCCATTCAGGATTTGATACCTTGCTTCACTTTTGTTATTTTCCTCATGTCTTCTCTCTGCTGTAGTTCTTGTTTCTGCAGCTTCATATCCCATGGTTACTTTTTACTAAACTCTGTGTAAGGGCCACACAAAGGCTACACACAGCTTTTTTTTTTAATCTGCAGGGCCCACTTCCACTGGACAAAACACATTATTAGAGCACGGCTGAGTTGGCAAAAGTCCCTGTGAGTCTTACAATAAGTGAGCACCCCACAGTAATGAGGAAATCCTGTTGGAGGTGACACACATGTGCAGTGACTGGGACTCCTCTTTCACAATCATTGTCTCAAAATAACCTGAAAGATATGTCCTAGAACTACTATTTAAGCAACGCCATTCTTATTTTATGAATAAACTTAATTAAATGGATTGCCATGTTTACTAAAAGGGTCCGGTTAAGTCCTATCTTTAGTCTTGGTTTGGCACAGTTTTTGTCAGTCCTACTGTTTTAGTTTTTACAGTTTTAGTTTTGGTTTAGTTCAAGGTTTAGCCCTGGTTTAGTTACAGTTTATTCTTGTTTACTCCTGGTTGTATTCTTAGGTTTGTCTTGTATTTGCCCAGATAGATATTCCATAAAACTCCTTCAGAAAATCATGGCTTACTGTCCAGCCTGCATTATTGTAAATGTAGGAAGCTTAACCTGTTTCATGAAGACTAGTTTTGGCTTGCACAGCCAGGATAACACCAGTCAGACTGAATGAGCTGCAACAGCGCTGTGCATTGGCAGAAGTCATCAGTTGATTCATTTGAGCCTCAATGAAAAATCTACAGCTAGGAAATGCCCATCTCCAATATCCCTTTAACCGAAGCTGAAAGGAATACGCTGCATTTTGCCTCTCGCAGCGTTAAGTGCATTTTAGCAAAGTCACAAGAGCCACGAGGAGCACACAACAATAACCCAATACAGACGTAATTTATTCTGCCAGTGATGACTCGGTTTAATGATTTATGATCTTAGTGGTGAGTAAAGTTTATTTTTTATCAGAGACAGTAAACAAATGGGTTTTCCATTTAGTGATAAAAGTCCTAGGTCGCTAGTGCTAAGCCTCAAACCTGACCAACCGGTTTAGAAGTTTCCTGGTAATTGAAAGTGACTCTGAAATGAAAACAAAATGAGACTTATCCTGACATGCCTATTTCATCCAGACCTCTGGTTTGAACTAAGGTTGGGCTGATATATAACAATATCAGATATTTATCCTGCTGTTGTGGCTGATATTGGTATATATATATATATATATATATATATATATATATAATTTTGTTTCTTTTTTATTAGAATTGCATGAACATTAAACTTACAAACCTTATTAGCACTGCTTTGACAAAGTAGGCATGCCTGAAATTGAGCATTTCTGCTTTCAAGTGCTTCACAGTATCAGGCACGCAAATGAATAACAATAATAATAATAAAAACAATAATAATATAAGAATAACTATATTAATGCTGATAAACTGTCCATCCGTAGTTAAAACCATAATTTAGTTTTTGTGCTGGTATAGTTCTGGTTTGGTCCTGGTTGAGTCCTAGATTTAAATGTGGTTTGGTATCTTTTGTTAGTCCTGGTTTAGGCCTTCTTTAGTTTTGATTTAATCTTGCTTTAGTTCTGCTGCAGTACTTTTGGTTTTAGTGCTGGTTGTGGTTTGGAAAATGCAAATAGTGGGAATGACCTCAGTGTACTAAAGTAGAGCTCTGAAGTGAGTCGTGTTTGAAATGTGAAAAGCCACTCCTGTTGCTCTATAAAACACTTAGGTAAGTTTACACTTTGACCTTACAGACACTAACTTCCTGTTTCTAGTGAAGACAAGTTCAAGAGTTCACAGTTGAAGTGTTTACTGTGAGTTCATATGTTTATATTACTTACTTTTATATGACTTTGGACAACAAATATTACGCAATAACAAAACCATTAAATATTATTACAAAATGCAGGCATATTATTATTTTTATTATTATTTTTTAACCTTGCTTAATTTATTAACTTTGCTTACTTTCTGGACCATTTATGAATTCTAAGGTGGCTACAACCAGTGTTGATGTCCAATATTTATCGTGTTGTTGTGGCCACTCTCTGCCGATGTTGATACACCGTTTAAATTATTGATAGCTATTACTTTACTGATTTATTTTTTTGATATAATTTTTTTTTCTGTGAGGAGTCTGCATGTCCTCCACGTGTTACTGTGGGTTCTGTCCGGGTACTCCGGCTTCCTCCCATCGTCCAAAGACATGTATAGGTTAATTGGCAACTCTAAAGTGTCCCTAGTGAATGACTGTGAGAGTGAAAATAATATATATATATATATATATATATATATATATATATACAACATATATACAACCATGGGAAAAAGAGAGTTCTCCATCCTTCGGTAAACACAGCCATCAGTGTGTAAAAATACTATCATCTAGACTTTCTTAAACCTGTAAATGAGTATTTTCTTCTTTCTTTCTGCAGTACGGGATTGTTCTGGACGCAGGGTCCTCACACACTGCTCTGTACATTTACAAATGGCCAGCAGACAAGCAGAACGGCACAGGGATTGTCAGCCAGCACAGTGAATGTCACGTCAAAGGTGGGTTCACGTGGGACTGTTGTTCAGATAAAAGGTGCACCAAGACCCAAAGCCACAGTTATATGGAGCATGTATCTCATCAAGCTTACACAGTCATACAAAGTAAAAAGTTCAAACTATGAAAAGGAGCATTTTTTTATTACAGCTGCCAAAAATTATTTAAACCCCCTTTAGCCAAATTAACCCTGACTGTTTTTAAATGAACTTGAGTATCCCGGTTACAATTTTTTATTTTTAGCAATCCTGTTTTTGTCTTTGTCCATGTAAACATCATATATTTCAGAAACCAAGATAAGCCAGTGTCCTGTTTTTGAAAAAACCTGGATACGCTACCTATAGAACTCCAAAAGAAACCGGGCTACTGTGGCATGTATACGCAGAATCCTGGTTCTGACAGGTAGTGGTGAACTGAGCATGTGCGAACTGAGTGATGCACAGCAAAACAAACATGGCATAAGCAGCATTTTTCAACAATGACAACCTGATAATGGTGCTTTCAAAAATTCAGACATATTATATATTATATTATATATAGATATTTCACTAGGACACTTACATTTTTAACACTGCTGTGTGCAGCTGCTTCTTCACAAAGTTAGGGTGTTTGTTTGGATACTTTTTGTCCCTCTGTAGTTGGAAATGTGGTAAATTAGCCATGTCTGCTGGCAATACGACTTTGTCATTAAACAGCATTAAGTTTGCTGGGGTTTTTGACCTATATTAATTTCAGGATACCATCATTTGTAATGTGTATATGGTTGTTAACAGGGGGCCAACTACTCACTTTTTGGGGGATATGCAACGACAATTATAGGCCTAGTTGCAATGTACATAATTTCACTGGGAGCCTCCTGCTGTTGGCTTGAATATTCAAAATGTAAACAAACTAAAAACATTGTACTTTGCACAATTGTTATGTTGGAGAGGAGTGACTTTCTAATAAGACCTACTTGCTGATGTTATAATAATAGATTTGATTTATATTGTGCTTTTCTTCCAAGGAACCATGGGACTCAAAGCGCTTACAGGCCGTCCATTATTCATTCACTCCACAGTCACACACTGGTGGTGGTAAGCTACATCTGTAGCCACAGCTGCTCTGAGACGTGGCAGCCATTCTGCGCCTCTCTGACCAACACCAAGTACATTCACTAAACATTCTTACACATTCATACGAGGCAAGGTGGGTTAAGTGTCTTGCCCAAGGACACAACGACAGTATGAACTGGGGAGAATGGGAATTGAACCGCCCACCTTCCGGTTGAAGGACGACCGCTCTACCACTGCCGCCCCAGTGGCTCATGATGTAAACTCTATGAACAAAGGCCTATGTCATAATCTTGTGTCAAGATTATATGCATTTAAATGTATGTATTGTGCAGAAGTATTTGTGTATGCCATCTTGACTTAATCATGATGATATACAGAAAACAAGCACCTTTCAATGGTGGTCTCACCATTGAAAGGTAGGTAGACTTAGGAAGTAGTTGCAGTGTAAGGATGAGTCATAAATCAGTAACTCTGATTGCACACGATGTGTTAGAAGCCAAGACCCTACTTATCCCCAAAACCAGAACCAGGTCAGTGCAAGCACCAACATTAGAGCACGCAATTGTAGGGCCAGAGTGGGACTTTATTTCAGCCTGGGAATTGTATGTCTTAGACCAGCCCTTTTTGAATCCTTTCACTGAAGATTTTTATTTTAAAAGCATGCTTTTTATAGACATAATCACAATCATCATCATCATTTACATTTATGTAAAAGGTAAATTGAAGACAAGACGGAAATTATTTAGGCATCCAGGATCCAGAGTAGGTTTTTTTAAACAGGGGTTTGACCACAGCCTGTTTAAAAAGGAAAGGAACCGTGGGACAAGAGGCAATTTTATAATTTTTAATATAATTTGCCCCACATAGGGCCACAGTTCTTTAAACTGTTTTGCTGCAGGATATCCAGGAGACACGTAGTTGCTGAGGAAGACAAAAACTAAATATTATCCCTGACATCTTCAATTTTATGATTAAAGAAATCTAAAAAGTCTTGTGCACTAAAGGGAGAGGAGTCTTCAGTTGTTTTTGGTTGGATAAGTTTAGCAACTGTCCCAAAGAGAAACCTGGGGTTATGCTGGTTTTCTCTTATAAGAGATGAAAAATAGGTAGTCTTTGCAGTGCTGAGGGCGTGCTTATAGGTGTTTACACACAAACACCACTTTTGATAATTTAGATTTGTTTTTGACTTGCGCCATTTGCGTTCAAAACTC
Organism: Neodontobutis hainanensis; assembly: GCA_024349245.1. Lineage (NCBI taxonomy): Eukaryota > Metazoa > Chordata > Actinopteri > Gobiiformes > Odontobutidae > Neodontobutis > Neodontobutis hainanensis. The sequence goes on from JALDNG010000221.1 coordinate 195,533, forward strand.
CTGCAGGCCTGTTTCAAAGCCCGTGTTTCCTCATTATACCATGGCATAGGTCGTCTGGTTGGTCTGGGCTTTGTCCTGAGGGGTGCCACTGAGTCGGTGATGGCTGAGAGGGTAGCATGGACCTCCTCTGTGTAGGCCTCTACTGAGTTTCCAGTTGGAGTTAAATTAGGAAGAACATCTGTCAGTCGTGTGGCAAACATTGTAGACACTACGCATTTGTCTGAATTTGAGGGAAATGTGTAACTTATCTCGAACTCTACCAGTGAGTGATCTGAGACAGCAGATGAAAGAGAGGAGACAAAGAGATTGGAGACATCTATTCCCCGAGCCAAAACAAGATCAAGATAGTTTCCACTAATGTGTGTGGGCTCATGAACAAACTGGTTGAAAGACATGGTCGCAAGCAGTGATTGAAATGCTCTGGCCAGAGGATCACACGCCTTATTTAGATGAATATTAAAGTCTCCAACTAGAAGGATGTTATCAGCATGGGTTATTAAGTCTGAGAGGAAAACTCCAAACTCGTCCAAGAAATAAGAGTAGGGACCCGGAGGGCGATAGATTACAGCTAAATAAAATGTCTTCCTTCCGTTTAGTAATACTTTGAAAGAGTTAAATTTCGGCTGTGATGATGTGCCTCTTGCAGCCTCTTTATAAATGGCTGCAACACCACCACCCTGTTTCGACGTGCGACCTACCTGTGCATACGCATATTCAGAGGGAGTGGCTTTATTTAGTGGCAGGAAAATATTGGGCCTAAGCCACGTTTCACAAAGACAAAGTAAATCCAAGCTATGAGAAGCAATAAGATCCTTAATCAAGAGTGCTTTGGAGGATGGAGACCGCACATTCAGGAGACCACTAGAGCAATGGAAGACACAAAGAACTACAGCAAAAGGAAGCAAAACACCTGCACACTCTTTAACCTAAAACCTATCATTCAAAATGTGGTTTCTTTTTACGAATTTGCTCTGTTTCCTGACGGAAGGTACTTTTGACTCATCCAAGAAAGAGTCTGAAGTCAGACAACACACACAGACCTAAACCTGCAGGAGAGCTTTTACCTTTGACTTGATCCTTCACAGGCTTTTTCTTAGATGTGCACTAAAGATACGAGTGGCACCAGCACAAGGGTGGTTAGTGGTTACACACAAGTTGTAGAGCCAGCCACCAGCTGCTGAAGATAATCCCTGACCCTGAGCACAAGTTTGCACATTTAAGTGACATTTGTTTCCATCATAGTTCAAATCTGCTGCTGTCTTTTATTCCCATCAAAATTACCCTCTTACACTTTCTTCTTTTCTTTTTTCTCCTCTTAACTTGGGCACCTGATAACTTTGCCTTCTCCATCCCGCCATAAACAGACGTCCCACTATGTCCATCATGGGCGACAGGTGAGGTGCTGGTGAGCGCCTCCCCCTCCTCTCCCTCTACCTCTCTAACCCTCTCTCTAACATCTGCTGCCAGTGGCCAGGCTATATGTTTCTTAAATATTTTAAGCAGTAGTCATGAATTAAAAGAGACATTTTAAAATGTAGATGATTTTCTTGTCCCTCCCTTGTTTTTGGCGCCCCCTCCTGACGGAGTGCCTATATGCACCTTATTGTTTGCATACTCTGTTTTTGTGCCACTGGATATTAATAACCATGTTTCTCTGTGTGCATGTAAACACTATATAACCAAATATTGTCATAACCGGGATACTACAGTGCATGTAAACGCACTCAAATGATACATTTGCACTTACTCATGTTAAGACTGACCTTCAAATATTGTAAAAGCCCTAAAACCCATGCATTTAATTCATTTATGAATTTTATCACATGAAATTATGTTGGGAATGAAGCAATGCTTATAAATGGTCAATGTATGAATAAGTTAAGAACTTGGCACCTTGTGCAGCCCCACCTGCTTTAAATATGACAGATAAATATTTAGAGTGATTTGTTTTTTAATTTATTGTTTAAATAAAATAAACATATTTGTAAAAAAGAAAAAGACTGAAAGAGTTCCAAAATCCAAATGCTACAAGTCCAGTCTTACACCAAACCCACGGAGGGATTAGTAACTGGAGAAGGGTTTTCAAATAAAAGAAAATAATAGACCTTTTTATCAGATCACACAAAGGATTTAGACAAATACACCTGACAAAAGTCATCTTGAAACATCTTTTAACATCATGACATATTCATAACGGTTTGTCAGCTACATTTCATTAATCATCTCAGAGGTCAAAGTTCCTCTCTTTATGCTACACCACATATCTAGAATAAATAAACAGGTGGAGTACACATCATTACATTGTTACTCTAGCATAAAAAAGACAACTATAGAAGTATTGACAGCAATAGCACACATCCACTATTTTCTACTGTAAACATAAAGGTTTTATCAAGACACAACAGGCAACTGATCGGCACAATCTGTCTAAATAAAAAATATACTAACCAGCAACACTTTTATTTATTTATTATAACTATTGAGTCATTATCCAGTTATTAAATATATTATTATATCTATTACATTATATATTATTATTTATTAAATATATTATAAAAGAGTTCATTTCCCTGATTTAAAGACAGGAATTGAACTTCACAGCTTTTGTTAATAGTCTTTTTATCATTATAAAATACTGCACATAAGAAAAGAGAATTAATCAATAAAACTTCTTTCATTAAACAAACTTATTTAGATTAAGCAAGCATACTGTATTTTCAGTATCTAGCCTAAAAAAAGTGATGTATTGTGTAATATTTATAAATTATTTTTTTTAATTTCTTTAAATTTGGCTGCAGAGTCTTATGATTTATAAAAGACATATTAAATCAATTTGTGTCATGTTCAGAGACATGGTCCAGCCATCAGAGTGGGCCTTTATCAGATTATATTGTCTCCTCATAAAGCTCTTATTAATATAATAAAATTGTACAGAAAATTTAAAAAATGAAGAAAAATGATTAAAATAATGAGATCTGGTACAGTTTTAATCAAGCAGTTAGTTATATGTCATCCCTCAAACTAAATACAAAAAAAATATATAGAAACTAAAATTAAATACTGTGCCTTTATTTATAAAACATATTAAAATAATTTTACTGTTATTAACTAGCAACACTGAAAGAGAATTTATGAACTCATTTTATATTCGAGAGACAATACAATGAATGTATTGTAAATTAACTATTACTAATATTTTTCCAGGTGGGGGTATTTCCAGTTACGTGGGTAAGCAGGAAGAAGTGGCAAAGAGCCTGGAGCCCTGTCTGGACCAAGCTCTTAAGGACATCCCCAAAGACAGACACCCCTCCACCCCTATGTACTTGGGGGCCACCGCCGGCATGAGGCTGCTGCAGTGAGTCCACGTCCAACTAAACAACATTAAGACCTTTCTGTTGACCCCTAATGTGTTTTCACCCTTCATTATTGTCCTGTTAGCCTCTCCAGTCCTCAGCAGTCGGCTCAGATCCTGCAGGAGGTGGAGGAGAAACTGAGGTCGTACCCGTTTGACTTCAGGGGGGCGGCCATTTTGAGCGGAGAGGAAGAGGGGGCTTATGGCTGGGTCACTGTCAACTACCTCCTGGAAAACTTTATCAAGGTACTGATTCTGTGAACAAGCGTTTAGTCCTTTGGTTCAATGGGTCCTGTAAACCATGGGCCTCTCCTAAAGAGTATGATCACAATAATGGCTCAAACGTACGTGCGCCACTTTCCAAAACAAAATTGGGATCTATAAAAGTCCAAATCCAAGCAGCAAGTGAAACATTTTAGTGTATTTTGTACAAATACAACTCTGTCGGGGTCCAGTTTATTGGCCTTTATGTGTATGTTATGTGTGTCGGTGGTAGAGCGTTACTCACGTAATCTCTCACGATGAGTCTCGTCCCAGGACAGGAAAGGTTTGGGGGTGAATATTTTAAGGGGGCTTGAACCTCCCTAAAACAAACCTAAAGACACTCATGTCTATATGTCTCATGCTCTTTTACTTATCACAATACTCAATAACAGCAGGGAAATCTTTCAGTGGTCTTTTAATATTATTAAGTATTTGTTTTATTTTCATGAATATGTAAGTTGAATATGTTTAAAATGATAATAACAGGGGGGCGTTTTCTGTTTTACTGCAATTCTTTTAGTCAAAGGAGTAGCATGCACAGGTGCCTAATCCGGTGTGGACCGGCTCATGCCTCTGAATCTGAATATTTTATGGCGCTCATTTTGGCATTGGCCGTGATCGACATCTTATACACTATTTTATTAATGAGGCCCCAGATCTTGTTCAGGGTTCATTGGATTCTATTGAGAAGACAACTGGTGACACCTAGTGGCTATGATTTAGCATCACTGTTTTATTATTTTTTACATGAAATGGATGCTTTATATAATAGATTTATAGAGTTTTATGATTTTTGTAATAATCAGGATGTGTGGGTTTCCAAACAAATGGTGTATTCTGTTGAAATGAAGAATAATCAATTTATTAACCTTTCTTGAACAGGGATTTTTCCATTTGAGCACCATACATCTTTAAATTCATTAATTTTGTTCTGCATGGTCCCACCATGGGTCACGGGTCACTGGAGCCTATCCCAGCAACTTTGGGATAGGCTCACACTCTGGACAGTGTGTTAGTTAGTTGCAGGTGTGTTTTCAATTCAAATCAAAAAAGGTTCCTACTTTTAGTGCATATCAATAATTCAGTGTGTTTGATTGAGACTGTTCATTAGATAAGTGAATGTTTTCATATTTAAAAAAAAAATTAAATAATATATATATATATATATATATATATATATATATATATATATATATATATATATATATATTCTCAATCGTCACTCTGAGCCTGTATTATGTGTGGTTTCAGTACAGCTTTGTTGGCCGCTGGCTGAGCCCTGGCAGAGCTACTGTGGGCGCACTGGACTTTGGCGGAGCTTCTACACAGATAACATTTGCGACTGAGGAGACGGTAGAGGACGAGAAAGACAGCATTAGCCTGCGTCTGTACGGTCAGCAGTACAATCTGTACACGCACAGCTTCCTGTGCTACGGACGAGACCAGGTTCTCAAGAGGATCCTCGCTCATTTGGTCCAGGTAAAACAAAACCTTACCTTTACTTGATTATATCAATACAAAACAGTTTTTGAAAGAGGAATGTTGTTCTCATATAGATGCAGCTCATATTGACTATAGGGTTAAAATATATATAGAATTATTGTAAGGAGCATGACAACAGAAAATCTGTAAATAGGAAAGACTAGTTTGCAAAATTAATCATTAGATTAAATTTATTTATTTATAAGGGGACAATGCAATTGTATTAAACACATGAACAAACATGAGTAAAAAAGCTAGAATTAGCAAAAAGGCTATTTTTCATCCGTAGGCCCCTGGCCATAGCGCTTGATGACATGTGCTATTTCTTTTTAGATCACAACTGAAGTTTCCAGTTATTGTGGACTAAACCAAGTCTTCTTTTTCCCCAAAACAAAATATTGACAGGTTATTTTTAGAAACAGTTCTTTTAGACTAACAGATTACATTGTTTTTTGCATTTTTTGCACACCACACCAAATTCAGTCTATGAATCTTTGTGGTTAGCAAGATTTTTTATTTTATTTTATATTTATTTTTTACTACATATTTGTGGGTTTGCTTGTTTGTGGAAAAAGGATCAGTATTTACTCAAACGGGGTTTGGTTGTTGGATGTACAATATAGTAATAGACATAGGACAATGGGACAATTCCCACTTTTAAGGTACACCACAACACCTTGACAAATTGTTTATACTGTTTTTTTATTATGGACTGGTGGCACATTTACAAAACAGCTTCTCTATTTATCATAACTATCCAACTGTGTGCACTGTTGAGATAAATAAAAAAGCAGCTGTTCTGTGGTTGTGAAGTGTCTCAGTTAAAGCCTTTTCTTTCAAATCTCATATCAATGTGTCCAAATAAAAAGAAAATAATCTATCTGTATCTATCCGTATGTATATTACTTTTATTACAACTGAAACATTTATATATGTCCCATTAATCTGGAAATCTAACAAAATATATTGGTTTTTATTTTTATTTTTTTATTGGACCATAGAAACTCACAATTTTAGTAAAAATATTTAACAAAGTATGCAGCCCCGAACGTAAACTTGACAGCACAGTGTCCATATTTTTCCCAGTCTCAGGGGACGTTGCAGCCGCTTACTCATCCCTGTTACCCGTCCGGCTACAGTCAAACTCTGTTACTCAGCAGCATCTTCAACTCTCCCTGCACCGAGGAGTCCAGACCAGCCTCCTTCCCCTCCCAGCTGAGAGTCCAGGGAAGTGGACACTACGAGGAGTGTGTAGGGAACATCACAAAGATATTCTCATTCGACGGGTGCTCCTACTCTCACTGCTCGATTCATGGAGCCTTTCAGCCCAATCTCACCGGCAGCTTCATGGTGGGTAACACTGGATATACAGTACGCTTTTCAGAATCCCCATCTGGAACAGTGTCTAGTCATTGAAGATATATAAAAGTAAACTAAATTGGAATTGTCTTTTGCATCTTTAGTGAATAAGAGGAATAGTTTCTGTATAATATGATATTTCAATAATGTGTGGGTTTATAACTGTAGTAGGCATGAATTTTCCCTCTATGTCTGTTTTTGTAGGCGTTCTCTGCTTTCTTCTACACTCACGCTTTCCTTCAGAGAGTGACCGGTATTACCGTGACAACGCCGTCACAGCTGGAGGAAGCGGCCAGAAACATCTGCAGCTTGGATTTGAACCAAGTAATACTGTTCTCAATCTTTTGAATCCTTTTTCTGTACTCACTCTTTTTTCATCCTTCTGTTTAAATCATACATATAAATATGTTTTTTCTGAGAATTTTTGTGTGGATGCTGAGCTTAAGCATAGCATTTAGTTCTCCATTTCTGCTTTGGACTCTAACTAGTCCCACCACGTTTAAACAATCCACAAACTCAAAAATTAATTGGACTTGTGTGCTATTACTTTAAGTATTTATATGATTCAAACGTAATATTTTATCATTTAAATCAACTGTTTTATTTTTATTGACGCAACTATTTATATATCCAAAAATATTCCCAATTTTTTTTTTAGATCATTCAAAGTTTCAGAAATTTTACAATTATCAAAATCAACAATTATTTTGAGCCTTCAACAATAATCATAACCTCAACCATTGATTTTATATAGATTTTTCAATTCCAAAAAATGCTGAAAGCCCCAGTAAACCATTCGTCTTGAGGTGTATCCCAGCATATCATCTTCTGTCCACTGCAGTGTGGTGGAAAAAACACTCTGCCATGGCACAAGAGATGTGAGTTTGGATCCCACCAACCACATCCATAAACTCGAGGTTTTACACATTTAAATTTAAGTTTTATTGCCTGTGACTCAGTAGCTTGCTGAAGTTAAGCCCTTCCCATCCAAGTGCGTTCACAACAGTCTAGTGGCCAAAGCCGGGGCCTGAGGGGTTTGATTCCTACTGTAGGAAATGAGCTTCAGCATCAGCCATACAGTGTAGACTTTTGGTTAAAGCTGTGAGATGTAAGACAGTGGTGCAGCGTTACCCCTGTGAGCAATAAGTTACATTGTTTAAAAATTATCCAAGTTCTTGTTCGTCAACAGAATTCAATCCAGAATTAAGCATAAAGTGTTTAAAACCCGAGACAGTTTTTTGGTGTGTCTGCTTGAAAAGGACATGTCCACAGTAAATTTAAATATAAATATCTCTGCAACTACAAGGTGTATTTCAATGATTCTGGTGTCAAAATGAAGGCGACACTTTCCCAGAAGGGATTTTGTTCAAGGTGGATGTTAGGTTTCAGAATAAATCAAGATAGAAAATAGCAAAATAAACTATATTAAAATGTATATCCCTTTAAATGAAGGCAGTTGCAGCTCAAACACTATTTTAAATTACAACCAGTCAACATTACCTGCACCAAATATAATTGTTCTAAACAAACCAAAACTATTAAGGTTTAGTATGACATGGTCAGGAGTCTCCATTATAAAGAATTTAGCAGAATTTGGCAAATTTTGACACACCTGTTTTTGTTTGCTGTTAGTCTGTGTTTGGAGTAAATGTAAATGGCTCAGCTGATCAATTTGATGTGGTGCTTTGCCATATTAGGCTTGGGGTGTGAATTGTATCATGCTGTTTGTTTGTGACATGTGACCTCTCGGGCTTAATGGGTTAACCATGGGCACCACTTTTTTTGACTATTTATGGTCTCAGTGCTCCTCTAGTGGCAATATATAACACTGCATTGCATTTTTCACCGAATTCCCGATGTTTAAAACACTGTTACTCTACAATAAATTTATAACAAAATTGCAGCATTTTACAAAAAAGCATTTCCCACAATTTAAATGTGGGAAATGAACAAAATTCAGCTAAGTCAATCACTAGCCTCAGCATTCACACTCAATGGCTTTAGTCACGACAAGCATTTCTTGTTATGATACTAAGTCATTAAAGTCAAGCCAGGGACATATTAGCCACAGTTTAACTGACATAATCTTTAATACGCCCAGCATGCAGCAAAACCATCTTATTTAATGTTGTGCATATTTAAATAAAGTTCTAAAGGCTGTTGAATGTTTTCTGTTTGTTTCAGTTGCTGCTTATTGCTCCAGACCAAAAGTCCCGTTTGCAGGATTACTGCGCCTCAGCTGCATTCATCAAAGTGCTCATGCTCCAGGGCTACGGCTTTGATCAGAAGTCATTTCCACAAATTTCCTTCCAGAAAAAGGTAAAAGAATGACTTTAGAGACAGTATGAATTAAGTCCAAAATGCCTTATGTCATTGTTATATGCAATAATCAGAGAGTAAAATAACTGTAAATCTTTTCTAAAAACTTAATGAGCTAACCGACTCACTTTCAGATCTACAAAGTCTTGTAAGCTTTAATTGCCCTAGAGCAGGGGTCGGCAACTTTTTGTGCCACTATCAACAAATTTCAACTTGTGACCAGGTGCCAATTGTAATTGGAAAAAAACTACATTGTTAACTGGCATAAAAAATATTTTAAGATGCATTGCACCAATAAACGGAGGCACAGTGGAGCAGTATAAATGTTTAACCAAAACATTAAAACACAATTATTAAATTTTTAGGCCTAGTGTGATAGCCCAATTGTAAAACAGATTCCATTTGAATGTGACAGAAGAGGGAGCCTTACTGCAGGAAATACTGACAGAGGACAAAGGTAGGCCTATGGCAGAAAACTGTATGTACAACCATTTTCACACAATATTTGACATTTATCAGTGGGCGTATAGATCCCACACCAGGTCAGGGGCTGGTGTACCACTTTGAAGACAGTATCGAGCAGAAAAACTATTATTTAGAACACACAACATCAAACATTTCATATAAAAATATTCCATATTACAGTCCTCTGTAAGGATGGTTGGAATTAATACGCTTTTACAAGCTTTGCCAATGACCAAAAAATAGTCACAGTTGTGTTCTTGCTCCAGGCTGGTGACACGTCGTTGGGCTGGGCCCTGGGCTACATGTTAACCCTCAGTAACCTGATGCCGGCTGGGGTCCCTGGACTGAGGAAGGCACTGACCCCCGGGGCCTGGGGGGGCCTCATCTTTCTGTTCGTCTTGCTGCTCGCTGCAGCTTCGGGCTTTATCCTCCGACGAACTTGTGGTGGGAAAAAAGAAGGAAGCACCGAGAGCACTATTTAAAGGCTGCGGTGTAAACTCACAGAAGAGCAGTTGTCATTTTTATTCTTTTTCTAATGAATGTAAAAAAGTTGTATTTTACTAAGATCTAAGGCACTGTTGTCATGATTTGTATTATTTTGTAATTGCAAGTAGCACAAGAGTTATTTATTATGAATTGACTAATTTTTTAAACAAAAGCAATCACTAAAACTTACATTATTATTTTAAACATATATTGAAGCAATATAAATATGCATTTTTAGGCATAGGAATATTTCTGATATTTTCAATGGACAGACTTAACCACTCAATGTAAATAATAGCATCTGATATGAATATAAACATTCACGTTTTGTAGAAAACTGTAAAGGCATTGTTTTTTTAACGTCTCGTGAAAATAAATTAATTTATTGAATATTGCCTAGTATATATTTAAAGCTAGTAACTACTCTAGTCACTTTTGAAATTGCAATCACGTTTCTTTATTGTTTTGTAACAAAAACAAAAGTAAATGTATTTTTTCTACGTAGATGTGGTTGTTTTAATGACTCCAAACAAGTCATTAAATGCATTTTGTACAACTTACTAACAATAAAATAAGTGTAGTGGTATTTGTAATATGTAATTGTAAACAAAAACACATGTACACATTTACATGTGTAAATTAAATTATTACATACTTCAACTCTTAATATTGAAGGCATACACTCACCAGCCACTTTATTAGGTTCACCTTCATAGTACCGGGTTGGACCCTTTTTTGCCTCAGAACTGCTTAATTCTTTGTGGCATAGATTCAACAAGGTGTTGGAAACATTCCTCAGAGATTCTGGTCCATTTTGACATAATAGCGTCACAATCTTTCAGCTGCACATCCATGATGCAACCCTCCCTTCTGTTTCAACTCATCCCAAAGGTGCTCTATTGGATTGAGATTTTGAGACTGTGGGGGTCGTTTCAGTTCAGTGAACTCAGTCTGAGAGGATTCGAGCTTTGTGACATGGTGCATTATCCTGCTGGAAACAGCCATCAGAGGATGGGTACATGGTGGTCCTAAAGGGATGGACATGGTCAGAAACAGTGCTCAGGTAGGCTGTGGTGTTTAAACAATGCCATCCAGGATGTTCTTTACGTCAAATTCTGACCCTACCATCTGAATGTTGCAGCAGAAGTCTAGACTGACCAGGCATTGTTTTTCTGTATATTTTTCTTCTATTGTCCAGTTTTGGTGAGCCTGTGAGAATTGTAGCCTCTGTCAGTCTGCTGTTGCCAGTCTGCCACTTCCCCTCTGACCTCTGACATCAACAAGGCATTTTTGGAGCGTATAATGGGTTTTTAAGATGTTTTAAGAACCACTTGCTAAAACTTTACACACCTCTTCTAAAGAAACAGGACAATCTATCACCTACAAAAGGATAAAAGATTTATACAAATCCTGTCAGGGAAACGTAATTGTTTTTTATTGAAAAATACACAACGGTGTAGACAAACGCCAATAATATGGCCAAAAAGTTTTTCACAGGAACTACAAGACATTACTTTAAAAGTCAACCAGGCTGAAACTAACCAAACAACATGAAAAGAGAATATCCAAACTGGAGGGGAAGTTAAATGAGAAAAAAAATATATTATTGACGATGTAACCTACAACTGTACAGGCTGCCCGAAGAGGAAGGTGAAAACCTGAAAAAGAAAATGACTGACATCTGCAGCCCAGTAGTTTAGAGACAAGCAAATCCCTCCATCTACTTCTTGACGTGAGACAGCAGGGCAACAACAGGCCCATCATCATCGGCTTTATCTCCAGGACAAAAAGCAACACCGTCTGGAGGAACGCCAAGAATTTGGATCTGCTCAGGTCCAAAAAACTGAGGCCCCAAGTCGAGAAGCAAAAGAAAAGGGGCCTTCTTTGTGGTGATGCTACACAAATATAACCTTGTTTAAAAATACTTGAAATGAAATGGAACAATAACCAATACAAGTTCTATACTCTTGGCCGACTCAAAAATCCTCGGCCAACTCCGGTCTTTCTGTGAGGAGTCTGCATGTCCTCCCCGTGTTACTGTGGATTCTCTCTGGGGACTCTGGGTCCTCCCACCGTCCAAAGACATGCATGTATAGGTTAATTGGCAACTCTAAAGTGTCCCTAGTGAATGAATGTGAGAGTGAATGGTTGTCTGTCACTGTTTGTCTCTATATGTATATGAATGAATGATTGTTCTCCAGAAAAGAATGTAACTACAAGAAAACTTTATTTTCCAAAACCTTAGATAGGAAAGGTAAATGGTCTAAAATTTGACAAAACAGCAGGACCAAGGTTAGATATGTTTTAGAAAAGGCCTGACCACAGCTTGAATACAGTTGGTACAGAACCTGAACTGGGGCAGCTGTTAATGAACGAGAGGAGGCATGGGCCTGCAGTGTTAAAAACCTTTAGATGGGACAATGTTAAGTAATGTTACATTAAAGCAGACATGAGGAAGAGACCCTTCTCAAAGGTTTGCCTAGGGCCAGAAATTTGCTAAGCCCATCACTGGGTACTTCCTCACAAATATCATTTTCACAAAGATGGGTAGATTGCAGATTTTGTTGAAGTGTAATTATATGGTTAAAAATGCCAGTAAAACTATGTTTTACCAGCAAGCTCTAAAATGCCTAGACCTCAATGTTAGAGCCACAGTTTCTCGCTCCATACTTATTATCTGGAAATCATTACATATAAAAAAAACAATAGATCTTTATACTTCCAAACATGGGTTAACACAATAAGGAGTTGGTGGATAGTAACTGAAATAATAAAAGATAAAAAAAATTTATCAAACAACCAATTTCCTATCATATAAAAGGAATATAAGTCAGTGACTCGCAGTATCCCAGACGGTAAGAAACAACTAATGAAAGATCAACAAGCCATCCCAAATGCAATTAACACATATAACAATAATTTTCACTGATTTGGAATTAAAAATTTTGGAATATATATTGGAACAAAACTTGGATGATGCCTTTTCTATTCTAAATGTAGTTTCTGTCATAGGTTTAATGAAAATATCCTATCCCTTTTCTTTATATATTTCAAATTTTAAAAAATTATGGAAAATGTTTGAAAAATATTTATCACCAATAGAAATAAAAACAGAAAATATAATACTATTCTTTAAACATGAAAACCAAAAGATTTTTAAAATGTAAATCTCTACTTTGTACTTTGTCTCTAAACATTATAATAATTACTTTGAATCAGAAAAACAATTAACAAATAATAAAGCAATCAATTTGACCAACATTAATGAGGAATTCACATCTTAAATCACCTTATTCCATGGAAAAGGGGGAAGGAAAAAAGGGACAGTAAGAAGAAGGAAAGGTAAGAAGGTGGGGAAAGGAGGGAAAAAGCGAAGCTAAGGAATAAAGGAAAGAAAATAAGGGAAACATTTATTTAGTATTTTTTGTTACTGTATTTTGTTTACTTTTTTTTATGATTTTAATATATTGATATGAAATGTTCTTCTGAAATATGTATATCGTGGACTTACTAGGTAACTAATCGAATAAAAAAACAATAATACTATTCAGTGGATATTTCTCTTTTTTGGACCATTTTCTGTAAACTCTAGAGATGGTTGTGTGTGAAAATCCCAGTAGATCAGCAGTTTTTGAAATACTCAGACCAGCCCGTCTGGCACCTACAACCATACCCCGTTCAAAGTAACTTGATTCTCGGTTTGAACGGTTTTGGTTTCTAGAATGAGTGTATGTGGTGTTTATGCTTTTATGTTGAAGGTTGAATTACGCCGGAAGTCCTCTTGTTGTTGTCACTTGCCGGAAGTGACAAGTCTGAAGCGGCAGTTGAATAAATGAAGTAGTGTATTTTCACAGTTTATTTGAGCCATAGAAGAAGCCTTGTGCCGTAGACCAGCACGGACCCCCTCAGGGCTCCTCGGGTGATTTGGTGTTTCGTCTGGATATTCGCTGTGGTTGTAAAAGGTCTGGACATGTGCACACAGACGAAGGCAGCGGCTCTGATGGCCAACATCCCGCGTGCGGACATAGACCCGTCCGGAGTGTTCAAATACGTGCTAATACGAGTTCACAGCCGAGAGGTGGGCGACGACACCGAAATAGACATAGTACGGGGATACGGCTGGGCAGAGTACCACGGTCAGTCCAAAACAGACTAATAATATAGTCGAACACAACCCCTTCTGTTCTCATAGATAGTGGACTATTACTTGAAAGCTAACAACATACCCTGAATGTATCACTCCGCTTAAAACGCTGGACAGGTCTGAGGTTTCAGCAGGTGACAGGTTGTGCTTACATTTATGTGCTTACAAAAAAACATGCTTACAACGACGACTTCACCCTTTGAAGTTTAATTTTTTTAATATAATCAGTCAAAGTTTAATAAATACAAATACTGTCTGTATGTTTTTCTGATGATATGATATTTAATAAAGTCTGAAATTCTTTATTGTAATACTGTAAAAATATATATTACTTTTGGTCTCTCATGTATTTTTTTTTTTGCCAGCTGATATCTATGACAAGGTGTCAGAGGAGCTGGAGAGGGACGGCATCCTGGACTGTGAGTGCATTGGAGGAGGACGGATCAAACATGACCCACAGGCCAAGAAGATCCACATCTACGGATACTCCATGGTACAGTGATACTGTCACTGCCAGCATTACCAAGAGTATTTTCAACCTTCAATATGCCATTTTTTTCTGAAGAATATAATGGGAACTCTGTTGATGTTTGATGACAGGGATTTGGCCGAGCAAACCACGCAGTGTCCACAGAGAAGCTGAAAGAGCGCTATCCTGACTATGAGGTGACCTGGGATAATGAAGGATACTGATGCCTTTAATGGACAAACTTCAAGATGGACTGACACATTGCTTCTCTTCAACAGCACAGCTCTGATGATGGCTGTAATTGTATACATAGACTGACAGATCATTAAAGTAACTGAGTAATTTAATTAGAAATTAACCACTCACTCTATCACACTAGGTTGGGATTTTGATAAAGCAAAACCACTCCTTTCAACAAACAAGCTGCTTAATGTCATTGCTTATTTTCTGTAAAAAACAGTGGAAAAACAATTTTGGTTGTAGACACGCCCTAATGCATTTTGTTAAAGGTTGAAGGTGTTAGACGCTGGTAGTTTTAGTAGGAAAACAGAACTGTAAATGGTTAAATATGGCCAGGCAATACATAAACGAATACTATAATAATTGAATTACTACCGTGACAATTGGGCATATAGATTTTTTAGGACTCTATTACACATGAGATATTACATTCTCATTATTGGCAAATGGAACTTTTATTGATGTATTTGACACACAAATGGCAGAATTAAACTTTTAACAATGATTAATCAAAGTTCTTTGCACATCTTCAGCTGGAGAAAGTAAGAAGTGAGCGTAACTTAAACAGTCCACACTGTCTGACTTTCAACAACAGTAAATTTTATTTACAGATGACTCAAAGCCAAAGCAACGTTTCGGCCATGGGCATGGTTCCATGGTAGTATGATGTATAATGGTGTAGTATGAAAAAGCCATCTTAAATAGGAAGTGGCCGAGTCATCTCCCAGGATGCAATGTTGTGTAAAAAAATATATATTCATCTTATTTACAATATTGCAACAAAAAGATAGTTATAAGATTATAATGGTAAGGTAATACCATAATAATCTAAACATTCACAAGTGATGACATTTCTGACATTTCTTTCCAGTATAAGGATGTTTAAAAGGACTGGTTTTAATAGTATTATGGCATTGTGCACAATTATAACAACAATAAGTCCCATTTGGAATGGGGGGACAGAAGGGTAGTGACCTGTGGTAACCTTTGGGTTGAAGAACAAGGCCGTCTCTCAGATTTTTGCCCCTCCTGTTAAAGAGGGGTGGCTGCTGAAACATTGACAGTTCAGGTCAGATGTCAAAATGTGCCAATGTCTTTTGAAGATGGACTTGATAGCCACAGAGTGTGGTGAATATTGAGTTATGCAAGTGACAGAGAATTGTTTTTACCTTTTTGTAGTCTTCTTTAACTGTGTGTTTTTTTTAAAAAAAGCCTGTTCATATGCTTTTTGGATCCATAAATCTGGATATCCTTGTTGAGCAAACGTTACTTTCATGTCTTTGGTCTTTTCAATGAAGTCCTCATTTGACAGATTTTGACAAACAAATTTGTTTTTAAAATGAAAACATAATTGGGTGTGCAGACAGTGCCCATGCTTTTACCTGATATATGTAGATATGTATTATATTTCATGACAAATTCTGTAAGGTCTACAATGAGTTGATTGTTAGGGTTGGCTGTGCTGCTGTGATGTTGTAGGTGATGACTTAAAGCTTCAATGCCGCCATCATGTGGGATGTTTGTATATTGGCTTGTAAAGTCCATGGTTAACAATACGGCATCATCAGGAAAGTTCATTAAACTGGAACATTTCTCTACAAAATCTGAGTAGTCTCTAATGTTTGCAGGAAGTGTCTGTACACATGGTTTAATGAAACAATCTAAAAATGTGGATAGTGGAGACCATAAATAATTGTTTTGTGCAACAATAGGGTCCCCTTAAGGGTTGGTAATTGATTTGCCCACTTTAGGTAGTGTGTATATTACTGGGCAAACTGGACATTTGCAACAGAGAAATGAATAATCACCGTCAGAAATCCATTTATTATTTTGGGTTTCTTTAAGATATGAGAGGAGTTGTTTTTTAAATGCCAATATGAGATCATAATCAAGTTTTTCTAAAAACGCACACATCTGACAGTTGGGACAGGACACGATTATTAAAAACAAAAAGCATGTTCAGTATTCTGTTAAAATGTTGTTTGAGTCTCTTAAACCCCTCTTTAATTCTGGGTCAGATTCATTTACACTGCTTCTGTCACTAAGAAATGAATACACAGATTAACACGCATATTTTCCCAAATTTTCCAAATCTTTGTGATTATTATTTGCAGATTTTCCTTTTTTTTCCTAAAATCAGCTTTGAACCGTTGAGGCTAGGACACATCTAAACATTTGATGGTGTACATTGGAATCTTACTTTACGAAGCAGTCTTTGAAGTCCTGGAAGTGTGACTGCACCAGCCTGGTTTGTTTCACAGACACATGTCTGTGTTCTCTTTCCTTTGACTGTTTTTGGTTTTTAAAGACTATTACCGACTGGGAACAGGCACAAGAACAGCAGTTTTGAAGATGCGTCTGAAGATGAGTCTTTCAGCCTTCACAATGTGGTGCTTGTAATTTATTTTCAGCTTAAAACACAATGTTAATAATAATATTAATAATACAATAATGTATGTGAATTTAACAGTTTTTGTTTTAACAGGGCAAGTAGACTGAGGCAAGTAGAGAGTGTATTGTTTAGTGGTACCTTGTTGTGTGTGGTTGGTTCAGGGAGTATAGATGCAGCTAATGGAGAGTGAGGTTGGACAGAGGGACTTAAGATTTCAAAAGGTAATGGTATGATTTTGCTTAGATTTGGGGATGTCTATGTCCATAGTTATAGCCAGATGATCTGAGATTGAGATTTTGATATGAAGGCCAGTGGAGCAAACCAAATCCAGAATGTGTCTGCAACTGTGAGTGGGAAAATTAACATATTAAGAATGTCCAGGAAGTCTGTTGAAGCTGTGTTTGGGGAGTCAATGTGTTTGTTGAAGTCACCAATGAGGAGTATGTAAGGACAAACTGAGCAATTCAGAAAAATCTGACAGGAGGAATTTATTGGTTTTGTTAGGTTGATAGATTTTTGCACTGGTTAGGGGATTGGAACCGAGGGTTTTAAAAGACACATGTTCAAAGCAAAGCAGGAATGGAGCACAATACCTCCACCACAGCCCCCGGAGGGAGGCTTGTCCAAATATTAAAATCCAGTGAGACTGTCTTGGTTTAATGAGAGATAAGCCAGTGGTTCAAGAACATAATGTGTGTTAATCAAAATAATATTAAATGTAAGTGTATTAGTCCAGGTACATTATCACAAGAGCTTCTACAACACTTGTGCACCGTATTGATTTATCTGTGTAAGAATGCCAGAATGGGAAATGGTTTCTTGCAGGTGCATTGTGGGTAAAACATAAAGTCCAGGTGTTATCTCCCGAAGTGCAGACGCAGTCAGAGTCAAGGCTAAAGAGTCTCCAGGACAGATTCAGGTTAAAGGAATAGAAGATGATATGTTTAAGGAGCGCTGGCCTGGTTCTGTTGCTGACTCTGTGGGGTAAGACACTGTCTACTTTTACTTTTGACATAATGAAACATTCACACCATTCATAACTGTGTAAATCATCTTTAAAAAAGAAAGAGTTCAATAAGCTGTTATGGTATACTTTTACTAGTGTATATTTTTATTTTCAGAATTGGGTTGATAGACATCCTACACTTCCAAAAATTCACATAGGCCACACTTTTGCCTTTTAAAATACCCCATAATAATAAATAAATGTTTTCTATCATAAAAAACCTGTTATGATAATAATATACCTATTTTATTTTTCACTCAAATCAAAAAACACAGTAAACAGAATTGTATTATCACATGCAATTATTATCAAATTATTTTTTAATTCAGTAAGAAACAAGAACAAATCCCAAATTTAACCAATAAAATTGTTGTAATTAATTTTATGGACCCAGAGGTTGATGCCATGCCTATGACCTGGTGTAGTGCAGGTTACAAAAGGGCAGCCAGCGTCACCACTGACTTTATTGGTCATCATATCTTCACCTCACCTCCCTTTGAATTTTGTGGTCATCCTTTTTAAAGGTTTAAAAAGTTTTCATAGGAGTCTTCTTACCTGCTTTTGTTCAGAGGACCACAGTCGCCTTATAAAAGCCTTTTCAGGACTTCCTGCTGTCAAGGTTTTATGACTGGCTCATAAATGAACAGGCTCAAAGGCCACAGACTCCAGGACAACAGCATCAGTCCGTTGGCTGAGAAATGCAAACAAATTTTGTTTGCACCTCGTGCAAACAAAATTTGTGTGTGCATATTTGCAAATGTACAAAAGCTAAAATTTTAAATCTTACACACAAAGCTCTAAAAATACACACACAAAACCTTTGCTACAGTCCTGCCATGTCAGATTTGTGTGTCTGTGTTTACTTTTGTGGCCCTAAGTTTAGACTTATAGGCTGTGTGCATTTTATTCCTCCATCTTCTTAGGAATACGATTGGAAAACATCAGGCCCAGCAGAAAAGATGTTGTGTAAATTTTTAGTTCAGATTAAAAGAGAGAGAGACAATGAAGACAGCATACAATTTAAAACGAATGATCAGGTTTAATTTTTGCAAGAATGAAGAAAAGCACACACATGTCACAATGGTAAAGGAGGAAGTTTGCTTGCAAAAGTAAACAATACATGACACTCCCCATGACAAGTTCCCAGGTGCAGGATTTAGTCGGTGGCAAGTTATGTCTGTCTAGTTATGTTTATGTCTAAGTTCATGTTTGGATTAGCATGAAGGACATGACATGAGCAGGTCTGACATGACCTGAAGAGGACTAGGAGCAAACAGTGATTATTAAATATATGACATTTATAATTATTATAACACAATAAACTAGATGACCTTACTTCCTGGTTTGTTTTATACAAAAGCATGCTGTTTTTCAAAGGCAGCCATGATGTAACAGCCCAGTGCACTTTTGCAACACAGTAGGCCTTTAAATATCGATTTATTCTGTTTTTTGTAGCTGTTGGATCTGAGGCTCAGACTTGTGTAGCTCCGGAGAAGACATGTGACTTTGTGTGTGACTGCACCGAGTGTGAAGATGAACAGAACTGTGGTAGGTCCAACCATTCAAACTGTTTTAAAGACTCTACATTTGATTCAACCATAGTATTGCATGTATTTTGAGAGTTTAGCAGGATTTAGGGTTAGGTCTCTGTAGACCAGCGGTGCCCAAAGTGGGGCCCTGCCAATGGGTTGTGACTGAAATTGCATACTGAAGACTGCTTTAATTTGCAATGACACATTACCTTAACAGTTTAAAGGTCTTAAAACAAAAACACAGGTAACTATAATAACTACATTCCAGGTAGGTGTATGCATGTGTGCACATTTTCACAAATCCACAACTCGTCCTATTTTTATGGATTTTTGAAAGGCCTGAGTCAGGGTAAATTTGGGTCAAAAGGCTTAAAGTAGCACCACGTAACGTTTAATCCAATAATAAATATTCTGAAAATAATTAAGATGCTTCTTATGAGATTAGTCGAAGCATGTCTATCTCGCTGACACAGTCACCCTCAGCTGGGTTACATTAGAACCCAGTCTACCACACTACACATATAATAAATAAAATAAACACGGGACCCTAGCAGAGTCCTTTGTACAATATACACTAAAATGACCCTACCTTTTTAGAAGACATGTTCTTTCTTCTAAACTTTCCATCTAAAACATCCCTACTTGTAAACAAACATGGCTGCCAGAGAGTGTGCCCTCTGCTGGCTAAACAAAGGGTGCTTTAACTTTGTTTCAATTAGGCCCTACTTGTCAGAAAAGAATGGAGTGGTATGTTCAGTGGCACACAGAAAAAATACATTTTAAACAAAAGTTGAAGTTTTAAAAGATTTTTGTGTTTGGCCCTTTTTTTTCTTTTTTGCTATAAGGTGCTTTGGGAACAAACACAGCAAACACATATGCATATAGTTGATTTACTGTAGAAACATACAAACAAAGGGCCAATACCTACTGTGTTTGGATTAATAGCTTGCTAAAAGGAATAATAGGTCAAACTGCTATGAATGTACTCATTATGTCATTCAAATGAATACCCGCTTAAACACACCAGAGCCATTGTTGCTTCTGTTGTCCCCTGAAGGTTACATGGGGGAGCCGTTTGTGTGTGACTTTGAGGAGACGGCAGGAACGTGTGGATGGACAGACGCGTCCCTGAATGCACCGTTCAAATGGGAGAGACGTCAGAGAGGGGACACGTTTACAGACAGGGGACCATCCTCAGACTTCACCACCGGGACAGCTACAGGTAAATGATACATTCTACCAAAAATCCTATAGAAGGCCTTGGAAAAGTAGATCATTAGTATTATTAACATCCTTTTTCTAAACATTTTTTTGCCATTTAAAAAACAATCATCACCCAACTCACTCCACAGTTTAGTGTGGCTATTAAAATTAAAGTTTTATTTTTGTTCAAAAAGTTCTATTTTAACCTGACCTTATAAACCTAGACTGTAGCTCACCAGCTTTAAAGTCATGGAAAAACAATAGAAAATAAGATAAATGATCAAAAGCCCTATACAGTAATATGTTGTTCTTCCTGGAAACCAATTTTATCAAACATTACAATTTGAAATATGTTTAGTGGTGTATAGTAAGTATAGCAAGTAAAATGATTAAAGCGTCTGGGTAAATATGAAATTGTGAAAGAATTCTACACATAATGCTAGTCACATTTTGCAGGCTGGTTTATGGCGGTCACTGCAGTGAAGTCCGAGACAATGAGTACGGCTGTTTTAGTGTCACCAGAGATGAAGCAGTCATCTCCAACCTGCCGACTCCATCTCAGATATTTCATTTGGGATTCAGGTAAAAACTGCCATTATGACTTTTAAGATGTTCATTGTCCTAGTTTATATTCCTGTTATAGGAATTTTTGATCCGTATTATTTAGAGAGAAACGTAGACATAGTGTATAAGAGTATCATTTTAAAATGAATGGCCAGGTGTAATTCTTGCAAGAATGAAGCAAAAGCATAAACATGTCACAAGTGGTATAGGAGGAGGTTTGCTTGGAGATGTAAACAATACATGAGATTTTATATTTCTGCAGTGAAAGCTGTAAGAAGAGTATCTTTCACACACACTCCCCAGCACAAGCTCCAGGTGCAGAAGTCCCGTGACAAGTTATGTCTACGTCTAGTTCTTGCTTGGATTAGCATGAAGGACATAACATGATCAGATTTGACATATGACCTGAAGAGAACTATGAGCACCCAGTAACTATAAACAATATAAACAATAGGAAATAAAAATGATTATAACAATTCCCTAAATACTTTACAAATGATTCTCTCCTGCTTCCTGAGTTTAGCCGGTGTGTAAAGCGGTTCAAAGTCCCCAAACTAAATCTTACCCAGTGTCTCCTGTCAGCTGTGGCCTGTTTGTTAATTGGCTTTCTGTTTCATAGTGAGGTGAATAAGTAACACAAAAGGCTTTTAGCAAGGAATGAGGCCCAGTAATACCCCTGACATTGACCCCTGACAGACCAGGCTCTGTGCCGGTTCTGCAACATGCAAATTTACCTATGGATGAATATCTCAAAAACAAAACTTATACTCTCTGTCAATCAATAGTTGCTGGATTTCTTATGAGTCACTTATAAACGTAATAGAAATGTAGGGGCTAGTTTTATGGGTTATTTTCCACTCTAGTTGTTTTTCAAACATTGTCTGTTTGCACTTTTGTATGTAGCTGTAGAACTTATGTCTACTCCAGAAAAGTTAATTGTGTACTGTATCGTTAAGAAAAAACTTTGTTAAGCAACTTAAGATAACTTATATCCAAAGGTTATCTTGTTTCTTTGCTCCTTTCAGGTCACACAGGTTTAGGCTCTGCTCCTCTCTGGGCGTCATTGCGTTACCACAACAACCAGGAGGCAGTGGTGTGGCGCCCAGAGTCCACCAGTGTCCGCGGCTGGAGAGAGGCCACTGTGTTTCTGGGACGGGTCTCGTCTCAGTTCAGGCTGGTCTTTTACTCGCAGAGAAAAGAGGGACACACTGCAGATGTGGCTCTGGACCAACTGCACTTCCTCCACTGCGCTCTGCCCTGTACGTAACCACGTCACAAAAATAGCCTGGACAAATATTAAATAATAATATAACAGTATCATCAATATAATACAAGATCCGCTTATTAGTGCGCACAATAATACAGAAAATGATAAACATGGCAATAGATGGCGGCATGGTGGCAAAGTAGTTAGTACTATAGCAGCACGATCTGACCCCGGAAGGAAAATAGACCCCACTCAATGACTGCGTAAAAATGCACACATCCATTTACAGTACAAAAACTGAAGAGGAACATCATCATCTAAAGCCCAAATGCTGTTTTAAAATATAGCAAACTACTAAAAAATTTTTTTTAAATAATTACAATTTGGTTTGATTGGTTTTAGCTTGTGCAGATTAAGGAAATTTAATTGAAGTTTAATTGACTATTTTTTATGAAATGTGCTGCCCGTTTGTGTTTTTTAGCTCATTAGGACTTTAAAAACATTCATTACTTAGAGAATCTGTTGCCGTATTACCTAATGCATATTTGTATGTCCAAGTTTTCTGTTGCCTCACAGTAAAAAAGTCCATCCCAGTGTAAATACTTGTGTTAGGCAATGTTTCATGTGCTTCTTTTGAAAAGGTCGGAAATGGTCTTCTTTTGCTCTCATAAGCATTCCTCAGCCATAAAATATTACTTGTCTTTAATTGTCGAACCAAAATAGAGATGAAATTCCAAGTTCTTCTTCTACCGTTTTTCAATTCCTACAAGGCCCTCTGGTTTTGTTGCAATTGGACTTTTATTTTTTTTGCAGTACTCATTATCAGGCCACATTAGTAGAACAGAGCCATGTAGTTGTGTGAAGTTCAACTCCCAGGTATGGGTTTCCCCCATCAACATCAAAAGACATGCACTGTATTCTCAGGCTACTAGCATAACCATTTACTGCCACAAGATCTGGAGAGGGTTCTTGGGCAGCCCCTGAGATCCATTGGATTGGATAAATGCAGAAAATTCCCCCACGCCCATGGGAATAATAAAGATTAACTTAGATGCTGATCATAAACAAATCAAATTAACTTTAATACAATGGTTACAACAAATGTTTTGAGAGAAAATCTTGTAATAACTAATACAGTTTATTCAAATAAATTTCAAGCATTTAACAGACAGCCTTAACAGGAAGTTCATTTACTCTGTCACTGAACTTTATACGTGTCCTGTTATTAACAGTTTAGTCATTCCCTTTAGTTATAAGAGCCGCTGATAAAAGAGTTACTCCATTTATTAGACTTTTTTAAGTAATGATAATGAAGGAATACATAAGTACATAAAATTGTTTATTATTAATGTGATTACAGCTCCTCCTGCGACAGATTGTGCAAACGGGACACTGAAGTGCAGGAACGAGGCCTGTGTGGAACAGACACTGGTCTGCGATGGGACGGACGACTGCGGAGACGGGACAGATGAGGAGAACTGTGGTGAGTTCTCTGAAGCTGCACAAGTGAATATCTGTCTCAAATAAGTTGTTGGTGTTCGATGACTGGATGGTGTTATACTTATACGGTTATATGGTTTTTACGTAAAGATTGCACTTTTCCGAGCTCCTTAAATGAATTGTTTCTAAGTTCCCCATTTGGCCTCAAAGAAGGACATTAGGCCCATAAAAGAAATTCAAATTCTTTGGGATTAACCATGGGGTTTCTCATGAATAGTTTACATGTAGTTTCCTGTCATTATGGAAGCGGTGTTGGATTTCTCTACAGGAGCGTACCACCGCTGTGACTTTGAGGACGGTCTCTGTGATATGTGGGATCTGAGGTCTTTGTCTTCTCTCAAATGGTTCAGAACCAACCAGGAAAACATATCCATCACTGATCCAATGAAAGGCCCGGGCAGAGACCATTCCACCAACACTGCGAAAGGTAACTGCATTAATCAATGTACTGTCTGAGTTACCACTTTGTAAACCCCATTACCTATAACACTAATTATTGTAAATGATTTACCAGACCAGACATGAAATATGTATACGCCACAGACAGGCAAATGAGAAATGTTATTAAGTTAAACAGCTTAGTGTTATTACATAACTTAATCAGGATTAAACCAGGACTAAATGTAGAAATGAACCAGGTCTAAAGCAGAGCTTATTTATTTAGACGCTTTTGAGGCAAAAAGGAAATGTCCATCACATAGAAGACCATAACGTCACTGGATTCAAGTCATTCTTTGTGATCATGGATATTATAAAAAGGACACAAGAACAATTTATTGTGCAACCCTAGCAAACTTAAAGTCACCTGCATTTGTCATCATCTTAGAAGCTTCCACTTTGTGATACTATTTTAAACATTTTAATGACTTTCCTTGGAATCAATCTGACATGTTATTTGAGCTGTTACACCCTCAAGGCATCCCCATACATATAAACAAAAAAAGTGGAACACAGATAGAAAGCCATATGTTAATTAAAACATATATTTGACTACTGATGGAAATCCTGCTTAGTGTGTCTTTATCTTAAACTATTTCAGGTCACTTCCTGTATGTGACTGTCCCAGAGTCTGATCTGAAAGAAGACTGGGCAGCTTTTCAAAGTCGACTCCTTGAACCCACCACCAGTTCCCTTCCCTGCAAGGTGAGACCACAATCCTCTTAAAACATGTTTTTAGTTTTGAAGTGTGAATCATTTGCCATAATCTGCATTGTAGATGGTGATGTACACGCACCAGTTTGGCCCGCGCTCAGGAGGTTTGACGGTGCTGGTGGCAGACAAGAACATTTACCCTGTTTGGGAAAGGGGCGGGGCTCTGGGAGACGTCTGGGTCCGAGCTGAGGTGGACATCGTCACCAACACTAGTTTTCAGGTCGGTTGATGGTTAAAGTGGAGTGGGCTCTAGAAGGAAGAGCTCAAAGAAATTTCCTAATTCTTACACATCCCTCATCAATTTACCTATTGAAAAAAAACATGTGTGGCTGATCGCGTTTAGAGTAATAGTGAAAATATCTCAGTTAAACCAGGCTTGTGTTTATCCCTGTTTCTGAATATGGTACAATTATAACTGAGATAATCAAGTCCATATAAATGCACACTGTGTCTTTAACGTGTCACCTATTTCTATTTGGCATACTGGAAAACCTGGAAATGTACTGCATGGTTTTCAAGTCATGGAGATGACCTAGAAAGAAATGTCTGTAAATAATGTTACCTTATACTTAATGTTGGTCAAGATTGTCTGTAAACATTTTGCCCCCTAGCAAAGTGATGTTTGTGCAAAATACACTAGAATCACCTTCTGTTTTAGAAAACACCTTATTTCTTCCAAACTTGTGGTCTTAAACGTCAGCATTTGCACAGAGAGGGATCTGTGCCCTCTACTGGCTAAAGGTTGGCTTTAAGACTGGAAATGTGTATAACTGACACAGAACATGTAGTTGAGGAAAGCTTTGTGAGTATACATATCTGTGTTGTTCAAGACAGGAGACAACATTGAGCCGTTAGCCTTGAAGGCAAGGTTGTTTTAAGGTGATGACGGCGCATGATGAACCCATTGTTATTAAAAGTTATGTGATTAAATGCCAAAACCAAAGAGTCTGTTTTATGTTTGGTAAATTCTGTTTTGAATTCAGATCTTAATTATGGCCGCCATCAGAGACTTAGAATATGGAGGCATCGGAGTCGACAGTATTGTGTTGTCTCCCGAGTGCCGCAATTCTTCAGGTAATCTCTGCATCTGACTGTTATTACAAAACAACAATCATCATATATCCAGTGTTAATAACGTGTATTCCATGTGGCAGGAAACTGGAGCATGCCTAAATTCCCCAAACCTCCCAAACATCCGTGCACCTCTCCGGAGAAGATGTGTGACTTTAACTTGGACTGTGAGGGAGCTGAGGACGAGGCCAAGTGTGGTCAGTTCAGCTTTAATACGTTTTATTCCCCACTGGTTCCTGATTAGTGGTGCTTTAGGGTGCGCTCACACTTACCGTGTTTGGTGTGGTTCAAACAGACTCTGGTGCGGTTGCTCTGTCAGTACAGTTCACTTGGATTAGTGTGAATGCTCCAGACAAACCTTAGTGCGCATTAATCATTCCCCAAGACCACTCCCAAAACAGAGATCTTATCTTCCAAGTGAACTCTGGTACACGGACAATAGACCAAAGAACCTAGTGTGTTCCTTAAAAAATGCATGTTTTTCCATTTGCCCCGTAGTTTAACATTCCAGCTGTGAAAGCCGGGGCTTTTGGCTGACAAACCAAACTTAATAGATGTTTTTCTGTTTTAGGGCAAACTAATTGAGGTCACTTTTTCAGACACATAGATGACATTTATCATTGGTTAAGTGTACAAATAAAATTCTACGCCTGATGGGCTCCACTCCCCTGCAACCTGTGAAGAATAAGCGGAAGAAAGTTATTTAATTTGTTGGCATTTTGATGTAGCGTCCACGTTTCTTTTAGGTGAGCTAAAACAGTGACTTTAGAAAGAGCTGTGTACAAATCGAATCCCTAACCATCTTTCACCTTTGTTCACATCTTCTAATTATTTTGTGTTGGAGGGCAACAATATAGTAACCCTGACAATATTCAGTTATAGTCCAAGTGATACAGTATAAAGTGATTGTATACTGTATAAGTATCTTGGGCTCTTGTTTACGAGTGAGGGAAGAAGGAAGCGTGAGATCGGTGCAGCTTCTGCGGTGATGCGGTCGATGTACCGGTCTGTCATTGTGAAGAAGGGTTCCTACTCTCACCTATGGTCATGAGCTTTGGGTCATGATCACAACGACAAGATCCCGGATACAGGTGGCTGAAATGAGCTTTCTCCGCAGAGTGGCGGGGTGCTCCCTTAGAGATAAGGTGAGGAGCTCAGTCACTCGGGAGGAGCTCAAAGTAGAGCCGCTGCTCTTCCACACCGAGGTGAGCCAGCTGAGGTGGCTCGGGCATCTGGTTTGGATGCCTTCTGGACACCTTCTTGGAGAGGTGTTCCGGGCATGTCCCATTGGGAGGAGGCCTCCAGGAAGGAGCTGAAGGAAGTATCTTGGGAGTGGGAAGTCTTGGTGTCTCTGCCTAGACTGCTGCCCCCGCGACCCAGCCCCGGATAAGCGAAAGAAAATGGATGGATTGTCTGGAGATATCCTTTTATCATCAGATGCTTTCTGACAAGATTCTGGATCATATTTTCCATTTCCCTAAAAAAAATTTCCATGAAAATTCCAATATTGTTGATGTGTATAGCCTTGTGTATACTATTATAAAAGAAGAGTGCAGATAAAAAAAAAACACTTTAAGTTGTAGTGGAGCTAGTAGGTGGAGCTCAAGAGGAAGGTTCTTAACCTCCCCTTGAACATTGTTAAAGTTGAGGCTGTTCCAGGTTTTTGCTGCATGAAACTTAAACGCTGCTTCACCCTGTTTAGTTCTAACTCTGGGCACGAGCAGAAGCCTGTCCCAGATGTTCTCAGAGTCCGAGGAGGTTCATAAGCTACTAGCATTTCAGAAATATATTCTGGTGCTAAACCATTTAGAGACTTGTAAACCAGCAGTGCTGTTTTAAAGTCTATTTTCTGAGCAACAGGAAGCCAGTGCAGAGATTTTAAAACTGGACTGTGGTCGTACTTCCTGGTGTTAGTTAGAACCCGAGCAGCAGCGTTCTGAATAAACTGAAGCTGTCTTAATCCTCGTTTTGAGAGACCAGTGAGCAGGTCGTTACAATAATCTAACCTGCTGGAGATAAAAGCATGAATAAGTTTCTCTAAGTCTGGTTGAAACATTATCCCTTTGACTCTGGAAATGGCCCACCAAGGACCCCTGGTGGGCCATGAAAGTTCTGCAGGGGGGACCACAAAAGGTTGTCCATATATGATTGATTGATTGATTGATTTTGTAATCTTTAGGGGTGTGGTTTCTGGACTTTGGGATGGCTTTTTTTTGCTGTGTTTACCTAATTTATGTATCATATTCCGATCATTTCAAGAGTTGTGTTTGTGCAAAAAGTGAAGAGTTTGTTTGGCATCAGTCTGGTACTTCTCAGTCACTTTGAGCACTAACATGACGTTGTTACAGTTTAATGAGCTTCTTATTGAATATTAATGTGTTTGTTAACCCGCCCACCTCATATAACCAGCAACTCCTACCTGTCTAAAGAAAATGCAGATATAACTGGTGTATTCCAGTTATATCTAGAATATAACTCAAAGAAGAAATTTCCTAAATCTTACGCAAACCTCATCAATTTTTATATTGCGTTTGTAAATTGCAATATGCATCCCAAAAGGTAAGACCATTTGGGACGCTTTAACATTTGCATTCTTTAAGTTTTTAATAGTCTACATCTTTATTGTTTTAGGGGACTTTGCGTACCCAGAGGGCAGTTTGGGTTGGACTGACTCCAGCATCGGCAGTCAGGGCTGGCAGCTGCATGAAAACGCAACATCAAAAGGTTTTAAAACAGTCCCAGTAAATCTCATTTCCTTAAAACCCGGGATAAAGCAGATCATTTCACCCTTGTCCCTCTGGATTTTTGCAGAGGTGTACCTGTATTTAGCAGAAGCAATGGGACGACAGACGACTGAAGCCCAGACTAGAACCCCTCTCCTGGGACCATCGGGACCGGCCTGTACCCTCAGCTTTGACTATGCTCTGACGGGGAGTCCAGAGCACATCGGTACCACCATACAGACTAGTCTTAATTCTGGTTTAGTCAGATGGAAATCTTGGTTTAACCCGGCTCGCTCTAGTTTTGTCTTGGCTTTCATCCAATTTTCGCTCCAGGTTAGATTCTGGTTTAGAGCTGGGTTTTTTCTCGGTTCTAGTCTTGGTCCCAATTTAATTTTAATCCTACTTCAGATTTGTTTTAAACCTAACATACTCCTTTTTGACATTCTATTAATCCACATATGTGTAGAGTATATAACCTTGGTCTAGTCCTGTTTGAGCCCTGGTTTTGGTCCTGACTGAGTGTCGGTGTGCTGCAGGGGAGCTGTCGGTGCGAGTGGTGGACAGTCTGCTCGGAGCTCAGCCCAAACTGTGGGAGTTCGCAGGAAAAACCGGAACAGACGAGGAGTCCTGGAACCACACTGAGGTTCTGATAGGACTCAGGAAAACTCGCTTCCAGGTAAATTCTGTTGTTCTATGACTCTACTATAAACCAGTGTCCTTTTTCTGCATTTTTTAATCACTCTTCCGAATTTCTGTCTAATCAGCTGGCGTTTGAAGCTCGTGCGGAGAAAATTTGCCCTTGCGCCAAAATCAAAGTAAAAAACATTCACTATGTTGATTGTAATGAAAAGTACTACCTATTTTCTCCTACAGGTAGGTAGTCCTATTTTTTAAATACACCACTTTATAGTTTACATATCCTGAAATCAGTTTTGTTGTGGGCTAAAATGTGTGTTTTCTTGGACAGGGGTGTCGTGTAATTTTGAAGATGGACTTTGCGGATGGTACCAGGACAAGAATGACAATTTTGACTGGACGGTTTTTGACGGAATGGACCACACAGTCAGCTTTGGTAAACTTTGAAGAAACTTTTTTGGATTAATGCACCAAAATAAGTGTTGAACAACATCAAATAATCTAAAAACCTGCTCAGTTGTGGCAAATATCATACTCCATAGTCACAGCACAAAAACACAGAGACTATTTAAGAAAACCTTCTGGGACGGTACACCAGAAGAAAGGCTTTTCTGTTTGTTGAAAAGCAGAGGGACTTTTAATAAATTGACTTTTTTGTGTCTGTGTCCAGGTAAAAGTCTGGTGGTGGACATGTGGAGTCCGTCACTCCGTGGTGCTTTCGGGCGCTTACTTTCATACATGCTGCCTCTAACTGCCTCAAACAACTGCCTCACTTTCTATTACAAACTCTCTGGGCCCAACACAGGTGAGTACATTTTTAAATAACTACAGACCAGCTAAATACAGATGCAGCAAAAGCATTCATGTGATATTTCTGTCATCTTTGTTCAGATGCTCACTACCCAAAACATTGAATAGTTTATCTTAGCTTAGATTCAGGTTGTAACTTATTAACGTTAAATTTATTACGTAACTATAATTAACTTGTAATGAATTGCTTAATTACATGTATTTAAGGTGAAGCTGAGATTTGGTCAGCATTCAGTGTAAATTGGTTTTAGTATAATATTTTAATTGTATTAGTCCTATCTGTCTGTATTAAACTCTTGTCTGGTTCAGGGGCTCTGAATGTGAAGCTGTTGGACGACAGCGGTTATGAGATTGTCCTCTGGTCACGCAGTGGATCTCATGGAAATGTTTGGCACGAGGCCCACTGCCCAGTGCCCTACCAGCTCATCCCCTTCAGGGTAAGACCATTTGTGATGCTTTAACAGCCCAGCTCTTTCACTGTTTGATTTTTTTAAAGGCAATATACTGTATAAATAACTGTCTTGTTACATGTTCTCAATTGCTCCATTAAGTCTGCAGTGGTAACTAAGAGTAAATAATAATAAGTCAATGTTTGTCAATGTTTACATTAATTTGGTGTAAATAATTAAAAATAAGACAGACTACTAATAATAGTACTGTTCCCCAGGCACTCACACTACTGTGTAATGTTCAGGTTAAATAATGGGTGTCTCAGTATCTCATCCGATAGAGCCCATCCCACAAACACAGGAGACCTGTGTTCAATCCTGGCTCAGGTTCTCTCTCTCACCCTGTTTCCTGTCTGTCTATTATCTGTTATCAAATAAAGGCCAAAAATAGTCTTTAAAAAAACTGTACAAAGTAACGTAATCTTATATGTGGAAGCTTAAAGATAAGTCTGTGTAAGAATGTGTATAATCTCAAAACCCAAACAACTCAACAGTTTTAAACTGTGAATCTCAACTTTAGAAATCCCACCTGGAGTAGAAATGTGTGTGTATATCTGCCTCATGTTGCACCTTCTCAAATTCACCTAGACTCAAGAACAGAGTCAGAGTCTGAAGTGAGACGGGAACAGTATGAGTTTTAGCTACTGGACTTGTCTTAAATGAAAACTGAAATAGTAGAAAGAGTTGTTGTCAGGGGACTCTTATGTATTGACAACGGAGTCTTATTCCAATGCAATTTGACACAAATTAAACAGTTTGTGTTTTTTGTGTGAAATTCATTGTCTCAACAAATAAACAGAATTGGTTGTGTTATTATTTATTTACAACCTCTCTAAACAGCTGATGTTTGAGGCGGTCCGCTCTGGCTTTGACGGACGCCTTGCCATCGATGATGTGGCGTTCACTGACACACCGTGCCACTCTCCGAGGACATGCTCATTTGAAGGAAACAGATGTGAATTCAGCAGCTCAGGAAATGTCCCCTGGCTTCACCGTAACGGGCGCATGTCTACAATCTCAGGGCCCAAAACCGACCACACTCTGGAGAACGAACTGGGTGAGACAATATGTCAAAAACAATTGGAATTTTTGAATTTGTCTTTACTGAATGTAGATGGCGCTAAAGAGGAAGGTTTTTAATCTCCCCTTGAACACTGTTAGAGTTGAGGCTTGTTTTACTTCATCTACATACTACAAACGCTGCTTCACCCTGTTTAGTTCTAACTCTGGGCACGAGCAGAAGCCTGTCCCAGATGTTCTCAGAGTCCGAGGAGGCTCATAAGCTACTAGCATTTCAGAAATATATTCTGGTGCTAAACATTTAGAGAATTGTAAACCAGCAGTGCTGTTTTAAAGTCTCTTCTCTGAGCAACAGGAAGCCAGTGCAGAGATTTTAAAACTGGACTGATGTGGTTGTACTTCCTGGTGCTAGTTAGAACCCGAGCAGCAGCGTTCTGAATAAACTGCAGCTGTCTTAACCCTCGTTTTGAGAGACCAGTGAGCAGGTCGTTACAGTAATCTAACCTGCTGGAGATAAAAGCATGGATAAGTTTCTCTAAGTCTGGTTTAGACATCATCCCTTTGACTCTGGAAATGTTTTTAAGGTGATAAAATGCAGATGATGTAATTGACTTAATGTGACTCTGGAAATTTAAGTCTGAGTCCATGACGACCCCTAGATTTCTAACCTGGTTTTTAGATTTTAGAGAAAGAGACTCGAGGTGACTGCTGACACTTTCTCTTTGTTTCTGTGGCCCAAAGATGATTAGTTCAGTCTCTGTTCAATTGGAGAAAAATTGTTTGCATCCTTGGAAATGTTCCAGACTGTAAGGAATTATTGACTATATTAGTGAGTTGTGGTGACAAACTGCTTAGTACTGATTTTAGAAATCTAGTGGGTAAAACACAAAGGCAGCAGGTGGATGAGCTCAGGCTGGAGACAGTTTTTTCAATTGTTCTGTCATTAATGGGTGTAAAATGTGTAAACTCAAACAAAGGTCTCCTATGTGGCTGCAGTGTTGTTGTTTGCCCTTTGGACTGTATCACGTGTTTAATGCCTTGAACCTTGTCGTTAAAAAACAATGCAAACTTATTGCATTTAGTGTTGGAAACTAATTCTGGAGGAAATGGAGCTGGAGGGTTTGTTAATCTGTTCACTGTAGCAAACAAGACACGTGAGTTGTTACTGCTGTTGTTGATGAGCTCTGAGAAGAATATTTCTCTTGCTTTTTTCAAAGTTTGATTGAAAACATGCAGATTTTCTTTGTATACCTCATAATGAATTAAGAGTTTAAATTTACGGCATTTTCTTTCGGCTTTTCGGCATTCCCTTTTCTGTGCCCTGACAGAAGGAGCATTGCTCCATGAAGCCTTCTGCCTCTTAATCACTTTAACCTTAACAGGAGCAATGGCGTCCATAACATTTAAAACACCTGAAGTATAACAATTCAACAAATAATCAACTTGACCTGATGAGGCATTTTCAAACCTGATTGCCTCCATAAACTGTTTCCTGGTGTTATCATTAATGTGTCTCTTCTGAACAACTGTAGGTCCAGCAGCAGCTTTTGCAATTATGGACAGATGGAAAAAGACACAAGAATGATCAGACAGAGCAACATCAATCACAGTGACATCTGAAATATGAACCCCTTAATAGGCCTTATAATGTAATAAGTCTTATATACTCATGTTCTGTTCAGGTTTCTACATGATGGTGAACACAGGATCAGACCTGCTTCCTGCTGGAGCAGCTTCCAGCCTCATCTCTCCACTGCATTATGGGACGTATCGTACCGAGTGTCTACACTTCTGGTACCACATGGGCGGAGTCAACCCTGGTAAAGCTTTTGCGCAAATTTATAAAACCATACAAGATATTTTACTTGATGAGTGCACAAAGAAAAAGCCTTTTACTAATTACTTTTGGGTTAATTAACTCGTGTGACAGTTTGATGCTGTTGTGTCTTTGTTGAAGGCTCTCTAACAGTTTACATTAAGCCTGTGAAAGGGGAACGGATAAAGATCTTTTCTGACAACCTGAACCAGGGAGATGAGTGGCGCCACAACAACGGCAACATCTCGACTAACCTTGTTGACTGGCAGGTAGAGTTTGATGATGTTGTAATGAACAAAGCAAACAAAAGAATGAACAACTTAATTAATTACAAACCAAAGGTTAGAAGATAAATAAAATAAAAATAAAAAAGAAGGCAAATTTGGGCTCAAAGGTGCTGGGATAGGCTCCAGTCACCCGCGACCCCTGACAGGACCAAGTGGAAAAAAATGAATGAATGAATTTGATAACATCAATAATAAAGTTGGGACAGGAGCTGGTCAACAATAGGTTGAAAAAAGACCTGGAAAAATATTTGGAAACTGATTAAATGTCTCCAAAAATCTTTTCATGATATTATGTTCTGAAGATGGTCTATGCAAATATTTTTACACAAATTTGAAATAATTGTTAGCTGTAAAACATCACTGTTAGCTGTTTTTTCACTTCCTTTTCCTTTTGTGCCCCAACTTTTTAAAGATGTGTTGAGATTTGCAAATTATTGTGTTCTGTTTTTATTTACATTTTACACAACCCCCAACTTTGTTTATATTGGACTTGTATTTCAAAATTAGCATTTAGTGTTCAATATAGTAGCAAAAAACATGTTATTATATCAATCCATCTGTGTTTACTACAGGCCGCCACAAGAGGGCAATAAAGATTGAGCACAAATTAAAGCATTTCCAGTACTTTATTATATTTATTTCAAGGTAGTTTTAAAATAAATTGTTTGTAAAGTAAAGTGCCTGAATACTTAATTTTGTCGGTTCTTCTATAAGGAATTAAAAGAAATATAAAAACGTTAAAATTTTCTTTTTCTTTTGCAGCTGGAGTTTATGGTGATTGGAGCTGGTGGTAAAAACACTCACATTGCCATCGACGACATCTATCGTTCATCTCATCCATGTGAACCTCAAGGTTGAACAAACTTAAATTGTTAAACAACTGAATTAGCTTATTTATATTTCAAAATATACAATTCTGCCCTATGACTGATAATTGTCCAGGTTCAAAATGCAGTTTGGAGAAAGGCCTGTGCAGCTGGAGCAACACTCAGGACGTCCTAAAAGACAAACTGGACTGGGAGCTGACCAATCTGGAGTCAGGGACACACTACCCCACCCCCGACGCTGACCATACTTTTGGGAACGAGAGAGGTGAGTTTTTAACATGACATTAATAACCGTGAAAAAGTTCACTATGTAAAATGTATTTTCTGTTCTCTGCAGGTCACTTCCTGTTTCTTCCTAGCAGCAACAGGACAGGAGCTAACCAGAACGCTTGGCTTCTTAGTCCTCACCTGCCACCAACCAGAGGCACCTGTTTGAAATTCTGGGCTAATATGCCTTACTCAGGTATCACTTGATTCTGTTCTGGAAATCACTGCATGGGCTCAGGAACATTTCAGAAGTTCAGCATGTCGTCCACAAATGTAAGCTGTTTCATGCAAAGAAGAAGCCATGTGTGAAGACCATCCAGAAACACTTAGATGCTGTTTGAGTACATGTACACGAGCAATGACATTACCGCACATGTCCACACTTACAGTGGGTTCCGTCTGAGGCGCAGGGCTATAAAAGCTAACGCAACGTGTGCAAACTGCAACATTTAGGTCCCCACTAGGATCGTAGTTACGTTGATGGATTATGTACACAAGTATGATGATAATTATATTAAACCCAAGTTTAAAGAAACATTCTGAATTATGCCAGTCATACAGTATTGTAATTGTTTTGTAACTATTGTGTGTTATGTTCTCTGAAGACACAGCGGTCAGTGAACTGAAGGTGTGGAGACAATCTGAAGGACAACTCAGTGAGTTACTGGTCATCACTGAAACCAGAGGATTATGGAGACACTTTGATGTCAACATCATATCTACTAATGAATACCAGGTCAGAATAAATACTGGAAATGTATTTAATGTTCAGTATTATATTGTATTTTAGCACACACTATTTTTCACTTTGACAAATTGTACTGTATGCAGATGGTACACATAGTCATTCGGTTTTAATGCCTAATGTTTTCAGATTGTGTTAGAAGGGCTCAAAGGCAGCTCTGGGTTTGTGGCTCTAGACGACATTGAGTACATCGTTGGAGTGGACTGCAATGGAAAAGTCACTGATTCAGTCAAAAGTAAGAGATGGCCACCCTGCTGACCCTCATGTTCTTCCCTTGGAGTTCTGCAAAACAATGGTGCTTGTAGAAAAGTAGATTAGATTAGTATTTACAAAGATTATTAACAGCTTTTAACAAAAGGTTGATGAATGTATTTACTGTAATGCTCTATAAGTTATATATATGGGCATATACTGTACAGTATGATGTATATAAAATTAAATTTGCTAAACATTTGCATAAAATTAAACAGATGCTTTTACTTAAACCTATTTTTCAAGATGGATGACTAAGAACCGTCACATACATCTATTACTGCAATAAAAAGCACCAAAAAGTATAGACCTTTGTTCTGAGCCTTCTCAGGTGCCTTGTCTTCTGCAGCCTCCAGTCTAATTCAACCTGCTGTGTTCCTCTCTTTCATAGAGAAACATCAGCCTGACAAAGGAGGCATCGCTGCGTCCGTCGTCGTGGTCTTACTGTTGATTCCCACGTTAATCGCTCTGCTGGTTTATTATTTGAAAACAAAAAAAAGGAACCCTTCACCCTCGACTTCTTTGGCTCCAGCTGGTTTTAGCAACGAAACATATGGATCAGACCTCACTGAATGACAAGTCTCATCGCAATATCTCCATGTTTAAGGTGTTGAAAAGAGGAATGAAAGTAAAAAATACTGTTACATGACAAAAAATGTACAAACTATTCTTGTAACAAATGTGCTGTGAGTGCTGCTTACTAACAATATTCAATGTATCAAATCACTCTAAAATAAAAGCTTTGGGCTAAAGCCAGACCTCGTGCTATACAGTTAGTAAAGGATTACTGTGTTATTTTTTACTTTACTTATTAACGGGACTAAGCGATAGAAAATGAAAGAATGAATGTTCCCTTTAGGGGTTGCCAAAAATCCTTTTTCTCAATAACTATATTATAAATAAGATGAAATGCCCTTCCAGATGCAATCCTCTCCATTTATTGGTTATCCATTATGTGAATTAGGTTTGCAGGGTACTAACCACTTCACTGGGCCCTCCTGTAGTACACTGCTTGTAATATAGTTCATTATATATTCAGATTATCTGGTCAATCAGATGGAGCGGACTCAAAGTACAAACTACAGATTGGGTCTTTTATTAATTGCAACTTTCCACTTTGTTAGTTTAGATGTCATTGATTAAATGCAGAAAGACCATAAAGTGAGTGTCCCACAGGCTCAGCACCCTCTGTTGGCTTTAACCATGTCTCTGTTAGTAATGAGAGCCTATGATTCTCATGGTACAATGAGTCATTTTGATGCTTGCAAGTGCAATATATTTAAAGTAAAAGCATGCACCAGACTCCAACTGAGAAAAACTCTTTTTACTCCTTTTGTTTGGCAGGTCTCTTCAAGACTGTCAGAGCTGGATACAGTGTGATTTTGTGATTTGAAGGTGACATCACAGTGGGACTACTTGTGTCACCCTTTATGACCCTCACACAGCAGACCTTCAGAGCCACCGTCTTCAGCAATCAGAAGCTGTTGGGGCATGTAAATCCCCTGGTGAAACAACAATTCATTTTAGCAGAACTCTTGTTTGGGAACTACCAAATTCAAACTATGGGTAATGTGCTGGTGCCATATAATGTCCTCCACATGATTTTAGTATTTACATGTTTTGTTTGCCTCAGATGGATGTTTTGTATCTTACTATACTAACTATATAAGAATAGAAAAAACTGGATCTCTACAAGAGAGGGTGGGTCGTGTTGTTTAAGAAGGGTCCCGAGGAAATGATGGACAATATGCCTTTAATGTAATTCCGAATTACAGCAACAAACATTGAGAGACATGGAGAGATTTTAGAGCAGCTCTCTTTGGATAAACACTGGGAACATTCTAAACAGAACATTTTCCGTCCAGTTGGGACATGGGGACAGTTGTAGGGCCAGGTCTATTAGTTGTAGTGTGTCTGGACTTTAGAGATGAGAGAATGACTGTAACAGATGAAGGATGGATGTAGTCTTGATGAGGCTGACTTTTACTACTCTATCTGTGATTAAACTCTGATGAGAAATGCAGAATACTGTGGTGTGTATTTTTAAGACTAGAGCTTTATGGATAGTACTCTGGAGGGCGTTAAAATGAGTCGGGATCATACAGAGGTACTGCTGATACCTTTAGGATATTACTTCAGATCAGATCAATGCACATTAAAATAAAGTGTAAAAACAAAAAAATGGCACGTTTCTAGTTTTAGTTGTAAAACATTACGGTGGGTACTTGTTCCTTGGCATACTAGAATTTGTTATGGCCTGGAGCAGTTT
This sequence comes from Neodontobutis hainanensis, assembly GCA_024349245.1. Lineage (NCBI taxonomy): Eukaryota > Metazoa > Chordata > Actinopteri > Gobiiformes > Odontobutidae > Neodontobutis > Neodontobutis hainanensis. The sequence goes on from JALDNG010000221.1 coordinate 233,841, forward strand.
GTTGTCCTCCTGTTTGTTTTTTCCTTCTGTGTTTGTCTCCATCTACCTGGGCTTTGTAGTTCCTCCTGCTGCAGAACAACACATCTACAAGAGGCCCCGCTTTCCTGCTCCTCCTCGACACTTTGTTTGTGGAAACTTGCAAAGTTAGTAGCACGTTTGGCTTTTGATAGTTTGGTAATTCTTTGGGGATTTCAGCTAACTTGTCCAGGACCTGCTCCCCTGCCTGCCTACTTACCTGCCCATCTTGTTCGGTCGTTGTCCATCAGTCTCCAGTCTCAGTTTAAATAAATTCACTTTTTGAAAAGCTGCATTCATCATTTTTAAATTATTGTGTAATAAATGCCCCCCGTCACTGATGTAGCATTTATTAACATTTACTAACAGTCTATTTGATTAGGGCAATAATTTACATTTGACTATATACAGAAGAACGAGATTGTTTTATGGAGCTTGGCGTATGAATAATGATTATATAAATAGGAATTGTGAATGCTAGTGTTCAGCAGTGTTCAAACTCTAATTAAGAAGTGGGAAAAAAAGGTCAGGTAGACCAACTATAATTTCAGCCACAACTTCCTGTAAAATTGTTCCTGAAGAAAAATCCACTTCCAAATAACTTCAGCTGAAATACAGAGCTCTGAACAAAAGAAAGTGGTGTGGCTGTTTCAAGATGCACAATAAGGAGGTACTTGAAGAAAAATGGGCGGCATGGTCGAGAAAACAATTACTACACAAATGCCACAAAGCATTCCATTTACAGTACACCAAACAGCACAGAGACAAGCCTCAAAACTTCTGCAACAAAGTCATTTGGAGTGATGAGACCAAAAAAAATCAGCCCAGAAGCTGTGCATGGGATGTACTTGGATGGTCCAACATGACATCAATCCAAAGCACAAGGCCAAGTCGACCTGTCATTGACTACAGCAGCATAAAGTGAAGGTTCTGGACTGGCCTCAGTCTCCTGACCTCAATATCAATGAACCACTCTGGAGAGATCTCAAACGTGCAGTTCATGCAAGACAGCCCAAGAACTTACAGGAACTGGAGGCTTTTTACCAAGAAGAATGGGGAGCTTTACCATCTGAGAAACTTCAGATGACAGAGAGTTCAAGCTGTCATTATTTTTAAAGGTCGCAGTGGCTCAGTGGTTGGGGCGG
>JALDNG010000221.1:240000-433775 GCA_024349245.1 Neodontobutis hainanensis
GTTAAACAGTGACTTGTCTGCATATCAACCGAATACACAACGTTATAGAAACATGGCTGTTTTGTACTTACATTAAAGGGACCAGTGTTTTCTGATCATTGATTTTTTTTTCACTTTAGAGAAATAAACTGTCCACTTTTTGATTTTAGAAGAATTAGAATTTTAGAAATTCTTTTAAGTTGCTGTAGCAAGAATCTAGTCTTTAACACAATTGCTTCACATGTCTTTTTTACAACTCATCATGGCCTGGGACCTGATGAACTGTAGTCCAACTAGGCGTAAAACTGTGGGTAGCCCTACTCAAACTCTGAACCTGGCGTAAGCACATTCTGGAGACTTGACACAAACGCGACCCTTTCGTTTGTGTCAAGTCTCCTGTTTGATGTGTGTTTCAAATAGTTTTATTTCACTTTATGGTCCTCTAAAAATACATTTATTTGATTTTGGTAAAATCATTAAGCAAAAGTATTGTTTTAAATACTTAATGTTTAATTGGGGCACACAGGCTCAGTGGTAAAACGGTTATCCTATTGCAGGAAGGTTGGCAGTTTGATTTAACTTGACTCCACCAGATAGAACTGCTCACATGACATAGTCTGTTTCACAGAACAGAAGGCTGTTGGAAACTTGTGAGTGGATCAAGGCGGCCTAGTATCTGCCTACCATGAGATGTGTTTTCGACAATCAAAGCATCATTTGATATAATATATCACAGCTGATATGAAAAAAAAACCAAAGAACTGTAAGAAAGTGAATCAGCGAATAAAAGCAACATTATAACACACTAAATTGGTAAATAAAACAAGGACCTCGGTCAATAAATAGAGCTTGTAGGATATGTCAAAGCCAGCAGAAACAGAGTACAAACATCTTAAATATATGTGTGAATGTTGCTCTGGTGTATGAATGTGTGTGAATGTTGTTCTGGTGTATTAATGTGTGTGAATGTTGCTCTGGTGTATGAATGTGTGAATGTTGCTCTGGTGTATAAATGTGTGAATGTTGCTCTGGTGTTTGAATGTGTGAATGTTGCTCTGGTGTATAAATGTGTGAATGTTGCTCTGGTGTTTGAATGTGTTAATGTTGCTCTGGTGTATGAATGTGTAAATGTTGCTCTGGTGTATGAATGTTGCTCTGGTGTATGAATGTGTGAGTGTTGCTCTGGTGTATGAATGTGTAAATGTTGCTCTGGTGTATGAATGTGTGAGTGTTGCTCTGATGTATGAATGTGAGAACGTTGCTCTGGTGTATGACTGTGTAAATGTTGCTCTGGTGTATGAATTTGTGAATGTTACTCTGGTGTATGAATGTGTGAGTGTTGCTCTGGTGTATGAATGTGTGTGAATGTTGATCTGGTGTATGAATGTGTGAATGTTGCTCTGGTGTATGAATGTGTAAATGTTGATCTGGTGTATGAATGTGTGAATGTTGATCTGGTGTATGAATGTGTGAATGTTGCTCTGGTGTATGAATGTGTAAATGTTGATCTGGTGTATGAATGTGTGAATGTTGCTCTGGTGTATGAATGTGTGAATGTTGGTCTGGTGTATGAATGTGTGAATGTTGCTCTGGTGTATGAATGTGTGAAAGTTGCTCTGGTGTATGATTGTGTGTGAATGTCGCTCTGGTGTATGAATGTGTAAATGTTGCTCTGGTGTATGAATGTGTGAATGTTGCTCTGGTGTATGAATGTGTGAATGTTGCTCTGGTCTATGAATGTGTAAATGTTGCTCTGGTGTATGAATGTGTGAATGTTGCTCTGGTGTATGAATGTGTGAAAGTTGCTCTGGTGTATGAATGTGTGAATGTTGCTCTGGTGTATGAATGTGTGAATGTTGCTCTGGTGTATGAATGTGTGAATGTTGCTCTGGTGTATGAATGTGTGTGAATGTCGCTCTGGTGTATGAATGTATGATTGTTGCTCTGGTGTATGAATGTGTGAAAGTTGCTCTGGTGTATGATTGTGTGTGAATGTCGCTCTGGTGTATGAATGTGTGAATGTTGCTCTGGTGTATGAATGTGTGAATGTTGCTCTGGTGTATGAATGTGTTAATGTTGCTCTGGTGTATGAATGTGTAAATGTTGCTCTGGTGTATGAATGTTGCTCTGGTGTATGAATGTGTGAGTGTTGCTCTGGTGTTTGAATGTGTAAATGTTGCTCTGGTGTATGAATGTGTGAGTGTTGCTCTGATGTATGAATGTGAGAACGTTGCTCTGGTGTATGACTGTGTAAATGTTGCTCTGGTGTATGAATTTGTGAATGTTACTCTGGTGTATGAATGTGTGAGTGTTGCTCTGGTGTATGAATGTGTGTGAATGTTGATCTGGTGTATGAATGTGTGAATGTTGCTCTGGTGTATGAATGTGTAAATGTTGATCTGGTGTATGAATGTGTGAATGTTGCTCTGGTGTATGAATGTGTGAATGTTGGTCTGGTGTATGAATGTGTGAATGTTGCTCTGGTGTATGAATGTGTGAAAGTTGCTCTGGTGTATGATTGTGTGTGAATGTCGCTCTGGTGTATGAATGTGTAAATGTTGCTCTGGTGTATGAATGTGTGAATGTTGCTCTGGTGTATGAATGTGTGAATGTTGCTCTGGTGTATGAATGTGTGAATGTTGCTCTGGTGTATGAATGTGTGAATGTTGCTCTGGTGTATGAATGTGTGAAAGTTGCTCTGGGGTATGAATGTGTGAATGTTGCTCTGGTGTATGAATGTGTGAATGTTGCTCTGGTGTATGAATGTGTGAATGTTGCTCTGGTGTATGAATGTGTGTGAATGTCGCTCTGGTGTATGAATGTGTGAATGTTGCTCTGGTGTATGAATGTGTGAAAGTTGCTCTGGTGTATGATTGTGTGTGAATGTCGCTCTGGTGTATGAATGTGTGAATGTTGCTCTGGTGTATAAATGTGTGAATGTTGCTCTGGTGTATGAATGTGTGAATTTCGCTCTGGTGTATGAATGTGTGTGAATGTCGCTCTGGTGTATGAATGTGTGAATGTTGTTCTGGTGTATGAATGTGTGAATGTCACTCTGGTGTATGAATGTGTGAATGTTGCTCTGGTGTATGAATGTGAGAATGTTGCTCTGGTGTATGAATGTGAGAATGTTGCTCTGGTGTATGAATGTGTGAATGTCACTCTGGTGTATGAATGTGTGAATGTCGCTCTGGTGGATGAATGTGTGAATGTCGCTCTGGTGTATGAATGTGTGAATGTCACTCTGGTGTATGAATGTGTGAATGTTGCTCTGGTGTATGAATGTGAGAATGTTGCTCTGGTGTATGAATGTGAGAATGTTGCTCTGGTGTATGAATGTGAGAATGTTGCTCTGGTGTATGAATGTGTGAATGTTGCTCTGGTGTATGAATGTTGCTCTGGTGTATGAATGTGTGAATGTTGCTCTGGTGTATGAATGTGTGAATGTTGCTCTGGTGTATGAATGTGTGAATGTTGCTCTGGTGTATGAATGTTGCTCTGGTGTATGAATGTGTGAATGTTGCTCTGGTGTATGAATGTGTGAATGTTGCTCTGGTGTATGAATGTGTGAATGTTGCTCTGGTGTATGAATGTTTGTGAGCGTTGTTCTGGTGTATGAATGTGTGTGAGTGTTGTTCTGGTGTATGAATGTGTGAGAATGTTGCTCTGGTGTATGAACGTGTGTGAATGTTGCTCTGGTGTATGAATGTGTGAATGTTGCTCTGGTGTATGAATGTGTGAATGTTGATCTGGTGTATGAATGTGTAAATATTGCTCTGGTGTATGAATGTGTGTTAATGTTGCTCTGGTGTATGAATGTGTGAGTGTTGCTCTGATGTATGAATGTGTAAATGTTGCTCTGGTGTATGAATGTGTGTGAATGTTGATCTGGTGTAGGAATGTGTGAATGTTGCTCTGGTGTATGAATGTGTGAATGTTGCTCTGGTGTATGAATGTGTGAATGTTGATCTGGTGTAGGAATGTGTGAATGTTGCTCTGGTGTATGAATGTGTGAGAGTGTTGCTCTGGTGTATGAATGTGTGTGAATGTTGCTCCGGTGTATGAATGTGTGAATGTTGCTCTGGTGTATGAATGTGTGTGAATGTTGCTCTGGTGTATGAATGTGTAAATGTTGCTCTGGTGTATGAATGTGTGAATGTTGATCTGGTGTATGAATGTGTGAATGTTGCTCTAGTGTATGAATGTGTGAATGTTGCTCTGGTGTATGAATGTGTGAATGTTGCTCTGGTGTATGAATGTGTGAATGTCGCTCTGGTGTATGAATGTGTAAATGTCGTTCTGGTGTATGAATGTGAGAATGTTGCTCTGGTGTATGAATGTGTGAATGTTGCTCTGGTGTATGAATGTGAGAACGTTGCTCTGGTGTATGAATGTGTGAGAGTGTTGCTCTGGTGTATGAATGTGTTAATGTTGCTCTGGTGTTTGAATATGTTAATGTTGCTCTGGTGTATGAATGTGAGAATGTTGCTCTGGTGTATGAATGTGTGAATGTTGCTCTGGTGTATGAATGTGTGAATGTTGCTCTGGTGTATGAATGTTTGAGAGTGTTGCTCTGGTGTATGAATGTGTGTGAATGTTGCTCCAGTGTATGAATGTGTGAATGTTGCTCTGGTGTATGAATGTGTGTGAATGTTGCTCTGGTGTATGAATGTGTAAATGTTGCTCTGGTGTATGAATGTGTGAATGTTGCTCTGGTGTATAAATGTGTGTGAATGTTGATCTGGTGTATGAATGTGAGAACGTTGCTCTGGTGTATGAATGTGTGAGAGTGTTGCTCTGGTGTATGAATGTGTTAATGTTGCTCTGGTGTTTGAATATGTTAATGTTGCTCTGGTGTATGAATGTGAGAACGTTGCTCTGGTGTATGAATGTGTGAATGTTGCTCTGGTGTATGAATGTGTGAATGTTGCTCTGGTGTATGAATGTGTGAGAGTGTTGCTCTGGTGTATGAATGTGTGTGAATGTTGCTCCGGTGTATGAATGTGTGAATGTTGCTCTGGTGTATGAATGTGTGTGAATGTTGCTCTGGTGTATGAATGTGTAAATGTTGCTCTGGTGTATGAATGTGTGAATGTTGCTCTGGTGTATAAATGTGTGTGAATGTTGATCTGGTGTATGAATGTGTGAATGTTGCTCTGGTGTATGAATGTGTGAATGTTGCTCTGGTGTATGAATGTGTAAATGTTACTCTGGTGTTTGAATGTGTGAATGTTGCTCTGGTGTATGAATGTGTAAATGTCGTTCTGGTGTATGAATGTGAGAATGTTGCTCTGGTGTATGAATGTGCGAATGTTGCTCTGGTGTTTGAATATGTTAATGTTGCTCTGGTGTATGAATGTGAGAACGTTGCTCTGGTGTATGAATGTGTGAGAGTGTTGCTCTGGTGTATGAATGTGTTAATGTTGCTCTGGTGTTTGAATATGTTAATGTTGCTCTGGTGTATGAATGTGAGAATGTTGCTCTGGTGTATGAATGTGAGAATGTTGCTCTGGTGTATGAATGTGTGAATGTTGCTCTGGTGTATGAATGTGTGTGAATGTCGCTCTGGTGTATGAATGTGTGTGAATGTTGCTCTGGTGTATGAATGTGTTAATGTTGCTCTGGTGTATGAATGTGTGAATGTTGCTCTGGTGTATGAATGTGTGTTAATGTTGCTCTGGTGTATGAATGTGTGAATGTTACTCTGGTGTATGAATGTGTGTTAATGTTGCTCTGGTGTATGAATGTGTGTGAATGTTGCTCTGGTGTATGAATGTGTGTTAATGTTGCTCTGGTGTATGAATGTGTGAATGTTACTCTGGTGTATGAATGTGTGTTAATGTTGCTCTGGTGTATGAATGTGTTAATGTTGCTCTGGTGTATGAATGTGTTAATGTTACTCTGGTGTTTGAATGTGTTAATGTCGCTCTGGTGTATGAATGTGTGAATGTTACTCTGGTGTATGAATGTGTGAATGTTGCTCTGGTGTATGAATGTGTTAATGTTACTCTGGTGTATGAATGTGTGAATGTTGCTCTGATGTATGAATGTGTGAATGTTGCTCTGGTGTATGAATGTGTGAGTGTTGTTCTGGTGTATGAATGTGTGAATGTTACTCTGGTGTATGAATGTGTTAATGTTACTCTGGTGTTTGAATGTGTTAATTTTGCTCTGGTGTATGAATTTGTGAATGTCGCTCTGGTGTATGAATGTGTGAATGTTGCTCTGGTGTATGAATGTGTGTGATTGTTGCTCTGGTGTATGAATGTGTGTTAATGTTGCTCTGGTGTATGAATGTGTCAATGTTGCTCTGGTGTATGAATGTGTTAATGTTACTCTGGTGTTTGAATGTGTTAATGTCGCTCTAGTGTATGAATGTGTGAATGTTACTCTGGTGTATGAATGTGTGAATGTTGCTCTGATGTATGAATGTGTGAATGTTGCTCTGGTGTATGAATGTGTGAGTGTTGTTCTGGTGTATGAATGTGTGAATGTTACTCTGGTGTATGAATGTGTTAATGTTGCTCTGGTGTATGAATGTGTGAGTGTTGCTCTGGTGTATGAATGTGTGAATGTTACTCTGGTGTATGAATGTGTGAGTGTCGCTCTGGTGTATGAATGTGTGTTAATGTTGCTCTGGTGTATGAATGTGTTAATGTTGCTCTGGTGTATGAATGTGTTAATGTTACTCTGGTGTTTGAATGTGTTAATGTCGCTCTGGTGTTTGAATGTGTGAATGTTACTCTGGTGTATGAATGTGTGAATGTTGCTCTGGTGTATGAATGTGTTAATGTTACTCTGGTGTATGAATGTGTGAATGTTGCTCTGATGTATGAATGTGTGAATGTTGCTCTGGTGTATGAATGTGTGAGTGTTGTTCTGGTGTATGAATGTGTGAATGTTACTCTGGTGTATGAATGTGTTAATGTTACTCTGGTGTTTGAATGTGTTAATTTTGCTCTGGTGTATGAATTTGTGAATGTCGCTCTGGTGTATGAATGTGTGAATGTTGCTCTGGTGTATGAATGTGTGTGATTGTTGCTCTGGTGTATGAATGTGTGTTAATGTTGCTCTGGTGTATGAATGTGTCAATGTTGCTCTGGTGTATGAATGTGTGTGATTGTTGCTCTGGTGTATGAATGTGTGTTAATGTTGCTCTGGTGTATGAATGTGTTAATGTTACTCTGGTGTTTGAATGTGTTAATGTCGCTCTAGTGTATGAATGTGTGAATGTTGTTCTGGTGTATGAATGTGTGAATGTTGCTCTGGTGTATGAATGTGTGAGTGTTGTTCTGGTGTATGAATGTGTGAATGTTACTCTGGTGTATGAATGTGTTAATGTTGCTCTGGTGTATGAATGTGTGAGTGTTGCTCTGGTGTATGAATGTGTGAATGTTGCTCTGGTGTATGTATGAGTGAGATGTCAGATCAACAGGTCCCAGTCTCGTATCTACAAAACTTTTTAACTTTAACACTGCTATCTTTTTTTTTTTTTTTTGGTTATTGTTACACACACACACACACACACACACACACACACACACACACACACACACACACACACACACAAACACACACACACACATATATATATATATATATATATATATATATATATATATATATATATATTACAATGTAATAAATATTATAAAATATATGAAATTAAATATAGCCTATATTTTAAACAAGTCTTTTAAAGACTTGTTTTTATTTTGTTTGTATATACTGAGGAAACACTGGCAGAAATATTATTCTGAAGCAGTTAGAATCTCAACTGTAAGCTGATGCTGTTAAGGTTGTGCGTCCGGAGCGGAAGCATTGTACTCTCTGCAGGTGTTTGGTTAAGTTCCACCTGTTTTAGTTATTAGTTAGTAGTTTCAATATTAGAGCAATAATCATCAAGAAGGATTGGGCTCATTTGCCAGTTAGCTTCATGTTTGTTCAGTCAAGCTAATTAAGTGTCATCCCCTGCGTTTCCCTCCCCCTGCTTCTCTGTCAAACCAGCCTGTGCTGTTCATGGCATGTACAAGCAAAACATGTCAGGGGAGAAAGAGAAAGAAAAAAGAAAAATAAAAAGAGAAAGAGAAAGTGAAGAAGTGAATAGCTTAACCTCTAAACCAAATAACAAAAAAAATGACATAATTGAGGATTTTAATAAATAAATATGCCGTGCTGACAAAAGCTTTGGTCAATCACATTCTCACGTAATCAAATAATTTAGCCTTCACAGTTTTTTCATGCTTATAAAAATCCAACCATACAGCAATTATAAATTAATTTTTTTTTTTTTCAGGAAAATTCTTTGAGATCTTTTATTTCCGGTTAAATTATTGTCAGTTACTGGTTTATGTCAGGAGTCGCAGGACAATGTTGTTGTGGTTTGAGTTGCATTAAGTACAATGGGTTTGTAATCTACATGCCCCTGTTGCACACCAAACTTTAAACAGGTTCTTCTTAAGTCATATTTCTGGTAAGGTATCTGGATAAACTGAAAGTATTTTTTTACTCCGGGCTGTTGAACTATTATAAAAGATGAATGTGGACAAACAGGGTGGAAGCGTTTCCTGTAACAGTCGATCACATAAGATATGCTCACATGATTTTTATTAGCCAAAGATTCTTGTGAGGACACAAAATTGGCAGACAGACATGATACAAATGAAAACAGTGTATGACAAGTGTATGAGAAGCTAACAATTGTATAGTTCCAATGGACAGATCAAAGTAAGTATTCATGTTGTTTAAAATGGAACAGCACAGGGACAGGAGTTATCAGTGGGTCAAAAAGTGGAGCTACAGTTTTTAATCACTGTACAGTAATGATAGGAATAAAACAGAAAACATTTGTCTTGTCTTTTGTTCTTCATATTCCAAGAAGAAAGAATCAACAATATACTTTTTTTTAAAAAAAACAAAGCCTACATTGCATCAAACACACCAAGAACCTGTGACATAAAAGAGTGAGTAAAGTGTAGAAAACCGTTACAGAAATTAAAAGCTCACAAAGCAGTGAATAAACTCTTTAGGCCCAATCTTACAGAAAGGTGACACTTGGCTGATTTGCCATCTTCCACCTGACACAGGTGTGGACAAGCCGCCATGCACTGTTGTGGGTGTTCTGAGTTTGGGCACAAGACAGATTGAGGCCTGATAACACTCATGTATTTGAAGATCTAAGCAGCGCGCTATTTGAGATTTATAAATTAAACAATTATACATTAATAATGTATTTAAAATGTAATCTAATTTATTTTACTAGTCTATATTAAAATAGACAAAAAATATTTAATACATAATTCAATTTTACATAAAAATGTATACTGTATTATATGTTAATAAAACGATGAATTAATTAATAACGTGTACAAAATAAGTGAGGACGTTTTACAAAAACAGTGCTGACTGGACTTCTAGAAGCATCTCTTTTCTGGAGCTGGTCCAGACCTGGTCTTTCTCAGCTCAGACTCGATCACATCCACCTGATCACAGCAGGACACTAAACGTCAGACACTAAAGCAGCGTGGACTTATCGAACAGTAACGGAGGAAGTAAGACATGTTTGGACTTTACTGAGCGGAGCTGGACAACGCAGACCAAGTGCAGTTACCGGGCTTTTACCCATAATGCCCTGTTTTACTCCTGTACACTGCTATTGTTCTTCATTTATTTTAGTAAAACACAAGCGAAACAAGAACAGGGAGTTTCTATAAACATGATCGTGAGAGTCTGAATGACCGTGTCTCTGTCTGATTCTCTTTCTCCTACATTTATATTCTATTTAAGGTGTTTATTTTGTTCATTGTTGTTGACATCTAGTAAATACATGTGCCTTAAGTTCACAGATGAAATTAGTCATTAAAACATCTAAAATGACTAAATACAGCGATACCTCTGCTTGCACTGCTGCACACATCATGGGTTTACTCACTATTGTAAATAATGGCAACGTAGCTACGTTTTGGAAGTCACTTTCCTATTCATGTAGATTTTTGTTCATTTAAGATCTAAAAAGTTTTATAAAAAAATATATATATATATATAATAAATTCAGAAACCTCACTCCAGAACACATAGTTCTAACAGAGATGGTCACAGATTAACGTACAGATCTTAAACCGGGTTAAGGACATTTGTATGAATAAGTTCAGTCACCATGGTTACACACATGCAGTTGCAGCTTACCATGGGAATCTTTCAAAACTAGTCTTAAGAAGTAGACCATTATGGACCTATCTATTGCCTAATATAAGCTGGAAATATTTGCACCATTACAGAAATTACAGAAGTAATTAGATAGCATAATTTCTTCAGATTATAAAATAAATATTGTATTTGTCAAAACTTTAATTGCTCTCTCATGTCTGGTACTTTTTCTGTTTGCTTACTGGTCTTGTATTTGTGATCTGGTGCTGATCCCAAAACAACCAGCCTGATAAAAATTCATCCGGTCTGTTATTGTGTTCAGTGAACTGTAAATCTGGGCTCAGCAAACAGACAGCGCTCCAAGGTCAGCTGCTGCTTTTTTCTCAAGAGACTAGAGTTTATGGCTGACTCATCTGCTCTGCCTTCGATTTCCTTCCATGGAAGATACTTTTCCAACAAGGTAACCAATGACTACAGGCTGTGGTCAAGATTAACTAACTAATAGTATTGAATTAGACACAAAGGGAGTGGCCAACGTTTTACTTGAGTATTCAATGAATGAATAAATCTAATAATTTTAAAATGACAATACAATTTCTAATGATGTACATTTAAAATGCATGAATAGACCAGCATTTTGATCAGAATCTTTATTAATAAAAGGAGCCTTCTGAAACTGTGTAGGTGTTTCAGCGGAACTGATGGGTACGAAATGCTAATTTAGACAAGACTAAAATCTAAGTTTAAGGTCTAGGATATAATGGTAAGAAAACAGATAGCATGCTGCGGGTGACGGGACACAGCTGTTGATTAGGTGTAAATTGGGGGTCAGGAAGAATGATAATTTTGGTTACATCTCAAAAATAAGTCTTTCATTCATAGCTTCATCATTAAATCATAAACAGTTAAGATGTAATCATTAGTTACAGGAATCTAAACTATTCATCTGTGTTGGGTCTGCTGTAGTGCTCTGAGAATGTGTGACGTAATGGCTAGAAGCTGAGTCCCTGTGTCCATTGTGAACCATGGTCCAGCCTGGTCAATGTGGTGGCAAACTGCCCCAAAAGAGTTACCCTGAAAGTGCATCTATGTCCTTGATCTCCAATGTTCCAGAAACCAAGTAGCATAAAAAATAAACAAAAATAAAACAAAGCAAATAAATAAATAAATAAAATGTAAAGGTAACATAGTCATTTTTTATCCAAAAAACACATTTTAGTCAAAGTAAAACTTTGTTTATTTGAACTAGTGTTTAAGTAAAGTAATAGGAAGTAAAAAAAAGTCACTACTTCCTTCTAGTAATAAAATGGAATGTTCACATGGAAGGCTTTCAGATTATAAGAAACAAATAAACTCACTTCTTTGAAATTATTCCAATGAAAGTGTAATGTTCAATGCTTAGCATACACATCTTTTTGTTAAGTTGTACATTTACACTTTGCAGACATTTTTATCCAAATCAACTTACATGAAGCTTCCATTCAACAGTGTTACAGCTACACTACTCTCTCTTTGTTTTAAACTTTTCTTCAAAACGACCTGGATGACTGAGAACCCTCTCAGACATAACAAATAAAAATGGTGAAGAAAATGTAGTCTATGATGACAGTAACATGGAATTTCTCTTTTGTTTACTTCCAGTACTTATTCCAGTATTACAAGGAAACAAATGACTCTGAATCATTTGAGATTTTATTATCATAGAGTTTTTGTTATCTATCTATTTAAAGCTACGTATCTACAGTTGTGCTCATAAGTTTAAATACCCTGGCAGAATTTGTGATTTTGTTTTGATAACACAAAAACCTTTCTTTCACTCATAGTTAGTGGTTTGGTGAACAATAGTGTGAAGTACTTGGACGTTCCAACACGACAACAATCCAAAGCACAAGGCCAAGTCGACCTGTCATTGTCTACAGCAGCATAAAGTGAAGGTTCTGGACTGGCCTCAGTCTCCTGACCTCAGTATCATTGAGCCACTCTGGAGAGATCTCAAACATGCAGTTCATGCAAGACAGCCCAAGAATTTACAGGAACTGGAGGCTTTTTGCCAAAAAGAATGGGCAGCTTTACCATCTGAGAAAATAAAGAGCCTCATCCACAAATACCACAAAAGACTTCAAGCTGTCATTGATGCTAAAGGTGCAATACACAGTTTTAAGAACTGGGGTATGTAAACTTTAGATCAGGGTCATTTGGGTAGTTTCTGTTTTTATTATAATTAAAAAAAGAGTAAACGCAGTTGTATGATAATAAAAAAGTTATTTCTTTATTATTCATAATCTCTGAAAAATGGCTAAAAGAAAATCACAACTTTTGCCATGGTATATATTCACTAAGTGTAAATGTATTTTATAACCACAACTGTATTATTGAGGAAGGAGTAAGGTGGAGCTAATAAGCGCCTTTTCAGTGACAAACCCCAGTGACGTCAACACCATCATTTACATTCCGGTTTTTAAAGCACAAACAGGTTTAGACTCGTCTCAGTAATCAGTCACAGACAACATAGAATTGACCTCTACTTACCTGTTACACGTAAGTAAAATTTTGTTTAAACTTAGATATTCAATTCTTGCCCTACTGTTAGCTCAAACTTTGTATGTGACTATTAATGGATAGAAAGTTAAATACTATTTTTGTTTGGATAAAATATAAATAATAACAATAATTCAAAAAAACAATTACAGAGTATTTTCACTAAGCTAATAAAATTATTGTTCTATTTTAGTGAAACAAAAGTAAAGGCACAAGTCCAACCTTTTACAGGATGCTTCCTTTTAACCCACAAATAATAATGTGATCAAAGGCACAGGTTTAGGGATAAATGGGTTTGGTTAAGTTTGGTAAAAAAAAAAAAAAAGTTATTTTTAAAATGTATTTTGTTTTTGAAGGTTAAATTAATTGTTTTCTGGTCAACCTTAACCAGTTCCCATTCTTGCCAAAGCATAACCATTCAATTTGGATGATGTTGTTTTAACTTGAGAGGTAAATGTCAGGTCAAAATGTCTTTAGTTGATTTAAGTTGTGAAGAGAAGTTAGGTTTGCCTGACATTTACAAGTTGACAAAACCTACCTGAGCCATTTAAAACAACAAAGTTTCAATATTAAGTTGATATTGTAATTTAAAAATTGACTAATAAGTATATTCTCATTTTATTCTTTTCCTGTGAAGTGAAATTCCGAAAATATAAAAATAGAGCCAACTATTTATTATTTTGTAAGCGTATGTAAATTGCCGATGGAGGGGAGCACCAAAAGGCGACACATTGGGTAGGGTCGCTCATCAAAAATATGAATTTTGACTTTGTCCCAGGAGGAACAGTGACAGTTGTCTTACTTGAACTGCACCTTAATGCCAGCCCTAATGATTCTGGTCTTGTGAATTCTTAGTTTCACTTTCAAAAGAAAAACTACATTTTTAGACAAACACAAAAATATAATCGGAAGACTCAAAAACACGACGGAATCATAAACAGCTATTGTGTTGTGTGGGAGGTGACATGAATAATTGTTTATCTCACATCCTTGGTGTTCATCTCTGTAATACATGTTACCTGTTATATGTGAGGATTTTTGTAAAGACAAAGAAATGAAAGTTTTATGTTTGTGGACACATTTTTGAAAGTTGTTAATAGAGTAATAGAGTTAATAGAATATTACATTTGTCAAATCTTTGCTGGTAAATATAAGCAGGCATACAGCTATTATAATGGGGAGTATTATATTTAATAATAATGTATATGGATTTAGAATGTGTTATGTAGGCTATATAAAGAAGATCTGCTAAAAATACTGCCTAGTACCACATTTATGAATAAATAATTGAACATTATGGGTTATTTTTTTACTTACAGACCCACATTTTGTACAAAGTTGTATGAGAAGGCTCATGCACAAACTTTGAAACTTGATTATCTTCTATCATACTCACACTTTAACCAAGTTGTCCTAGTATCTTGAAGTATCTGACAAGCTTGATTGTTTTTGGACATCAGTATTTGAAAATGTCTACGTATATACAGCCATTACGTACGTACTGGCTGTATATACGTAGACATTTTTAAATTGATTGCACCAATAATAAGAGCATAACAATACCAGACACTGCGGTAACATGGTTTCTCCTTTGCAATCAAAGGTGAAGATGGAGTCGGTGTCAGAGAGTTCACGGTTAAACAAAGGTGTACGGCAGCAGTACATGAGTCTGCCCCAAGGAGGCAAATGTCAGATCACTTACATCTGGATTGACGGGACAGGAGAGGGGCTGCGCAACAAGACCAGGACACTGGACAAAGAACCCACGTGTGTAAAAGGTATGAATGATAATATACATCTTAAGCATACTAGACTTTTCTAGTAGATACACTGATCACAGACCATTAGCATCGCTCGCTACATTCAAACTTTGTGCCCATGGTGCCTGTGCTTCTGGTTCTATATAAAAAAGAATAACTAGATAAAAAGAACCCCTGAATCTGCAGAAAATGGCAGAATCCCAAAGCATTAGTAAAACAAAAGGTCCAACCTGGTAAAGAGCCTAACGTAGAAGAAGTTTACCATAGCTGTGGTTTCAACAATGTGGCCATAAAAGCCTTTTGTGGGGAAGGCTTTCGGGTCACTCGTTCTTCAGTCTGTTTTTATTTATTTTATTTTATTTTTTATTTTTTGTAGTATTAGTTAAGTATGGTGCCTTTTGTTTAATTAATTTGGTATGGGCATGGAAACTGGTCATACATTATTAGACTACAATTTCTTTTTTTTTTTCAATTGCCAATCAACTGCTTGCAATGGATCCACTCTTATGACATTTAGATTAAATGAGCACATTCACAGGTTTCCCAAGCATTGTGGGAAAGCCTGAAATATAGCTAACAAGTGTTTCAGTTGTAGGGTAAAATGTAAAGGCTAAGATTTTGGTAGATTCTTAACAATAAATGATAAGTGAAAATCTGAGATTAGCGTAAATCCGTAGACGGACAGGGATCAAAATATTGTGATAATGATGTTTATTGACCAAAATTAATAACCAAATAGAATTTGAATATGCACCAAAAACAAAATAAGTAGCAAAAATAATAACCATAACCTAGAAGTTGTAAATAAATAACGGTAGTATTATAAGGATTGAAACAATAAACCTTTCTTACTGAAGGTGGAATATAAACTTAAAGGATTAATTTGATAATTGCGTAGTTTATACATTTGGAAAAAGGTTGAGAAAAGTTAAGTTATGTCTAAGTTTAGTTGTAATGTTAAATCTATGTTTCCATGCACACTTACATAAGAACCAGAGGCCAAAGGCAGGGTACCAGAAGCTGATGGCCAACGTGACATGGTGGTACCAACTGGTCTGAGCTCCTTTGGTACTGCCAATGATGCAGCATAATGTGTAGTCCACAAGTGTTGGCTGGTCCTGTTCGGCCTCAGACAGCTCTCTGTCAAATCAGAGTTTGGTATAGCCAGCAAATAAACCAAAAATTTGTTAAAACTTTTGACGGGTAAGGCTTAGTCCTGAACTGAAGAAAAATTATCTCACTTATAATAAATTAAAAAAAACATGGGCAAAAACTGCAGGAGAAAGACAACGAACTAAAACTGAAGACTCCAACACCCAAAGAACTGAGTTTTTACCAACTAGTTACAGGGTGTAAAAAACACACCTGAAGGTGATGTTTCTTTTAGCAAGGTTCAGATGCAAGTCTTTTACATTTCAAGGTATTCTGGAAAATGATGTAATCAATGCCAGGCAGTGTTTGAACTCATTTTGTTTGGTTTTAATTGTTCTTTTTAGCCTCTATTTTATTACTTATTTACATTGTAGCATCATGTTGCTCTTTTGTTTAAGCAAGTAGAAATGCAACAAAATGGAAAATGCAATAAAATGGAGTCCAACTTTTGCCTTGTTAACAGTAACCTCACGTGGTATTCCTTGTTGAGGTAGGCTTTATGTATGTTTTTTGCTTAATACTGTCCTTATCTGTAGAAATCCCGGAGTGGAACTTTGACGGCTCCAGCACGTATCAGTCCGAAGGCTCCAACAGTGACATGTACCTGATCCCAGTTTCCATGTTTAGAGACCCCTTCAGCCTGGACCCCAACAAACTGGTGCTGTGCGAGGTGCTCAAATACAACCGTCTGCCTGCAGGTACGCACATCAGCCATTTTGGCAAGTACACGTGGGTAGTAGAAAGGAAACTAGTGCTCAAAATAAATTTGGTAACAGGTAAATTTGACTTTGTTGGTAGATTCTGGTTCAGACATTTATATTTTAGTCCCTATATTTGGTTGTTTTCCATTGTAGTCTGGTTAATAATTTGACTTCTGTTATTCAGACACCAACCATCGAGCGAATTGTAAAAAGGTGATGGATCAGGTGAAAGATCACCACATATGGTTCGGCATGGAGCAGGAGTACACACTGTATGGAGTGGACAGACATCCTTTTGGCTGGCCCAAAAATGGTTTCCCAAGACCTCAGGGTGAGTTACACATTTGCTTTTATTTTATCACTACTGTCAATAGTTTAACGAAATGCACACAAGTGATTAATATGTTTGGTGGGAATAGCATTAGTAGAAGCTGAATTATATTTTCACTTATACTACTTGTATTTTGTTCTAACGAGCCTGATGTTGTCCAATTTTAAGGCCCGTATTACTGTGGAGTGGGCTCTGACTGTGCTTATGGACGAGACATTGTAGAGTGCCACTACAAGGCCTGCCTCTACTCAGGAGTTAATATTTATGGCACCAATGCTGAAGTCATGCCATCTCAGGTACAAAACAGTGTAAAACAGATTACTATTGTCCAATAATTTCAATAATGATAATTCTTTATTAATCTTATGCCTTGTTTGTTCTGGCAAAACCCCCAGTGGGAGTTCCAGGTGGGTCCTTGTGAAGGCATTGATATGGGAGACCATCTGTGGATGGCGCGTTTCTTGCTTCATCGTGTGTGTGAAGACTTTGGGGTTGTGCTCACACTAGACCCCAAACCTATGACAGGGAACTGGAACGGGGCAGGCTGCCACACCAATGTCAGCACCAAGGCCATGAGGGAAGAGGGAGGACTGACGTAAGTATACAAATATGATATGATTTTTAATACGCACTTGTAGTACATTTTATTTACATTTTATGTTGACAGGTTCATTGAGGAAGCTGTGGAGAAGTTAGGTAAAAGGCACAAGAAGCACATTGAGCTGTACGACCCTAAGGGTGGCAAGGACAACATGAGACGTCTGACAGGTCTTCACGAAACCTCCAGCATCCACGACTTCTCTGCCGGAGTGGCCAACCGTGGCGCCAGCATCCGCATCCCGCGCCATGTTGGACAAGAGAAGAAGGGCTACTTTGAGGACCGCCGACCCGCCTCCAACTGCGACCCATACGCCGTTACCATGATTATCGCCACTACCTGCCTTTTGGATCCATTTGAAGAAGACAAAGGCAAAGAAACAAAGAAAAAGTAGATTATGAAGTTACTTTTTATGCTTTCCTGCTTTATTTAAAGTTTACCAGAGTTTTTAATGTGTATGTCCAAAGAGCTGTGGGTCCAAACTGTGTTTTACTGTAAGAAATTAACAGGCATGGGGAATGCAATAAGTGTATGTGTATGTATCTATGTACAGCTGTGGTGTAATAAAAATGTTTCTATTTGTGAATAATAAAACAAATAGAACAAAGAAAACGTAATGTAAATGCCAAAATCATACAGCTAGAACTTAACACTAAATGGTCATAAGCTCTTGAACTTACTCAAAATAAGCATACGCTAAAGCAGGGGTGGGCAATCTAAGGCCGGGGGCAATATGCAGCCCGTTGGGCTAAATGTGGCCTGCCAAGCATTTACTAATATTTTATTGATGATTAAATACTGCATATATTTTGCCTTTTCCTTCAATATTGTGCAGCAATCAGTTGATTCCATTATTCAACATGCTCTAAATGGTAAATACCTTTCCTATATGCAAAATAAATGTTTTTTTTTAGATTTCTGTGTTGGCCCGGCCCTTCACAAGAGTTCCATGTTCTTCTTTTCTTGGGGAAAAAGATTGCCCACCCCCACTTTAAAGCAACCCAGACTAACTTCAATTTTTTTTTTATCAAACACAAAACAGCACAAACCTTTAAGTTTTAACCAGGTGTGTGTATTTATTTTTTTTGCCCAAACACTGTTTCCTCTCTAGAGCCACCACCTCAGCCAATATCTCCACAGTTCAGAATAATGGATTTCCTGGCCAGCATTAATAAAAACTGAACAGTCTCTCTGTGTGTTCCTAAAGCCCCAGGCACTTGTCCCAATAAACGGAGCAGAGGACTGGGGAGGACTGTCTGCCCTATCACCAGGCTAATTTCTCTAAATGCTTTCCAGAACTCGTATGGAAATAATTCTAGCATGCAGTGATAGTACATATTTTTATCAAATATTTGAATTCCCCAGGAGCTCAGTAAAATGGTTTAAGAAAAGCAATACGTTCAATATGATCACATCCCCCCAAGTTCACATCGGCGTATCTGTCTAAATTCTTTAACACATTCAATAAGTGCTGGTATTGAGTTGTCAAGATCTGTTAATGTCAGAAGATTGTCATCTGCGTAAAATAAAATGCTGTGTTGTTTTATTATTCCTTTAATATTTTCCAACCATTTATCCATCCATCTTTTACCACTTATCCGGGGCTGGGTCGCGGGGGCAGCAGTCTAAGCAGGGACGCCCAGACTTCTCTCTCCCTAGACACTTCCTCCAGCTCTTCCGGGGGGATACCAAGGCATTTCCAGGCCAGCGTGTCCTAGGTTCTTCCCCGGGGTCTCCTCCCAGTGGGACATGCCTGAAACACCTCCCTAGGGACGTGTCCAGGAGGCATCCGGAACAGATGCTCGAGCCATCTCAGCTGGATCCTCTCGATGTGAAGGAGCAGCGGCTCTACTTTGAGCTCCTCCCGGGTTACCGAGCACCTCACCCTATCTCTGAGATCTCGTTCTTTAAGTCATGAGAGTAGGAACAAGATAGATTAGGTATGTAGATCAACTGGTAAATCAAGAGCCTCACCTTGCAGCTCAGCTTCTTCTTGACCACGACATGACGGTACGTCGACCGCATTACTGCAGAAGCTGCACCATTCCACCTGTGAACCTCATGCTCCCTCCTTCCTTCACTCGTGAACAAGACCCCGAGGTACTTAAACTCCTCCACTTGAGGCAGGAGCTCTCCACCAAACTGGAGGGGGCAAGCCACCCTTTTCCGACTGAGAACCATGGTCTCAGACTTGGAGTTGCTGATCCTCATCCCAGCCGCTTCACACTCAGCAGCAAACCCAGTGCACACTGGAGGTCTTGGCTTGATGAAGCCAACAGGACAACATCGTCTGCAAAAAGCAGAGACGAGATCCTCTGGTCCCCAAACCAGACTCCTTCTGGCCCCTGGCTGCGCCTAGAAATCCTGTCCATAAAGATAATGAACAGGACCGGTGACAAAGGGCAGCCCCCCCGGAGTCCAACATGCACTGGGAACAGGTCTGACTTACTGCTGGCAATGCGAACCAAGCTCCTGCTCTTGTCGTACAGGGACCGGACAGGGACCAGAGCACCCCCCACAGGCTGCCACGAGGGACACAGTCGAATGCCTTCTCCAGATCTACAAAACACATGTATACTGGTTGGGCAAACTCCCATAAACACTTCAGCACCCTGGGGAGGGTACAGAGCTTGTCCAGTGTTCCACGACTGTGGAATTCGAGGTTTGACTATCGGCCGCATCCTCCTCTCCAGTACCCTAGAATAGACTTTCCCAGGGAGACTGGGAAAGTCTCCCTGGGAAACTACTATTAGCCAGTAGTAATAGTATTAGCCTACTATTAGCCAGTACTTTAGACAATATTTTCATGTCTACCACCGGAAAACTGAACTAGACAAAATCCCCTGTCCTTAGTCCCGCTATCAGGTTAAGAGAAAAAACAAACAAAAAAACAGCTGGGTCAGGGTCAGGGCTTTGCGGTTGCCCCGGTGGAGGGCAAGTTGTTCTACAAAACTCCTTACTTGCTCGCTATGGCATATGTTGTCGATAGCTGTTAACTGTGGAGCAAGGACAAGGACGGTTGTGCTTGTCCTCTGGTTCTACTCAGTGGTGGCATAGATCTGCTGAAACCTGACAACTGCTATCTAATCTTCCTAGCTTGAATGGTTTGCTGCAGGGCCTCTAGTGTGGCAGAACCAAACAGCAATCTTGGTTTCACAGGAAAACTGCAGAGGTTCTTGTGAAACGCGATGTAGGGAGGCCAAACATCAGACGGGCCAGAGAATTTGAAGTTGTAGGCCCTAATAATTTTCCGCAGTGCTTCCTCTGTGGATACGTTTGAGACCAACCTCAGATGCTAAAAAGGCACTTTCCGAAACGGATGCTGATGCGTAGCCATGAATAAGACAGACTGCACAGCTCCTAATGATCATAATAGAAGGAGAATACAAAAAAAACTAACTAACTACCAGCAAACAACTAATAATTCAGATCTTACGATTAGATCTAGTTGAACTCAAAACACTGAGTGTAGAAAGATGTATGCACCAGACTAAACAAAAGTTACACAAAAACAGTTTAACCACTGCTAAACGCAGCTACACAAACTCAGCGGATACAGCTGACTTGTCCAACGTCGTAAGCCTGGAGTAAGACAGTGTGCCCGCTTTCTACCCAGCAGAGGCAAAAATAACAATACACTTACCTTTGTGGTAATATAAAGCATTGAAGCACTTGGAGGGCAAGCTTGCTCCCCGACTGATTAGTCACAGGGCTCCCAGCAACGGGACAGAAAAGGTTTAGTGTGCAAAAAGCTTTGAAGCAAAGCGATAAGCATGCACAAGTAGCGCCAACTGCACACAAGACATAAAAAGGAACAGAGCCCCAGATTACACTGGAACATTACCTCTAGTAGGTCATCCAGGGGTCACAGGTGAGACTTTGTTGGTATTATTACTCAAACTGTTAGTAGTCAGTTCCTATCTTGTCAGCCTCCGATCTGATTGTGTCCTTGACTTGGCAAATTGAAGACATGGTCATTGTCATGGTTTTAAGTATGAACAGTACTGCAGGACTAGTGAAAGTTGAAAATGCCTGGTCCATCTTGAGTCGGTACCAGGAAAAAAAAAAGTTTAGTTTAGTTTTTACTTATTATATTGTGCATGAAAAAGATTTTTTTAAATCTGTGAATATGTGATACCTAATGATGAGATTCTACATGGGGCGCAGTGGCTCAGTGGTTGTCCTTCAACCGGAAGGTAGGCGGTTCCCACTCTCCCCACAGTTCATATTGTTGTTGTGTCCTTGGGCCAGACACTTAACACACCTTGCCTCCAGTGGCTGTAACACTGGTAATTAGAAGCTCAATGTAAGTTGCTATAGATAAAAGTGTCAGCTAAAAGAATAAATGCACATGGCACAGCTGTTTCTGGGAATGGGTGCCAAGGATTGGTGCACTGTTTAAGTTAGGAAGTTAAAATTATGTATATTCTTTCACCAAATGCTCTATACGCTCGGCAGGGACTTTTTGATTGTTTCTAGTTGCAGCACGCTTCATTCAGTTGCTCGCTGGCTCTCTTAAGCTTGTTGTTGTGTGAGTTGACTGTTTTAGCCATAGGATTCAGTTTTTTGTTTAGAGCTCAGTTTACGTGTTAAACCTCTAACGCTTTTGCTAGTCCAGGCTCCACCTCCATGTCCATGTCATTGTTGTGGTTGCCATGTTTGCTGTTTTACGTTTAAGATTTGGCATAATTTTGTTATATTTTGTCTAAAATGGTTCCAAAGTCATACTACAGTATAAACTTAGCAGAGACGTAAAAAAAACTTTATATACTTTTTTTTTTTTTTGAGTGCTTACGAAGCTCCTGCAAACATGTCTGCCTTCTATGCCACCATCACATGACCCCATGTCAACTCATTTTAGTTAAGGGGAGGGATATGGACCAATTTAACCTGAAGAGGGTAGGAATGGTAAAATAATATAATAATAATAATAATAATAATAATAATAATAATAATAATAATAATAATAATAATAATAATAATAATAATAATAATAATAATTTTAAAAACCATAGCTAATGATATTTAACTAACTTTCACTACATCGACCTCTTGGCTACAGGTAAGTCCTTGCAGCTGTTATATTTTTTTCCATGATGAGTGTCATAGTGGAGCCAAATATTAATTTCCTTGAGCACTGAAATTTGCTGCACACACTCTATTAACTGGTTAATATTTCTTGGAAAACTGTACAGCCTGCGTCTACTTTTCTCTTTTTTTGACAAAGACATTGTGGTAATGATTGTGCCACAGAGGCTTTTTGAAGATTGCAGCATTGCTGCCCTCTGTTGTTCAGTTCTGGGTCTAAGTCTTGTGTTATGAGCTACACTGACTAAAACAGTGGAGTTATTTTTTTAAAATAAATAGTTTTTAATGCAATTTTCAAAATTTCCAAAATCATCTCACAGTCTGGATTGTGCCGAGTGGGCTGGTTTTGACCCATTAGCTGTGTGTTTGACAACAACCCCCTAAATAGGTTCAAACCAGTCTGAGTGATCTTCTTCTAGCACAGATAGACAGGAAGAGGAATACAACCTTATAGAGCGATTTTATAGATGGAGCCAAGTAAACTGTCTCACTCTAAACACCTCCAAAACCAAAGAGATGGTCTTTGGCTACCTGTCTCTCTGAGCCCGCCTGACATAAACCGCTGCTCCTACCCTGTTTCCTCTTGACGTATGATGCTCTGTTGAGGGACTGGCAATATAAGGACAAGAGAAGTTGACACAATTATCTGAGCATCCGAGGGACCCGCTGAAACACGATTCATCATGAATATAATGAATATAATGGCAGCTCAGATGCCACATCACAGATCAGTAGATTTCCATGGATACGGGCAACAACTTGGCAACCGTGGCGTTTGTCTGTTATCATGGAAACCTCTCTCACTGATGAGCTGATGAGAGGGGAGGAACATGTGTGTTTGATCAACTTTAAAAGGTTCAATTGCAATATTTTATATGTGAGACTAAAATGCATTTATATTACATACAGTGGGGCAAAAAATTATTTAGTCAGCCACCAATTGTGCAAGTTCTCCCACTTAAAAAGATAAGAGAGGTCTGTAATGTTCATCATAGGTACACTTCAACTATGAGGGACAGAATGTGGGAAATAACCCAAGAAATCACATTGTAGGATTTTTAAAAGATTTGGTAAATTTCTCAGTAAAATAAGTATTTGGTTAGGATTAGGGTTACAAAAAAGCAAGATTTATGGCTCTCACAGACTTGTAACTTCTTCTTTAAGAGGTTCCTCTGTCCTCCAATCATTACCTGTTTGTTAATGGCACCTGTTTGAACTCGTTTTCAGTATGAAAGACCTGTCCACAACCTCAGACAATTAAACTCCAAAGTCCACTATGGCCAAGACCAAAGAGCTGTCAAAGGACACCAGAAACACAATTGTAGACCTGCACTTAAAAAAAAAAAAAATCTGCACTGGGTAAACAGCTTGGTATGAAGAAGTCAACTGTGGGTGGAATTATTAGAAAATGTAAGACATACAAGACCAGTGATAATCTCCCTCAGTCTGGGGCTCCACACAAGATCTCAACCTGGTGGGGTCAAAACAAGAACAGTGAGCAAAAATCCCAGAACCACACGGGGGACCTAGTGAATGACCTGCAGAGAGCTGGGATCAAAGTAACAAAGGCTACCATCAGTAACA
The DNA here is from genome assembly GCA_024349245.1 of Neodontobutis hainanensis. Taxonomy (NCBI): domain Eukaryota; kingdom Metazoa; phylum Chordata; class Actinopteri; order Gobiiformes; family Odontobutidae; genus Neodontobutis; species Neodontobutis hainanensis. The sequence goes on from JALDNG010000221.1 coordinate 263,878, forward strand.
CACCAGGCCTCCAGGGGCTCAAATCCTAGAGCGCCAGACGTGTCCCCCTGCTTAAGCCAGTACATGTCCGAGCCCGTCTGAAGTTTGTTAGAGCATCTGAATGATCCAGAAGAGGACTGGGAGAATAGCATATGGTCAGATGAAAACAAAATAGAACTTTTTGGTTAAAAACGTGTTGTGTTTGGAGCAGAAGGAATGCAGAGTTGCATCCAAAAAACACCATACCTAATGTAAAGCATGGGTGTGGAAACATTATGATTTGGGGCTGTTCTTCTGCAAAGGGACCAGGACGACTGATCCGCGTAAAGGAAGGAATGAATGGGGCCATGTGTTGTGAGATTTTGAAAAAAACCCTTCCATCAGCAAGAGCATTGAAGATGAAACATGGCTGGGTCTTTGAGTATGACAATGATCCCAAACTTACCGCCCAAGCAACAAAGGAGTGTCTTCGTAAGAAGCATTTCAAGGTCCTGTCTACAGATTTACCTCCACAGAAAATCTTTGGCGGGAGTTGACCATCTGTGTTGCCCAGCAAAAGCCCCAAAACACCACTGCTCTAAAGGAGATCTGCAGGAGGAATGGGTTGCAGGGTGTAAAAATGTTGTGGAGACTTACAGAAAACGTTTGACCTCTGTCAATCCCAACAAAGGAAATATAACAACGTATTGAGATGAACTTTTGTTATTTACTAAACACATTAACCATAATATGCAAGTAAATTCTTTAAAAATCAGACAATTTGATTTTTCTGAAATTATTTTTTTTTCTCTTTTTGTTATAGTTGAAGTGTATCTGTGATGGAAATTATAGCCTTCTCATCTTTTTAAGCGGGAGAACTTGCACATTTGGTGGCTGTTTTGATACTTTTTTTGCTCCACTGTAACTTTTTTTTTGTAGATTTTTGCAGCTGTATAACAAACAATCAGACACACAAATTTAAGTCGGATACAATGTGTTTCTTGATGCCTTTAACAACGTAAGGACCCAAGTCTATTGTCGGCTATGACCAAATATCTTCAAAAACAAGCCAGTCACTGTAATATCCCTGCCAGACAAGTAGGGGCTGCTAATGGTACACTCATGTCATTCTGAACAAATATGAATGTCGAGTCAGAGGTCTGCTCCAACATAGACATTTTTAAATAGTTCACACAATAATGCAGGATAAAACAAACACCTAATGGGCCGCTTTGTATAATGTCAAAACACAACTAAATATTTTCATTGTTTGCACAAAAATATATAAGAACACAAAGCTTTTCAGAACTTTAGTGTTTCTTTTAGTCTCTTAACGTCATCCAGCGGCATAGCCCGGGACGCATTGGTTTTGATTGAACTTAAATACTGCATTGTGAGTTCTTAGTGCGGATAACACAATAGGCCAGTGTTTTAAAGTCCAAGGGGTCTTATTACCACAAATTCACTTAATAATAAACCTGAAACAACCCTGTTTTCCTCATGATCCATCAAAATACTCAAAAAAGAAATAGTCATGCAGCAGTAGCTCAGTGGGTAGAGCAGTCGTTCTTCAACCGGAAGGTAGGTGGTTTGATTCTCACTCTCCCCACAGTTCAGACTGTTGTGTCCTTGGGCAAGACACTTAACCCACCTTGCCTCCAGTGGCTGTAACACTGGTAATTACTGTAGAATAATGTAAGTCGCTTTGGATAAAAGCGTCAGCTAAATGAATAAATGTAAATGAACTGAAAATGCAAAGCAATAACAGATAGCAGACATTCTTTATCGTTTTTTAATATGTAACATTGTAGGAGTTTGTACAATTCTTTGTTTGTTTTTGTTTGTTTTACTTAATTTTCCAGTGCCTAGACGTCTGTGTTATATTTTTTGTTTTTTAGGTTGAATTCTATTTTATTTTATTTTTTAGTGTCATTGTAACACTACTTATCATCAGAACATGTGTTTTAATGGGATACCAGAAAATGCATTGTTTGTTTGTTGCAAAGCGAAAGTACTGTTATTGTTACTGTTGGGCTACCTGTTACTGACTGAGCATTATTTAACAGTTATGTATATTTTAAATTCACCATTATTTTTAAGCTACCATATTTAGCCACTTACATTTTTTTGATTATTACATTTTTACAGTTTCCATCCGGCCCCCTGCTGTGATTGGGCGGCTGGGGCGTTACGTCAGCAGTCTCTAGGGGAGGGGGCTGGCAGCAGGTGAGCACATTTCTCACATTTCTAACGCCGTCAGTCAGACACAGCGAGACGGAGCGGAGCGTCGGGGAGACATGGGAAAGCTGCAAGAATTTGACATCACTTTTACCAACAACAAGGTGGTTTACAGCCCGGGGGAGTCCATTAGCGGGACCGTCAAAATAAGGACCGCCAACTCGTTGCAGTACAAAAGTAAGCTTCTCATGAAGAGATTTCTTAAGCGCTTGTTGTTGACTTTAGCATTTTGTAAACCAACTTTATCATTTCCTGAGGGCGCTGAGGTAGAGTTAGCTCGTGTGTTGGAGCGGGCGTGGTGTCTCTGGGCTTTGGAAGTGAACTGTGCCTCTTCCTGACACGAGTAGCCGCTGTGGAGAGTGTTTTTGGGGTTGTGTTTTGACAGCCTGGCTGGAGGAAAGCAACACCGTCTAACCACATCCTGTTACTTCCATGTTATGTTAGACAACTAGTCTATTGTATTTGAACAACAGGTGCAATGGCCAACTCTAGAAATGAGTTATTAAATAAGTACTTAGGCAAGTCCCTCTTTTTACATTCTTATCAGTAGGTTTGGGACAGTGGCGTTAAAAGCTGCAAACTAAATGAAATAACAATGTTTGAGTTATTTGGTTGATCTTGCTTCATTACACACTTTTAGGCATTACAATTTGAAGAAGTAATAAAGATAGATTTTTTTTCCTTCTTTCTAAAACTGTTCCATTTTTAGAACCAAGTTTTTCATCCAACCCAGTGTTTCTCACTGCACTCTTTAGTTAAGGTCAACTCATCACTCTGACCATTGTCTTCTGTAGTGACATAAAGCTTATGTTATATACGTTTTTTTTAATGAATTAACTTTTTGGATTGGGGTGCACTTTTGTGGAAGCCTAGTGGCTGTAGAAAGGTTTTTAAGGAATTTGGGGCAAAAATATGAGGCAAATAAATGACATAAATCCATAGGTAAAGAATTGGTAGTGCCATCAAGTAGCTGCCACCATATCTGACAAATGTCCTGTGGCAAACACCGCAACCTATACAAATCTTATAGTATACTTGAGGCTAGTCACTGACAGGCTATGCTTTTTACTGTTCTCTTGTTAGACTCACTTGTTTCAGATAACTTTCGTTTATTGTGTTAAACTGTTTTAGTGATGCATAAAGTTTTGGCCTTATATCATAAATCAGCACTTTCAATGGGCTTTGGAAATAAAGATTGACAATTGGTTCAGATATATTCAATAATTCATTTTACATCTATGTACTATACAGATACATAATTTTTTTTTACTTTTTTTGTTGTTGTGTTCTCTTTTGGATATTCAATTAATCCTTCTGTTTTTAAGTGTTAACTGTCATTAACTTTGTAACGCTTTTTTGTTTGGCTTCATCAGCGAACACCTCTTTCCACAACTTTAATGATGTTTTGGTTTTTATGTTGAGGCTTTTTATGTTTAATGTGTATAATTTCATTGTAAAAAGTACTGCACAAGTAGTGTACAGGTGTTCAAAACCTTTTTAAAGTCCATTAAAATGTAGATAAAAGAGGGAAATCAAAAAGAGGTAAAGTAGATTATCAAGGTGGAGGGCAGCCAGTGAGGTTCCCGCAGAAGTACACAAAGCAGCCGTTGTGTGTCAGCGATCCTTGTGGGGATTTTTCTGTGATAACAGAGGCCTGCTATCAACTTTAACCATGCACTTTTTCTGGCTCTGAGGAATGTTAATGGACAAGGACTGTTTACATTAAGCACTTCTCTGAAAGAGGTTAAGGTGAGACTTCTGAGGTATTTTTAGAGTTAGAGAAGACTAGAGTGTCTTGTTACACCATAAATCCCACAGTCATTATTAGGTACTAAAGCAGGGAGAACATGTCGGGTAAATAGAGTTGGCTTATCGGTGTACTTTTTGTGAGTTACTTTATTAAAATGTTATGTCAGGGCAATGAGAAAACTAGCATAGCATTTTATTATGTTCATGGTTCAAACAAATGCGTAACAGGCCAAATAAAGCAATTATTTTGTACCTTTTTAAAAGTTCATGTTGTAAAAGCATGCCTTTTCCTTTTTTTTAGTTACTTGTTCTTTTTTAGTTTAATAGTTTATTAGTTCAATGTATCCCAGTTTTCACTTGAGATATGGGCAATAGATTTTCAATAGACCATAATCAAAATCTTGATGAACCGTATAGAGCCATGTTGTGGAAGTGTTTGGGATTATTTTTTTTTTGTGTGTTCATTGCACAATGACCTTTGTTTCTTTATATAGTTTTATTTTGGAGCTTGCATTGGTTTGTGATTTAACCAATTGAGAGGCACTGTCATATGGTCACTATAGTTAGATAAATATTCTGGAGTAATCAGAACCATAGACCAACACAACACAATTTTGAATATCCCCATTAGCATTTTGTGCTACAAAATGTGAAAATGTGGAATGCAACTTTTGATGTGGTACCACAATTGGCCACTAGTGGTATTAGTGTCTGAATGGAAGTTTTGTACAGTGTTTGCCAGAAATCGAGTCTTTTGCCATAGACTCTAAATGAGCAAAAAACAGATTATAACGTTCAGATGTTGTAATGTAAAATACATATAATGTTCATATTTTAGTTTGCTGCATTGACATAGACCTGCCTCTGTTTTGCAAGTTCTCCAACTGCTCTGAGAAGAGCATAGTGTAGACCAGGGATCTTCAACTATATTAGCCAAAGGTCTACTAAGTTAATTACCCTCCTCATCTAGGGTCTGAACATTTATTGTTTATTTTAAATGTTTTAACATTTAAATAATGTATTATTTCTATTTCAACTATTAATACAACTTTTTTCATCATTTCATTATTCATAACTTATATTCAAGACAAGGCAATTTTATTTATATAGCACAATTAATACACTGGGTAACTCAAAATGTTTTACAGGAATAAAAGTGAATTTACAAGATTTAGATTAACAAACATAAGATAATTTTAAAACACTTTAAAAGAAGAGTGCAGATAAAAACACTTTAAGTTGTAGTGTAGGCGGAGCTGAAGAGGAAGGTTTTAAACTTCCTCTTCCTCTCTTTGAAACTTAAACGCTGCTTCACCCTGTTTAGTTCTAACTCTGGGCTCGAGCAGAAGAACTGTCCCTGATGTTCTCAGAGTCCGAGGAGGATCATTCATATTTGGTCATGCACACTCAAGCAGGTGCTGGAAAAAGTGCAATCCAATTCAATTACAAATACTCAACTTCAAATACATTAAATTCAATTAGTTGTCAAAAAGGAGCTTTGGGTCTTAAGTTTTGATGTTAGAATCTCAAAAAAAAAAGCATTTCCACATATTTACCTCAATACAAAAAAAAATAGATCAGTATACAAAAGTGCTGGCTCTTAGCTCAGTGGGACAAGTTTACACAAACATGTGCAACAAGTATTTTAAGTCATGGCTATTGTTAAACATGCCTGTAAATGTTTGTTAGTCATTTTCAAGCAGTATTTATTTTTAATGATGTTTAGTGTTTAAAATGCTGATTCACAGCTGTATGTCAGTCTGCAGCCTGAATCTCACTGCTCTCTCAATGTGCTTGTAGATCTACTACGGTAGTTCCATTTGTAGTGATGGTATGTCGGCCCATTTGTGAAAATCTGTATTTTTATTTTTATTTTTTTATTTTTTTACTAGAAAGGGATTCTTTATGAAAAGAACAAGCTGAAGCCATTAAAACAAATGCTAAGGTTTTCAATCAGCTTCTGTACAAAGTGAAAATGTGAGTCAACATTTCTTTTACGGATGTAAAATGTTTAAATTCATGGAGCTTTCTCTGGAAAGACTAAACTGCTGTCACTAAATCACACAAAGAGTTGTTCTTTTTCTGTCATTTTAAATTGAGCTCATTCTGGTGGCCTGTGGTGTCAACAAGGAAGGATGAAGATAATGTCCATCTTCCCCTCATCTTCAAAAAACTGAGAAAACAGTATGGCCTTATGACTTTTATTTATTTAGTTTCTTACTGCCCAGAAACACGCTGCCTTTACTTACCCATCTAACATTACAGTTTAACTGTAAGTCATCCGCATTTGCATCCATAAAAACTCTCTAAGCAGGCAATGCCGATGAGATGACAATGCCCTGAGAAAGTTGGCAACTTTTTTTTTCTATGCAGCACACTCTCCATATTCTTTAGAGAGTGTGCTGCATAGTACAGACTGATGGATAATACAGTGGTATGATTTAAGGTCTGGGTTGTCCTCTTTCAGATAAGTAACGGCTCCCTTTTCTCATCCTAACGCGGTGCTCCATCAGTGGTGATAGAGATAACGCGATTCAAACTAATTCCCCTTTGAGTCAACATTTCTATAATAACAAAGTATATGACTTCTCCTCTTGTGTGAGTTTTAAGTGCTGTGATGCCTAAGATGACCTCAGTAAAACTTTTAGTCTGTTACTGAAAGATACATTGAATGAAATCTTTGAATTATAGCTCTGTTCTTCTTGTAGCCACTGTAGTTTCAGTGAACACTGAACACTCGCTGTTAAGCTGAGTATGAATGAGTAAGTACCCGCGTAACACACTCACACTGTTCATTAAAATTTCATTTGTTATTTTATTTAATTTTTTTAGTCCATTTAAGTTTAAGTATCTTGGGGTCTTGTTCACGAGTGAGGGAAGGAGGAAGCGTGAGATCGACAGACGGATCGGTGCAGCTTCTGCAGTAATGCGGTCGATGTACCGGTCTGTTGTGGTGAAGAAGGAGCTGAGCTGTAAGGCAAAGCTCTCGATTTACCAGTCGATCTACGTTCCTTCTCTCACCTATGGCCATGAGATTTTGGTCAGGACCGAAGAAACAAGGATACAGGCCGCCGAAATGAGCTTTCGCTGCAGAGTGGTGGGGTGCTCCCTTAGAGATAGGGTGAGGAGCTCGGTCACTCGGGAGGAGCTCAAAGTAGAGCCGCTGCACCTCCACATCGAGAGGAGCCAGCTGAGGTGGCTCGGGCATCTGTTTCGGATGCCTCCTGGACGCCTCCCTCGGGAGTTGTTCCAGGCATGTCCCACCGGGAGGAGACCCCAGAAAAGACCTAGGACACGCTGGAGGGACTATGTCTCTCGGCTGGCCTGGGAACGCCTCGGTATCCCCCCGGAAGAGCTGGAGGAAGTGTCTGGGGAGGGGAGGTCTGGGTGTCTCTGTTTAGACTGCTGCCCCCGCGACCCGGCCCCGGATAAGCGGTAGAAGATGGATGGATTTTAATTAATTTAATTTACATGTTCTGGCAGCTGACCTTTGTGGGTAACTCGCTCCAAAGTGCTTGAGTTTCATCTCGTAATGTCGCTTTACATTTCCACTATTGATAATGGCAACCGACTCCGAACATATGAGGCAAACTGGTCTCGTTGAGCTTGATGTCGGAAGAATAAAGGCGTATGCTTCAGTCCTCTCTTCTTGAAAGTGCTGCTGAGTGAGATGGCTTCTGCTGTGACACAAAGTTGTTATTCTCCAGGGAAAGTCTAGATATGCTGACAATAGATGTTGTCTAAACTAAGACTCACTAAATCCCAGTGGGCCTCGCCTTTATTTCTCTGCTTTGAGCAAAAAACAGAGGATACAGCTGTGAGTCACAGGAGAGATGATCAGCTGAAGGATTAGTAAAATATTTCAATAATCTTGCTGCATTTAAAGCAGTGTTACGTGTGTGTGTTTAAAATATTCATTAAAATGACTGCATTTTTTTTTTTTTTTTAAATATAAAAATATTTTTTTATACTTTTCTTAAACAAGAGAAGAAAATAACAACACATAAACAGAACATAAAAACAATTGAACAAATACAGCCCAGCACAGCTCAAGGGACCAAAATAAAGAACGGTGACAATGGAATGATTTGTAATGAGTATCTATCAATCAATCTAGGACGCACGTTCATCTTAACCATAGACACAGATGGCAGATTAGTGACAGAGGAAGTGGGGTCCATCCCTCCAGGTCTTTTTGGATATTATCTAAGAAAGTGTAAAATTAGCCAAAAAAAGAGATGCCAAGACAGACAAACCCCAACATGGATCAACGGAATGAGAAGAACACCCAAAGAGTCAGCTCTATCTCCAAGACCACCCATTGTCACTGCAAGGGACCCAGAGAAATCTATTTTGTAGCCTGAAAAAGCAGATGCAGGCTCTACCACAAATAACAAGATGTTTGCGTGCAGAAAGTTTCCATGAGGAATCCTGCTGGCAAACATGATTAAACAAGTGTTATGGTCCCTGTGTGCTCATTATGTAATGTCTGACATATACCTGACATATATTGGTGCAGAGTAAACAGAAAGATCCATTACAAAGAATAAGTTGTAGTCTATTATTGGGATGTTCATGGTTAACCAATAAATCTGTTGTACAGTGCATACATACTAAAACAGCTCCATTATGACAGAGTAGCACTGCACATAATGTGTCTGCACAGGTTTGTTAAAATGTACAGTTGGTAGAAAATCTGCGTGAACAGTAAGGGTAAAATTAAAACAAATTTGTTGTTAATGATTCCTGTTTGCAAACTGTCATGCTCTTAAATCCAAATTATAAAGCTCCTCATTTACGGTTTAAAAGTGGAAATTAATTTTAAAGATAACTTTTGTAAGGGTTAGGGTTAGGTGAAGGTGTTAAACAATGAATTAATAAAATAAATCTAATGACAGTGAGGGTGGAAAGAAAATGGTAAAGAATGGTGATGGCTGATGATACTAAAACTGGCAGGAATGGCATTGGATATTTTCTTTTCTTTAGTTTTGGAAATGTAAATTGTTGTCTTGTGTTTGTTATATATTTTTGTTCTTCTGCTTGTTGTATAGTACAGTGTCCTCATTGAGGGTTAGGCCAAAATAATTCTCTTGTCTTCAGCCTATACCCTTTTGGCCAAGGAAAGCTTTGTTTTAAATTAATATATTGTATATTTTTATTAAATTTTCTTCAAACTAAACTAAATCTAATTAACTGTTCATGTGCATTAAGTTTTATGAAACGTTAACATCAGGTGACGTCATGCAATCATTTATTGATTGTTAAGGTATTCAACTACTGGTTAAAGAAAATGTCCAAAATGTTCATCCCTAGTCTATTACACTTCCTATCAACCCATGAACCAGCTGAGCTGCACACACTTAATCAATCATAAAACATATACTGTAAAACATGGACACAAAGAGCTACCCACTGGGCAGTACAAAAAACTCCTCCCACCTCCGTGGTAATGCGTTCAGAGTGACTTTGAAGTGTGGAGTTAATTCTATCTAAAGTCTCATTTAACTTAAATAATCTCTCCTCCATTATTTGAGTTACCTCCAGGATCAGAGCAGTAGTGTCTGATGCGCTGATGCTAACAGACACCATGAGTGTTCATTTTGAACTGTTTGGACATCCTTGGTCCTCCAGAGACTGTCCTCAGCAACGTTACAAGTTCCCAAATTACACGGTTATCCATAAGTGAGCAGGAATGCAGGTAAAATATAATTTAAAAGTAGGGTAGGAACAAGCGCTTAGTGAGAGACGTCCTTACCGATCCATCATCACGTGATCTCTCCTCAAGTGAACAGTCTTAGAACAAGTATTTTTTTTTTTTTTTTTTTAATATCTTTAAGTCTCTCCCTCACTGCCCAGCCTGCTCTGATTGGCCAGATGACCCATAGTCACATTGTAACTTTAAAACACCATAACAATGCTTGTGACACCCCATTTGTGTAGTCCTGTTTTTTTTTTGTTTCTTTTTTTTAATTATTAATAAATTCCTCATATTCCTGACGTTTTTATGCTTTGTATCCACCTGTATGTGTGACCCTGTGAGATTAAATTCTATAAAAGCCCCTGCCCTGTGACAGATGGTGTTGCAGCGAAGGTCAGAATTCGTGCTGGGCTTTGTTCCGTTGTGAGGTCACACTGCTCCGGCTCGTCTGGGGCTGACGTCGGGCTTGTTCCTAAATTCAGCCGTGTTGTGGTGAATGAGAGCTGTCCTCTGAGGATACAGGGAAGTCTCTGGTTGTATTTGCGGAGGAGACCGGAGGGTTACAGCAAGGTCGGAAATGGTATCTGTAGCCAAATCACTGGACTTTAATTTTTCAGGAAAAAAAAAATGGATTTACACAAAATGCCAAGAATAGATTTAGTAAGCTGCACAATTTTGCGTAAGGCACTTATTGCATGGTAAAGAGGCTATTTAGTACACTCGTATGCGTTTCTTAAACAGGAAAATCTAGAGCAATTAGTTTTCATCCATTTATTTACCACCTACTCTTAACAAAAAGGACTCAAAATGCCCCACACTTTGTCAATTACTGAATTAAATGACAAATTATTAGATCAATGGGCAACCTGTTGTATTAATTGGTCACAATAATTTTTCCAGAACGTTTAAAGTCTGAACTGAGCAGCTCAGTTACAGCTGAGGAATGTAGTTCTCTATATTATTTATCAGCTCAGTTGGGCACTGCTTTTGATCTTAATCTTCAAAATGCAAGATTGTAAATTAAACTGTAGGTATTTGTTTTGAACTTCTCAAACCAAACCTTTAAAGATTGTTAGGCCTACATTTGCCTACCATTGTCTATTTTAAATCTCATCTAGGGAACCAAAATGACCTGAGTGATAGTGAGTGCATTACCTGTAGTAATACAGGTTACGGTCTGTGTAGGTCTAGAAATTTGACCAGGCTCAGGAAAACAATGCACAGTTGAAAATGTCAGGAAAAGGTTGTCCTGGACAATGGTCAGTTTAGAGTCTCTGAGTCAGACTCCGGCCCTGACTTGTGGGTGAAGAATGCTGGCTTCATCTGAGGCTTTTATTGTCTGGGTTAATGTACAGTAACTGCAGAGGCAGCATGAAGTGCTCGCTGACATCACCCTCTCTACCTCAGCTCTATCATCCATCAGTCAGGTCCTTGAGTCACGCTGTCCCCTTTTGTTTGAGCGGCACAGATTCCTGTCTTTGTGTCTGTGAAAGTACTGTGTCTTCTTTCAGCTTCAGAAAATCAGGATATTGTTGTCTGGAGAGGTTGCTGATTCAAAGTGTTTCAAAATTAGGCCAAAAATTTGTTCAAAGCTGATTTTGTCATTTTGATTCTTTTTGAGCCAGTTCCTTTTGTTTCCACTAAACTCACCAAACAGACTTCCCTAACATTTTACACCTACACTACGATTACCCTGAATTTCACTGTAAAAATTTAGGTAGTTTGACTGTGAGATTGTTCATCTAATTCTAAATTTTAATTTCATTGGTCAGCTTATTCTTTTTTTTTATTTTTTATTTTTTTTTTATGCAGGAGTATGAGTTGAGGGCAGTCTCAGCAAAAAAAAATTGCATGTGCCTTAAACTAATAGAAAGAGCAGGTTCAACTATATGTATTAGTTTAGAGACTGGTAGAGAAACATGTTTTTTACTATTATAGGTTATAACTCTATAATATGGCTAAGTTTAGTCATTCAGTAACATTTCTGTTAAGGTTTTCAGTCCTCCTAGTTATCTTAAATAACAGGTTGAAACATTATAATTAACATTTGCCCAACATTTACACAAAATCAGCGACTAGACAGTAGTGTACTTTCTGGTGTACATCATGGGGCTGTGGTCTTGGTCTCAAATTCCTTAATCGCACAAAGACGCATCTTTATTAATCAAAATAATCAGCAGTAGATGGCCATAATGTTGTGGCTGGTCTCTGTTGTGCAAGATTAAGTGACGTATCATGTCAATCTATTTGTCGTCCAGGACATCTGTAGTCAGCTCTGTATTTTGGTAAAGTTTGGTCCAACCTGGTGTCTCCCAAACATACTCTCATAGACATAGACTGGCAGTGTTATTTACATTGCCCCGTGAAATGGGTGTGAACAGTTACCAAGATGTAGTTGTATGAAATAAATCCAGCCAAATATTAAACTAATAAAGGTTTTCTGGGAGGTTAGAACAGAGGCTGTTGTATTATTGATGATGGAGACCATTAGACAGCACTGGTATCGACCAGGACAGAGGTGGTCATTACTGTAGAGCCATGAACCACTAAAAACACGTTACTTACACATTATAAAAAAGTACTCATTCGTTTTTCAGGTAGCGCTTACTCAAACTATGCTCACAATTTGATGTAGCCCTCTTAGCTGTATTTCTCACTTTGTCCAAGTTTACATGTTACAGTTTACTGTGTCGCCAGCATGCGGCCTTAGGGCAAAAAATACTTTTATATCCTTTCTGCTTCTGTAATTGTGTGTGTGGGGTCTCTCTACTAACTCACAAAGTGACTATGGGATCTCTTTGTTATCAACTTTGTTTGTTTCTCAAAACCTTGACAGTGAAGCAAAGAATGCGTCCACCATATTGTTTTCTTTGCTACATAGTAGCATTGTTAGCTTGCTATCATATAAAAGTTTATTGCTTAAAGTTTATTTCAACACAAAAAAACAAGCTGTATGTTAGGCTGTATGTAGACAGAACCAGTAGGGCTCTAACGATTAACCTTGAGCCGGTCACATATGTGACGTTTCCAGTCGTTTCAGATGTTAATTCAATTGGGATTTGTGTTTTGAACAGGGGCTGCTGTGTTTGCTGCAAACTCACTTTCAACAAGTTGTTGCAAACAGAGTTTGAATGTTGATATTGAGGAAATGTCATCTTTATTCAAATCAGAGGTGTGGCAACATAAAAACGTCCATTTTAGCAAAAGGCCTTCACTCGCTCACTGTGTGTCTCTCCGCTGCTGTACGGATCGGTTGGTCCCGGGCCTGCTCAGCGCTGACTTAATGTCCCGTCATAAGTGGAGACCAGAGAGAATGTGAGCATTAATCTGTGTTAGCAAAGAGGCTAAACTGTTAGCAAAGAGGCTAAACTGGAGTCTGAACTCAGGACAGGCTGCTGTCCTGAGTTCAGACTCCATCTCTGAGTCATAAGTTATTATTTCATAAACAATCAGACCCGTCTTAAACTAAGTGTTCTTCTATTTAAGGGCCCTTTTCAGAGAGATGTAATAATGTGCTGTCTTCTAGCACAGAAGTCCAATAACAGAACACCGCTCGGGTCCCGATCCAGGGGGCCATTCCTCCCAATCACGCTCCTCCAGGTGCCACTGTCACTGCCCACGTAAGCGTTGAATTCCCCCAGTAGAACGACGTAGACTCCTGTCAGAGCACTTTCCAGCACCCCTCCCAGAGACTCCAAGAAGGCCGGGTACTCTGCACTGCCATTTGGCTTGTAAACACAAACAACAGTGAGAGACCTATCCCCGACCCGAAGGCGCAGGGAAGCGACCCTCTCGTTCACCGGGGTGAACTCCAACACATGGCGGCTGAGCCGGGGGGCAATGAGCAAACCCACACCAGCCCGCCGCCTCTCACCGCAGGCAACACCAGAGTAGTGGAGAGTCCAGCCTCTCTCAAGGAGTTGGGTTCCAGAGTCCAAGCTGTGCGTGGAGGTGAGCCCGACTATCTCTAGTCGGTATCTCTCAACCTCCCACACAAGCTCAGGCTCCTTACCCGCCAGCGAGGTGACATTCCATGTCCCTAGCGCCAGATTCTGTGTCCGGGGATTGGGTCGCCAAGGTCCCCGCTTTCAAAAGCCACCCAATCCACTTTGCACCAGCCCCTCACGGTTCCTCCTGCAGGTGGTGGGCCCACGGGAGGTTGGCCCCACGTCACTCCTTCAAACTGAGCCCGGCTGGGAAAAGACCCGGCCACCAAGCTCCAACCCTGGGCCTGGCTCCAGGGTGGGGCCCCAGTTGCATCATACCGGGTGACATAACGGTAACTATTTCAAGTACACCCCTAATAATTTGTATAATATTATTTGATAATAGTGTAATATGCATAGTGTAACACGAGTAATATGTCTTAGTTGTTCCTTACAAAAGCACATAAATGCATCATAAGCTACGGAAGACTAGCTTTTTCTTGTCAAAAACGTAGTAATAAATCTCAATTTCCCCATCCCAACAAACTATTACTAGGTATTTCCTATAACTGTAAATAACAAAAGCCTCTATTCACAGTAATACCAGAGACTTGCAGCTGGGCTCCACAGTGCAGTTCTAGATCAGATTAACAGGGTGTTGGCTGCTGTCTGTTCACATTATCCTCCTACAGCCACCTGATACTACAGCTTTTCAGCTCCCAGTCACTGTTTCACAGTGTGGAAAGCTCTCATACCAGATTTATTGTATTGCATGTAGTCAAACAACTAGGATGAAATTTTGTACATATTAGTGGTTACTTAAAATAAATGTAAAAGTTCAATTTTTTTTATACATAAAATTGTGACAAAAAATGCATTAACAACTTTAAATTCATGAAAACTTAAATGCAAAATTTATAATGTAAAAAACATTTTAGCTAATTCATTCAAGGAAGAAATGTTAAAAAAAAATCCTTCAAAAACCTCAATGCAGTGTTTCTGCAATAAATCTAAGGTGCATCAATTCAAATCTAAGATCAATGAGAGCATAAGATACAAAAGTTATGTGACTCAACCCAGCACCCTGTATGTTGCTGTTAGGGAAATTTCCCCTCAACACTCCTGCCCTTCTCTCAGCTGTGTGCCAAAGCCCTCTCTGAATATGTGTTGATGCTGACCTGACATGTAGGTGTGTGGGTGTTTTGTATCTCCGGTGACAGAAGGGATGTGAGCCAAGCAGAAACACAAACATTCATTGAAACTCAATCGTCATTTTGAAACGCACACCTTTGGCCCGATGTAAATGAGGAGACCAACCCCAGCCACAAAATACTGCACTGTCCTTATGTTGAGCAGATGTAATGCCTTACTATTAAGCTAGAGGAATATGGCAAAATAGCATCAAAGAATAATCTGTGTGTGTGTGTGTGTGTGTGTGTGTGTGTGTGTGTGTGTGTGTGTGTGTGTGTGTGTGTGTGTGTGTGTGTGTGTGTGTGTGTGTGTGTGTGTGTGTGTGTGTGTGTGCGCGTGCGTGCGCGTGCGTGCGTGTGTGTCATCAGGACTTAAAACACACGGTATAATCTACTTAGAGAAAAGGCTCATACGTAACATTTCCTTTGCACTTAAACCAATGTTTCACTTGCTCCATCCTCTGAGAAGTCATTGTTCCACAGTTCTTACTTGAAAACTGACATCTTGCGTCTCCTGTGTGATTATTCTTGTGCCCCCTTTTAGGCTAAGACACATCCCAGCGGCTAAGTAAGCATTCCCTCGTTATTGTGCTTATGTAAAGTCTGCGCACTCATTCCCCCTCTTCTCAGAGCCGATCCGTGATTAGAATCCATCAGGAATCGGGTAGACTCACTGAAGGCCCAAGCCCCGGGGACGAGCTGGTCTCTGACTCTACCAAAACCAAGATCTGTGTTACCGTCATCAGGTTTGAGTTGTCTTTCTGTAATTTCTTATTTTCCATTTATTTTTCTAGGCTAGTTCTTTTTCACGCTTTTCAAATAATAAATAAGGAAGTAAATAATTTTATAATATCAACATTATATCATATTATGAATTATCATTATTATTTTAAATAAAGCTAAATTTATTCAACATTTCTTTGATAGACAATACGACAAACTCCTGTGCCAGGTTCGAATAGCACTGATATTAATAATGCAGTTCAGAATGTGTGTTGTTAAAAATGTTTTTGACATTATATTCAAACACTTCTGTCAATCATTTTGATTTACTAGAAACAAAACAAAAAGGGATGGAGTTTTTTCTCAAGACGAGCAAAACTTTTTTTAAACTAATCACTACTGCAGATTGTTGTGGACTGATTACTAGGGATGGGCATTTTCCACAAATAAATTATTATTTTAATAATTTTCAAATATTGTATTTATTTAAATGTTTAAAAGTTTAATGAGAGGTGTTAATTTATTAAACATATTTCTGCATTCGTGGAAAATGGCCTGTTTGCCCTTTATGAATTTAGTTAATTTATGGACAGCAAAAATTTGTATTAAATTTATTTAATAATATTGGCGAAGTTTGAATACCGTTTTTATTTTTCAAATATATATTGCAGATTGAATATGTGAATCTTTTAATATTTGTACCCATACCTACTAATTACAGCAGCTAATAGTCTGATCAGACGTACATTTATTAATGATTATATTTATTATTTATTAATTAATTAATTGTAGCAAACTTTATATGTTTGTGAATACATTTTTTAAATCAAAGCCAAAGGAAAGCAGCACTCCTAGTTTTCAGTCATGTCTTAAGTTGTATGTGTTGTGTATAATTTGTGATGCTGCTGTTACTGTAGTGTGCGCTACTAAATATAACGATGCGTCTATTAGCTCCTCCGCCCAATACCACCTGTAGCGTCCCCGGTTGAATAGATGGTCTACTCTCAAACTGATGTTTCACTTTGCTTCTATTGTACGTTGAAATGGCATAACACCTTGGAGAACACACCGTAAGAGCTACAGAAACACAAACAATCCAAATGAATAACATCTTACAGCATGTAATTATTCCCTTTAACATATTCCTTTTATAATTATATGTCTATATTTATCCATGAATTTATTTACCCTTTTATGTAATTACACTTTTTATCATTGCAAATGAAAAAACAACCTCCAAATGGAGCGCAATATTTAACTGTATTTAAACGTTTAACTTCTGACCTTTTATCTACACAATAATCTAAAAATGCAAATTATAAGACAAATTACAACCTTATTGTAATGTATAACAGGTTGATATAGCTCCCTTGTGTACCAAGCAAAGAGATTACCGATCTCATTTTTGTGTTAGCATAGCATGCTAGCGGACCATGCTGGTCATTTACAATCCCACCAAATCATTAAAGCTTAAATGAACAGGAATGTAGCTAAATGATTTCCTCTGCAGAAATTACCTTTACCTTAAAGACTATTAAACAAAGTCCATTAATGCAAAAGTTATAAACTTCAAACTGTAGCTCATTAGCTATAGTGAAAAAGAGTGGTCAAATAGTCTCTAGTAGTAGTATCTAAATAGTCTCTAGGAGCAGAACCAGTTTCTGCACCGAAGCAACTTTCCTTTTTTGAGCATGTTAATCTCCTCTTGATAAACTTGTGTCTGTAAGTCTCTTAAAATAACACTTTGTGCATTTTCTCTTTCTTGTACAGTGCTATGACCTGTGGATTTGTCTTTCTTAGCGCAGCGGATGAGACGAGCTACTGCTTGTGTGGCCTTATACCATAATGAAAACTTATTCAGTTTGTCAGCTATACTTAAGTGTTCCGTTTTGAGTGTGGTTAATGCTTGTACCTTTTTGACCTCTGGATCGCTGAGCGATATCTCTGTGTCTATGTCTGTAGCTGGAGGTATTTCTTTGTCCCAAAAAAACTGTGGTCCTGTAAACCGGTTCGATGTGATGAGCTCACTTGCACTTGAACCTCTGGAAGCAATGTCCGCAGGATTTTGATCAGTAGGAACATATCTCCATGGCTGAGGGGAACTACTGAGCCTTATCTTTTGAATCCTGTTTGAGACGAATGTGTGGAAGTGAAGTGCTTCGTTATTGATGTAGCCTAAAATTACTTTAGAGTCTGTCCAGAAGTATTCATCAACTTTTTTTGTCCAAGTTCTTCCTTTATGGTGATACTTGCAGCAACTTGGACAACATCAGCAGTTAATTCGAGTCTTGGTATTGTAATGACTTTAATAGGGGCGAGTGGCCTCTGCTGTAACTAAGGCACAATGTACATTACCGTCCTTATTAAGTATGAACATTGACCGTAACCATATGAACAGAGTTGCACCACTTCTTTGACGCAACTCTGTTTTCAAAACTTCTTCAAAGTCAATGAGAACATAACAGCGGGGTATAGTGATTGTCTCTAAGTTTATCAAGTCATTTTTCCAGTTTTCCCATACTGGCCTTAGTTTGTTAGGAGGGGGATCATCTCAGATCCCAGACAGTTCTCTGCAGACAGCTGCTCCTTTGAGGCCGATGTGATAATGGCTTTTCTTCTGAGAGTGACTAGATGAAAAGGGAGGACCTTTTTAATCCCTCTGTGTTGTGTTTGAGTTATCTGTAGTTCTGCGGAGCAGGATTACTCTTGCAGGATAACACTCACTTTTCTCTTTAAGGCCTTTTCCACCTTCTTGCAGGAAGTCACGCAACTTCCTGAATCATTTTCAGTTTCTTGAAACTTGTGCTTTAGAAACTTTTAGTTTTATTTGACTGTATACTGTATGCCCATTTTTATCAACCCATGGAATTTAGTTCGGATCCAAATTATTAAAATTTAAAAATTCTGAATTTCTGAATATTGACGCTGATTTAATTAAATGAAACCAGTCGGTGTAAAAAAAAAGTGTGAATTTAAAACCAAATTATAACTTAAAAATCCATAAAAATAACAGAGCCTTAAAATAAAAAAAAAATATTGCAAACATTAGTAAACTCACTTGTTTAATAAAAATCTTTCCAATTATTAAAAAATAAATAAATTAATTAATTATAATTTTCTAAAATGTTAAAATCACAAACATTCATTAAAGTACAAGTACAATTTATTTATTTTTTTTGTTAAATTGGTGAATTGAGTTGTAGCAGTGTTCGAAGTGCACACTATCCTCCTCCGACGCATTTAAGCCCAAAACATTGTAAACAAGGTACATTGAATGACTAAGGCAATTTCTAAAATAATCCACCTCAATCTACGTTTTAATTTCTTGTATTGTATTTGCCGTTTCTTTTTGCAAAACTAGTGCGGCTGGTGAGCGTTGTTATCCAGAGCCATGCTACAAGTATTTACGACAGTGTGATTCACTGGAGGAAGCTGTAGGGGGAGCTGCGCATATCGTACTTAATTCTGCTTTAACCATAGGACGTTATGCATCATTGCATGTTGTCAATTGTGTATAAAATAAAAATATGACGGTAACAAAAAATGTGATTACAGCTATTGAATATGTCATTGTATTAAACAACTACTCCACCCCCAAGTGTAATTTACTTCTCACGTTCCTTAAAACAATAGAACTATATCAAAACAATTGATAATCTTTTGTTTAACTGTTACCTTTTAAGCAATTTTACCTATTATTTATTAATAACAAGATTGTATTAATGGTAATAATTAATGTGAGGACCCTACGTTTAGACCCCTGGTCTTTATTCTCAGTGGCTGCAGCAGAGACTCACAGAAGGCAACATCTCTCCTACAAGGGCCTCAAACAGAAGAACACTGACTGTGTTTTCAAATAATAAATTATGGCTCAGAGATGGTTCAGACTCAAAACAATAGCCTCTGTTTACAGTTGAGCCTCTTTGCTAACACAGATTACTGCTCACTTTCTGTTCTCCAGCGGTGACGGGATATTTACGTGACTTTTTGTCCATTTTGGAGAGACTCTTGTTTTTGTTGCGTGCGCTTTATGCCCTGCTCCTGAAATCTGCGCACTTGTCCTGGAACCAGGCAGTGCGGCAGCAGCGGAGACACACAGATGATGAGCTAGTGAATACTTTTTACTAAAGTGTATTTATTTCTATCAACCAACGTTTTAAATTGTGCACATCCACCTCCTGAACTGACTCTTTGGCAGTGACAGGAGGGAGGTGTGTGTATGTACCATGTATGTTCAAGGCAGAGCAGAGGATGACGCCGACTGAAGAGGAACAATACATCTGCAAACAAATGTAGCATAGATTACAGCCAATTCTGTGTTTCTTAAGACACGGTTTATGCTGCTTGTGTGGAAATGTTTGGAGATACAGGGAATGTATAATCTGAATCTTTAAAATACTACAGGCATGGATTGGGTTTATTTTCATTTGCTTAAAAATTGGTGTATTTTCCAAAGTAGACACAAAGATTCCTACAGCATCTACATGTATATTATGTTATAGAGCTAACCTGCTTAGAGGCAAATGTATGACCCTGCTCATCTGTCATGGCTATGTCAGATGTATGTAAAATAGGCTAATTAATTAGTAATGACCTACATGAATAGCAGCAGGTGTAAAATATTCATATTGTATTAGCCCTGGACATGAAAACCTCTGGACTTTTGTCTGATGAAAAGGAGGTCCCAGTAAATTCTTTTGCGTCAGAATGGAGTTTATCTTTTATAGGCTGTATTTATAAAATATATGGAAATATGAGCTTTTATAGTTTGGTATGAATTTAAGAATCCATCAGAGGTGACAATGAGGTATTATATAATAACCTTCTTGTCCTTTTTAAAAGTTGACATGCTTAAAATTATTTTTATTATTGTCCAGGAATCATTGTAAAGGGCCACAAACATTTTTTCTAGCTAGTCTTTAAATTGATCTAGAGCTATGCAACTAATCAAAATTTTTATTTTGGCACAATCACAATATCTATGTAAAAAAGATTATTATGTCACATTATCATAGGTGCGTACGGCCAAAAACTGTGTGCAACCATTTCCACACACGTGCATGTGACGTACGTAAGCTCAAATCCCACTCCAGGTCAGGAGGTGGTGTAAATATAGGTCACTGAGCTGAGCAGCTAAACCATTATTAAGAACTAACAACGCATTGTTACTTAAAAAAAATTATGTTACAGTCCTCTGTAAGTTTTTAGTATTTTATCTATTTTTAGTGCCATGTGCAGAGTGAGCTTTATGATAATTGTGTGTGTGCGCAGTCTATTCCACAGCAATCTGTTTATTTTGTCTTTTATTAAGGCCTGCTTTCACTCTCGGGAAGCGCAAATGCTAAGCAATGTCACCATAGTAAACTGACACTTGTGGTTGATCTAAGCCTAACCTTAAATGTCGAGACTGTGTCTGCCTCTTTAATGTGAACTAGAAGCTGATTCTATAAAACAGGAACTGAAAGTTCAGTGTACTTCTGGTAACTAGGAATGACTAGTAACCCTGCCTTTAGAGAATAAAGAACTCTGGACAAGACACCACTATGAAGTGTCTGGTGTTGGTATCTATTAAAAGTACTTGACCCAGAATAAAACCATTCCTCCTGTTTTTTTGTTAATAGTTTTGATCTGTGCTGAGTCACGTGGCAGCTGCTGCACAGGCACAGAGGTCCGTAATGTGGCTGTAACACACCTGGAAGTGTTTTTTAATGTCGCACTTCATTCTGACAAACAGCTTCACCTCCCGATATTATCACAGCAACTTATATAATGCTTATAATCAAGAAATCATTCACAGGTGCACACAGTGTTTTTATTGCTTTGAAGCTGATAATCAATTAGCGTACAGTTACTGGTGATCTGTCATAAATGGGAAGAATATGGCATATCCTTAGAAAGTAAGTAAACTTTAATAATATAGCACTTTTCACATATAGAAATCATAAAGTGCTTTACAAAGTGCAACAGTCTTATATCTGGCTAAGCAGGCTGTCTACTACACATTATATTGAATTTATGGTATTCACTGTGTCATCAGCTGTGGTTTTACAGTCTGGGTGTGGGACCAGGTCTAAAGGGCAGTGCTTAATGAAAAATTACGTTATACGACTGTTTATGTCAAACAGTTTATAACTTGATTGTAACAACACATGAATTACATAATGTAGTTTTGCAAAAACTCAGGTGCATTTTAATCAGATCTGCCTTGTCTCCTTAAAACCAAGTGATATTTAGGCTCAGAAAGCAGATAGTGTAATTTAGTTTGCACTATCTCCTGGCAGATAATGCTGAGTGGGGAAAAGTGTAAAGAACAACAAGCGTTTGGTAATTTTCCTACTCAGACAGTGCTGTCGGGCTGCATTCATCATGTCCTGTTGAGTGGCTTCCTGTGGGATTTTGTCCACAATCGCTCTGGCCTAAAACTTATGCTTCAAGAGAAACTAGGCTTGCTGCCTTATCAGTTTCACTTATTCTCCAACTTGACTTTATGACAAGAATTTGAAATGTTGAACTTGTCAAAGCTACAGTGACAAGTTCTAGCCATAATTTGATGAGTGAATGAATTAATGTGTTGTATTACCAGTCACTGAAAACCCATTATAGGGCCTACTTAATGTGTACCTTTTAATAATGTTACTATTCCCAAAAAACACTGTTGCTTATTATAATGAATTATTAGTATTATTAATATTTATATTGATATTGTTAACAACAATATTCATTCTCTTCAGCTTAAGGCTGATTTTGTTCTTCCTTTTGTACATTCTTCTGCGTCGAGTGTACGTCGTAGGCTACGCACGTAGGCGACGCTGTCGTGAGCATTTATATTTCGAGTATGTCTGTTTTGCTCTGCAGTACACCGCCGAAACGCTTATTTACCTTATCGTCAAAGTTTGACTCCGTAAGCCGATGTTTGACATGAGGTGCCAGCCAAGATAGGAATATATAAAACGCTGGGATTTTTTTTCCTCCTGGATCCCCGCTCCTTGTGGCGAGTTTTTTATGGAGACAAACGTACTCGTGTCTCGAAAGTTCTTCCATCTCTTCGTGCACTCCGCTACATCTAAACCCACGTTGGAGATGGCTGTATTTCCTTCTTCTTCAATTAATCCCTCGGTAACTTAGTCCATTTCCATGTTTGCTCTTCACTGAATTTCAGAATTTAAAAATGGCGGGCGGTCCAGAGTGCAGAAGATCATTCAGGATATGCGTAGGAGGAAACGGAATACTACCAAGCCGACCAATCAAAGATCTTGCAGTCCACAATATTAAATAAAAATATTAAAGACTGAACCTGTGCTAAATCAAGACTAAATGTATATATGAGCCAAATCAGGACTTTATTCATTTAAACATACCACCGTTTAAAATAAAGCTCTGCATAAACAATTATTTTGAAGCAAAACAACAAGCTTTGGTGTTATTGGTATTGTTATTCATAAAATTTCCATAAAGATAAATTTGCATATATCATATTTGGTTCTATCAAATGATACTGTAAAGTAATGTTTAGTCCAAAACTTTGAGTCAAGACCAAACCAAATCCACAATAGTACCTTTTATTGTAGTCCGTATTTCAATCTCATTTTCTTTGACCGAGAAAAACCTGGGATAGACTGGACACATATGTGTCTCTGCAGGTCGAGCCGTCTGCCTGGATCTCAGCCTAAAACACTGCATCAT
Organism: Neodontobutis hainanensis; assembly: GCA_024349245.1. NCBI lineage: Eukaryota > Metazoa > Chordata > Actinopteri > Gobiiformes > Odontobutidae > Neodontobutis > Neodontobutis hainanensis. The sequence goes on from JALDNG010000221.1 coordinate 287,043, forward strand.
GGGAAACGTGGGAGCGAGTGTGCTGGGATTGCTGTGTGCACTGATGTTGGCTGCTTGTTTTATGATGTAACTGGTGCTGGATAAGCCTCTTACACAGACATACTGAATAGGGGGCTGCATCACTATGACAGACATGCAGCATGAAATTATCAATCTGTTTAGTGCAGGCCATTAAGAATATACATGAGCATGAAGACATTGAGCGTTTGTGATCTAATACAGTTGACCACTGATTTGATACAAGTGATCCATCTTTCTGTAAAGCAAATTTAACCATAATCTTTGACCAAACGTCCTTCCCACAACATAAGATACCAGTTTTTGAAGAAAATTCATTGAATTATAGTTATACAAGTCAAGTTTGGCAGTCGGCACCAGTTAATAATAGTTAAGAAAAAAATTGTCATTTCTTTAGACATGATGAAAAGGAGAAGTGTGGACTGGACGTAAATGACACACAGAACTCTGCAAAATGCTAATTAGCGACAAGGCTTTAGGTGGTATTTCTAAAAAAGGTGTGTAAGAATTTATACATTTAAAACAGAAAAGGTTATGCCTAAGACAGGTTCGGCCTTAGGTCCGTCCCGGTCCTGTTGGGGGATTCCCTTACGTTTGTAATCAGTGAGTCATAAGATGAGTGCAGTGAAGGTCATTTCTCTCTGAGCAGCATTAGTGGAAAAGTGAGAGGGACTAATTATGAGCAGAGTTTAAATATTAATGAGGTCAGGAAAAGCAGCATTGAGTTTCTCTCTTCGCATTAAGTCATGACTGAAGAGCTGTCTGCCCTTTGGGACCTGAACCAGTCATAATGTATGTCATGAGTACATCAAATATAATTTCAGGGCTGCTGTTATCAGCCCAAAAGATCACAACAATTATTACACCATCATTTAATTCTGTTTTTCCTAGCCTATTAAAATTTACTGTGATTTCATATCTTATGTTATACCTTCAAATTAGTGCTGGTCAATAAATTAAATTCAAGATTTTAACAGAAAAAAAGTAAACCCGCTCTGAGCAGCTCAAGTAATATCTACAATGACTCTGCAGACGCTTAAAAAATCAAATAATCACCAGAGAAAGGTTCTCATATTATCTCTTTAAGGCCTTAGTTTAGCAAAGTGACAGGAAATTGATTTAAACAGTGTAGAGCCTGTGCAGTGTGGTACTTAATCAGTTTATGCAAATTAGCCATGTGCTTCAGAGGCTTTTTGCATCTTTGGACAAGACTTTGTGTAAAGTATATTAGCCATGGTCTACACAGAGAGAGGACCAAAACTAAATGCTACCCAAACTACTGCTTTATTTTCTCTTCACACTGCTGCTGGTTTGCTATTGTTTTTAGACGTACTGTATAGCATATAGCTAGTTTTACAGGACTGTTGCATTGCCCAAGGGTACACAAGAGAATCAAGCAATGCACATATGAAGAAAGGACTCTAATGGGCAAAGCTATGACTGATGGGAAGCCCCAAACAACTGGCAAATATGTTAGCATAGCAAAGTAGCATTCATTGTAAGAAAATGTGTGCTCTTCACTAGCTTTTTGATTGAGGTTGTGTGGTCAATTACTAAAAGGTGAAGCTAAACACTGCAGTCCGATGATTGGCGGATATCCATCCATCCATCTTCTACCGCTTATCCAGGGCCAGGTCGTGGGGGCAGCAGTCTAAGCAGAGACGCCCAGACTTCCCTCTCCCCAGACACTTCCTCCAGCTCTTCCGGGGGAATACCGAGGCATTCCCAGGCCAGCCGAGAGACATAGTCCCTCCAGCGTGTCCAAGGTCTTCCCCGGGGTCTCCTCCTGGATTGATCGATTGGCGGATAGAGATTGCTTAAAAACAAATTGAAGTATGTATTGTCTGGAATAAACAGTTAGAGATTAAAAAGAAAAAATCCTAAATGTTCAAAACAAGGACTTTATTCAAAACAAGGACTTTATTGACCAGCACTGTGGTTTTAAAGTTTGGGAATAAGCCAGCAATTTTCAAGTACTTTAAGTATACAGGTTGCGAAAAATTAGCTTCAAATACAGATTATATTCCATAGCACTGTTTATGTAGTATATACACTAATCTTCTGCACAGAGCACAGTTGAAACACAAACCTCCTTAAGGATTACCTAAACCAACCAGTGCCACGCCAACCTAACCTCTCAGTGAAAACTAAAGACAGGTTTTTACCACTCGGTGAAAACTTGCCTTAGTGACGTGTCCTCCTTTTTTCTTGAATCATTGCCTGTACAAACTTTTATGCTTTTATGACTTCTGGGACTTCAGCTGCTTCATTTCCTCCTGTTCAGTTTAAAACCACTTCTGAGAAGTGTCATTTAAAAACCTTACACTCTTATCTCTGTTTGTAAGTCTCATTATGCAGGAATGTACGGTGAAGTCAGAGCGTGTTTACTGCCTGTGAGGAGGGCTACATTTATCAGGTCAGGCCCTCATTTGTGAACTGCCTCAACCTCTTGATCCACTTAAGGAGTCTCTATTTGGTCTGAGAGCTTCATGCTTTTCCTCAAGCTTTTTTCTCACTTACGTCCCGGCATAGAACAAACAAACTGAGGCCTCCTTTGTTCTCCGGACCTCAGCTGAAATGTGACTAAATAATGAAGACGTCATTATAACAGTAGTTCCCAGTGTGATCAGCCTGACTCACTGCTAGCAGGAACTGATGCAATAAGCAGCAATCACCCAGATGTTTTCCCATAAAATGTATTTTTTGAATGCTTTTATTTGGTTTAAAGAATGTTGTTGTCAATGATTCTTTGTTCTATAAAACCAGTGACAATTCAAACAAGTAGAGAACAACTACATAGGTTGAAGCATCACATTCCAGCTGAGGTTGTAAAAACATACAGCCCATGGGCAAACGCTAAAATAACAGCAAGTGTTCTCAGATAATCATTAAAGACACAATGCATAACCAGACTGTGGTTTTGGGAGACAAAATCTTTTGAGCTTAGGGAATATGGCATCACACAAAATGGAATTGAATCATTGCATTCATGTTGGCTGGAAACGCCTCATCTCTACATGGATCTGTATGATTAAAGATTCCTCCAAAAAAACTATGGCTGTTTCCTCTGGAGATTTGTGGTAACGTGTCCCACTAACTGTGTCCCATTTAAACAGAGGAAGTGTTTAGAGGGCTGTCCCGTAAAAGTGGGTTAGAAAAGTTTGGCTTAAAGTCTGAATTCTTGATGCATTCATGTAAACATAGAAGTCGGGGCTAAACATGTTCCATAAAGACAAGTCTGGGCTCACACAGCCATGCTACTGCCAGTCTCGTTGTTTAACTGGGATTATGCCGTGTGTTGGCCGTTGTCGAGCGTTGATTCCATCCGGTCTCAATTAAAAAACAGCGAGGGAACTTCCACCTACACGAAGTGAACACTGCGGAAGAATAGTGCAGAAACTAACGCAGAAATACGATGCAGTTCACCTCAGTGACGGCACATTAGACAGGTGAACGAGCAAACTGTAAAACAATTATCTCAGGTTTTACCAAAGTCACAAAGTACTTTGAAGTGCACACAAAAAAGTGTTGGATTCACCAAATGTTTAGAAAAAGCCTGACCTAAAATCCTGCTCTGGACCAGGGTAACCATAGTAATTGAGCATGAAGGAACAGAAATGACAACAAAATTAGCTTATTGGGTTAGCTTGTTTTATAGAACTGCCCTCCTGACCTAAACATTGTTGGCAAACAAATGGAAACACCTGAAAGATGTGTTCAGTACTGCCAGGAGACATAACATTCAGATTCTCCTATTTGATGCACAGAACTTGTATTTATCTACAGTTTGAAGTTCATTAGAGCTGATTCCCATCCACCCCTCTTTAGTCACAGTAAAAAGTCAGTAAGCAGGTACAGATATAAGCCTGTTCAGAGCTGGGGTTGTGGTGTTTTCACTGAATGTTTTCTTTATTCTTTTTCTTTTTTTCTTTTTTTTATGGTCTTTTGCCCTTAATAGTTTGACAGTGCATATAGACAGGAAACATAGTGAGAGAGATGGGAATGACATTGGGCAAATGACCAAGGATTTGAACCAGGTCTTGTGTATGTGCTACCAATTGGGCTAAAGCCACTAAAAATAACGTAAAGCTATTTAAGTCATAAAATTTAATGAAAAAGTTATGTTATAAAGTTTGTAAGAGACTGTTACTTTAGTACAGAGATTGCAATACTGGACATTTTGTCTGCTCTAGGCCAAGTGTTTTCTCTGTGGGCAGTTGTAGGCTCTGCAAGTATGGCTTCTTCCACTGGATTCTAGGGGTGTATAATTTTGGTAAAACATATTCAGTATTTGTGTGTACCGCTTTGGTGCAACAAATAGTTCTCTGCACTGGACCTGTTCTTAAATTAATTTAATGGACAAAAATGCATCTCATTCTCTCACAACTGATGAATTATAATTAGCCTGACTGTATCATGTTTTGGTGACTGGTGCATTTCCTTTCCTTATTATGTGTAAATGTCGAACGATATTTTTTAATATACAGTATATACTGTATATTGTTGTTTTTTCATATTTCTTAAGAGTTAGCCCTTTAATTTCAACATAGGTTTTACATCCTGGTTTGGGCGAATAGATTAGATCTGTACAGGAAATGCTGGTCTTGTAGCAAAGCCTTGTGTTAGACAAACGAATGGCTCTTTCCCACTCACACTCAGGCAGTGGCAGATGGCAGCACCGTTATCACCGGCAGTTGGCACCGTCTGAGGTGGGACGGACCAAGGTAGACAAATAAAAAAACTGACGCTCACAAAAACCTGCCACTGCCCCTCAGACACAAACAACAATGTCCTTTTACACATTCATTAATTAAAGCCTGCAATCTGCTCCTGTGACCATCTGCTTTCACCAGGAATAATAGCTCTAGGTTTACATTTAAAATGCACAACCCCCCCAAAAAAAATTAAACTGCCAGATAATGCAAATGAACTCTGCACATGGTCTCAAAAAGAAAAGTCCCAAGGCACAAAACAATACTTCCGAAGTCTTGTTGGCTAGTGTAGCATGAAGCAACACTTAGCATCTCATGGACTCATGGATAGCAGATGTGCATATTTTTTGTGAAATGTTAAGATTCATGTTATATTTTTTCAGAGCTGATATTAGTTTGAACATAGGTATTTCAGCCACAAGAGGTCACAAGCCCAGTGCACCTTTGTGCTGGTTCCAAGCCTGGACAAATGGGGTACCCAAACTATGGCCCGTGGGCCAACTGCAGCCCGGCAAGCATTTTTAAGTGGTCAGCAGCTAGTTCTAAAAATACAGTGTATGTACCATACATAAGCTCTACATGGACGGCCCTCCCAGGTAAATTGCGACCCGCCGAGAAAGATAAAATAAAAAATTCCACTCTACTGATTTTTGTATTTTAAAAGAGAGAGAGAAAGGAAACTGATGCAGGTTTCATCAAGTCTCGTGATGGAAATTCCAGCCCTTTTTAGGGAACCGGATAGTTGCCCACTTGATGCAATTCAGATCCGCTGCGCTGCAGATTCCAGGGCAGCTCAGCAGGGCATGTGTGGGAAATACAAGATGCCGTGATAAAAGCCGTTGATCAAGACATGTGCCGAAATAAAACAAGTGTTTATTCAGAAAAGTAAGGAACAGAAAACAGGTTAAGATTGAGATGGGACTACAGTTTGTTCAAATAGTAAAATAAATGTTTTTCCTCATTACATTAGCCACGAAAATGCTTGGTTTTTGCAGATCTTATTGCATTTAATGCTTAATTGTCTAAATAAATTCTCAACCAATGGGAAAACACTGAATTATATCCATTAAACCAAACCATAAGTAAGTTGCAGCAGTGCTGTTCACTTCGTATTAGAGATGCAAAAACTAACCAGTTTCACTATTAACCACGGTTTAAAACGCCATGGCTAATTAATCGTAAAGGCTCAACCACAACACATGTTTCTATTGCAACAAATGGATCTGTTGCCACAAAATGACAACAGCGCTGAACCCTTAATGTGACATACTTTTCAGTGACAGAAGCATTAGATTACCAATGGCAGAGGGACCAAAAGACAATTTGTTTTTACCAAAGAAGCGCCTGAAGAAAACTTAGTTAAATTACGTGGCGAGGAATTTAATGAAACATTGAATTGGTAGGGAATAACAAATAAACGTGTCACTTAAAATCAGTGTTGCCAACCTTCTGGTGTTATTGAAGACTTTAGAAGACTTATTCTCACTTTATAAGACTTATTATCACTCTTGTCAACTAGCACTACGTGCGCTCCTCCTCCGTCCCAAAGCACTCCCAGACGGCCATGTCAGCGTGTAGCAGTCCTTCTAAGCTGCAGTCAGAGCAGGATGTTTACCTCTCCACATCCAGAGCATGGATGTATCATCTCTCGTCACTCGTCCGCTGTGTGTGCCTCGCTGAGACATAAGCTAAACATCAAGCCAGGTACTCTCAAAAATACAGAAAGGAGTGGGAATCTAACCCTGAATCTTAAGGCTGAATGAAACTGTTTATTAAAAGTAAGAAATGGGCAGAAAAAAAGTTATAGACTTTCAGTGCAACGTAAACAAACAAAGAAGCCTCTAATGTCTGCTCAAGGCTTTCAGTCAGTGAACATTTAACATTGCATTATGGTTGCTTTCTCCGTCTGAGCTGAGTAGGCTTAATGTAAGGCTTTGTAGGTTGATATTGCAGGTCTAAAATGTTCTCATCATTGTTCTTATCTCACATGACCTACCTACCTCTGTTGTCCTGCAGCAGCTGAGACCCCTTCAGTCTGTCCTCCATCTCCTGCTCTCCTCCTTCTGCAGTCACTGTCAGCTCTCCTCCAGGAGCTTGAAACTGTCCTGAGGAAAAAAAAAACAATAAATGACATATCTGTGGTTTTATTGTGCAAAATTTTAATGTTGGAGATATTCTGTATGACGATAACAGTAAAATAATGATGAAATGAAATGATACAGCAAGATTACATTTATGTCGTCTCAACCTAATGCAAAACTAATTTAGTTCAGTTATGGTTCATAGAAACCAGACAAACTCCTTCACTCAGTCAAATTCTTTTCTCTACATAAGTTTTACTGTGGAGCTTGGCACTGATGTGTTCCACAAGGTTTAGGAACAGTGCAGCTGTTTAGACGTTAGTTGACCAGATAAAATGAAATGCTTCAACATTTGTGCAAAGACTCGACAAAATAACAGTTGTAGTAACACGAACAGTATCCTTCTGATATAGTGGTGCATGTTTGAGCATGCACCAGCAAGAGCGAGCAGGAGACTGAGCCCGTTTACATGCTAAAAATCTGATCATTATCTCATTACTGGAGATTATTTAAAGTGATCATGTAAACACACTCCAATGGGTGTTGGGAAGAACGGCTGAGGCGGAAAATGTTTGGAAATGTTGGAAGGAATTTTGAGTCTTACGTCACTATAATACGTATATAGATTATTATGACCATGTAAACTGTCTCACTGACTGCAGTTCCTGTAACGGCCACTGATGTCAGTATCTTTTTCAAAAAGTTATGCAATGTCCCTTTTAAAGGTCACAAGATCAAAAGATTATTTGAGTGATGCAGTATGGTATTCTTATCTGGGATGCTTCAAAAGAAAAAAATGAATAATGATGATTGATTTTTACCATCTAGATTGTGTAAAAATATTTGAATGAAAAAGTCACATGACTTGCACTCGCTGTCCATCTGATTGGGTTCTAGTTCCACATAATACAAATCAGAAAAAAGTAATGTAACATTAGCTATAGCATGCAATAGCGCGGTTTACAAACCAGAACTGTTCTGCAGCATCTTTGGAAGACTTAGTTTTTGCACTCAGTGCAGCAAATAATGTTTAACAATAAAAATTATTTGCTGTGAACACAGCCAGAGTGTGTTGTGTTAATTTCATTGGCCACTGATGGAAGTAGACTCACTTCTATGCAAACAAAACTACTTATACATTAGTGGAAGCAACCAAATTAATGTGATATTCTTTTAATATGCAGTGATGAACAGTGATGAACTCTGCTTAACATTAAATAAAACTGAACTGCAAATAAATGGGGCAACAACAAGTTAACAAAATATACATTTTCTAATAAAAAACAAATGTAGACTTGAATTTAAACTGAAAATGTTCCACTTTTTGCATTAATTATAGTTTGGATAGAAAATGGCTAATTCTCATCATACGACTAGATCAGAGACGTGTGATTACACATAAAGTGAGGAACTGTCAACAATGGGTGGCAGTTGATCTGATAAGATAATAAAAACTGGAGCTACGGTTGTCTGCTTTAAACTGCTGTACATTTGTGAATACAAAACCTGTCTGAAGGGCAACATCCCAAAAGGTCACATGTGGCGATAAGAATTAAAAAAAACTATGAGCTTTAATTGTTGTGCTTAGCCTTTTTCACTTTTTTTTTTTTTTTTTTTTTTTTGCTTGTTAGTTTTTCACATTTGCTTTGGATGTGCGTGTGGTTTTTCTGCTTCTAAAAACAAAACTTACACTTTAACTTTGTCAAATGGAATGAGAGGAGATTCATAGGGTGACACATAAAACTGTGTATAGGCTACTATTGACTTGTCTGTTTTAATTTGTAATGACCTGAATGCATAGTACAATATTTATGCTGGAAATAAGTCCCTTCCACGTCATCCTCTTCTCTCAGACCAACTGACCAACTGCCTTCACAACAATTCATAAACCTTTCTCTCGGCCTCCTGCCTGGCAGCTCTAACCTCGGCATCCTTTTACAATTTTTTTTTCAATTTTGAATCACTGTCCCTCCTCTGAACATGTCCAAACCATCTCAACCTGGACTCTCTAACTTTGTCTCCAAAACATCTCACATGAGCTGTCCCTCTGGTGGACTCCTATCCAGCCTCGTCACTCCCAAAGAGAATCTCAATATCTTCAGCTCTTCCTCTTGTCTCCTTCTCTTTTTAGTGTATTTTTGTTTATTTATATTGTACAGAGAGGATTAACATTCTCTTTTGTCTCCTCTGTGCAGCCATCAAGGTGAACTGCCAGGGCTCATGTGGAATCTCCAACAAAATGAACGAGGCCTTGTGGGCCATTGAGGAGCAGTACTTCAACAGCACACTGTCGCTGGCAGACAAAGGTGAGCGGCGTCCAACCTTATCTTATAAATACAGTAGTTACATGTAGTTCCAATGTATTTTGAAATGCAAATGTCATTATTGCGTGTTTCTAGGATTAGCAAATACATTGACATTAGGTTGACCAAATAAATCCCCAATTCCACCCTTCAGATTCTCAATATTGTTTTCATATATCTTGTCCATAAACCATCAAGATCCCATTCAAATGCTGCCGGGCCCGTCATGTGACCGCTGTATGATGTGATTTAGGGCCAGGGTTGCTCACCTCATTAGCTTTATGGGGAATGATGTAATCTCAGGGTGGGGTTGGGGGGTTTCAGGGGCATTTATCAGTAAAATAATGGCCCCAGTCTCTCAACCATTATGGAGCTATGGCTTCTGAATACAAGGTGCAGATTTGAGAAGGGTTTCTTGTAGGGATGCAACAATAAAGCTAAATTCTTTTTTTATATATTGTGTAATTTTTTATTGATGTCAGCAGCTGAGTGTATCCATGTGATTGGAGATCGATTTGATTATGGCACTGGCCACTGTTTGCACTTTGGCCTTGTGTAATTGGTAGGCCTGCACAAGAAATATTAAATGTATTGTTAAAGCAATATTTTCATTGGCAATATTTGTTTCACAAAGAATTACTTGTATTGCAATAACGTTATGGTCTTCTATTTAATAGACTTACTTTTACATTTTTGTCAAAATCATAATATATTATAATGGATAAGATTGCGCTTTTCCTCCAGAGAGACCAAAGGACTCAAAGCACTTACAGGTCATCCATTATTCGTTCACTCCACAGTCACACACTGGGGGTGGTAAACTACATCTGTAACCACAGCTGCCCTGGGGCAGACTAATGGAGACGTGCCTACAGCCTCTTTGACCACCACCAAACATTTTCACACATTCATGACTGTTAAGGCAAGGTGGGTTGCCTAAGAACACAATGACAGTATGAACAGTGGGGAGAGCTGGACTTGAACTGCCAACCTTTCTGTTATAGGACAACCACTCTACTACTGAGCCTCTGCGTCCAAACAGAGCCTAATCTTAAACTGTGGCATGTCCAAATGAAAAAGTCCTGGTTTAGTTCTGTTTCAGTCTTGCATATTAATTGAGCTTGCGCTGCGACAAGTGGAAGTTAGTCTTTTTCTTCATTTTAGTCTGGAGAATTCAAATATTACAGGTGATGTCGTTAGTGAAATATTTAACTTGGTTAACAATATAATAGTATACAATATAAGACTTGGTAAACAGCCCTTTATTTTACATCCTTAGTTCTCTCGTATCTACTCCCATGGATAATGCACGGGTGTTGTTTTTTGTGGACTTGATGGCAACACTCTGTGGTTGTTGTGCAACACCAGGCCCAGGAAACATAAGCTTACAGGAACATGATGACGCTGACTGTTATTGTCCTGCTGTTCAAATGCTTGTGCTTGAATGTGTTGGATAAAGCATACACCGATAGAAACTTGATGGCTTGTCCTCGTGGCTGGTTAATGCTCCAACAAGTGAGTAAATGTTTAACTGGACAGTCTACATGAAAGTACCCAGCAATGCATTAATGGCATTATACATTTTTTTGCACTTGCCACCTCACAGTTGTACTATAAGTTATATTTGAGAAAAAAGTGTCTGAATTGTGGCTAACTCGATGTCTGTTGTTATAGTGATGATTGCATCATTAACCAAAGCTGCAATGGAGAGTAGTACCTCCAAGGGGTGCATGATATCCCGCTTTCCCCACAATTCATACTGTCGTTGTGTCCTTGGGCAAGACACTTAACCCACCTTGCCTTGTATGAATGTGTAAGAATGTTCAGTGAATGTATGTGGTGATGGTCGGAGACCTGTGGCTACAGTTGTAGCATACCATCACCAGTGTGACTGTGGATGAATGAATAATGGATGTAAGCACTTTGAGTCCCTTGGTCCCTCGGGAGAAAAGCGCAATATAAATCCAATCCATTATTATTATTATGATATCAGGAAAGAAAAACAAAAGTTAATATTGTAACAAAAGTATAGAAATGTGAGTGTTCCTTTTATCATTCAATTCTAACATTCACCTTTTTCTGGAGTCTTTGGACTAACTTCCACTGGTCAGAATGGTGCCACTGGATTTATATTTTCACATGACAGTTTAATTTAAGACTCTGGTTGGACAATTATTTTGACATGCAAAGAGTCAAAGTCTGTCACACGGAAGATACAAAATATACATGAGCAGCAGTTACCTCAACCAGGCGCTTCCTGTATTTGTGGATCAGACCTGCACATTGTTGGAGGAATTTTAGCCCATTCTTCCTGACAGAATGGCTTTAGTTCTGTCATATTCTTTGGGCGTCTCATGTGTTTGGCCCTCTTCAAGTCAATTCAGAGCATCTCTGTTGGGTTGAGGTCTGGGCTCCAAAAGGTGGATTTTTTTTTTTTTGAAGCCATTCTGTTGTGGGCTTGCTCTGGTGTTTTGGGTCATTGTCCTGTTGCATCACCTTCTACACAGTTTCAGCTGACGTACAGACTTCCTCGCATTATCCTGAAGAATTGTCTGATATACATGGAAATTCACCTTCCCCTCAGGGATTGCAAACTGGTCAGGCCCTGATGCAGCAGTGCAGGCCCAAATAGGGATGAGTATCGTTAAGGTATTAACGGTATTACTACTCTTATCAATACTGCTTAACGGTCCGGTACTTTAACGGTATTCTTATCGGTACTTTGTGTTGTGTGTTTGAACAATGTTGATTCAACATGATTTTGACATACATACCAGACGTAGATGGGGCAACAACCAGAGACGAGGAAGCTAGGCAGTCAAAAATTTTGCATTTCTCTGTCTGCACATAATGCACTTTTGAAGGGTGCTTAGACAGATTGCTTGTGTTTCCTCCCTTACTTGCAAACATTTTGTTGCACTTAAGACATCGAGCGTTTGTCTGCATCAACTCTTTTTGCTCTTTCCGCCATCGTCACTGTTTGTAAGCATGAGTTTTCGTACTGTTGAGTGTGCTTTGTGTGTGACTGACAGACTGCCTCCGCAGCGTGCATGAGAGATCTTGCAGATCTCACAGACAAAAGTAGTAATATGATTGCACATTAGAAATGTTTGGTGAGATAAAATGTGCACGATAACATTATTAAGCAAAAATACATAGTACATAAATTTTTTCCCCTCCAGTACCGAAAGCAGAACCAATAGCGTCAGATCTTACTGATACTACGGTCTTTAATAATTTAACCCCGGGGCCAATTTAATACCGGGTTTCGGTACCCATCCCTAGACCCAAATCATGATGTTTCCTCCACCAGACTTTACAGTTGGGATGATGTTTTCATGATGATATGCCGTGTCCTTTCTACGCCAGATGTAGCGCTGTGTTTTTCCAAATAGTTCAATCTTAGTTTATTTATTAATAATTAAAAGTTGAGTTAAATAATAACTCAACTTTAACAATGTTCAAGGGGAGGTTAAAAACCTTCCTCTTTAGCTCCGCCTACATTACAACTTAAAGTGTTTTGCTGTTTCTTAATCGAAATTTTGTAAATTGTCTTTTATTCTTGTATTCCTCCCATCGTTGTGTCCTGTCGTGGATACACTGCTTGTTCAGTGTTTTAAATATTGTAGACTCAAGAACAGAGATGTAAGCAAGTTTCAATGATGCCTCCAAATCTTTGGCTGTCATTTTAGGTTGTTTCTTATTGATGAGTCTTTGATGAGTTATTTGTTGATTTAACTATTGTAACCCTTTCCTGCTTTATGTAGAGCAACATTTCTTGATAGTATTTCTTCTTGTGCAGAACAAACCCAAAAGTTTGAGGGTTTTTAACCAAAGTATCTGTAGTCCACACCTCTAAACGTCTTATCTAAAAGAGACTCCAGGTGTGCTAAAACCAAAAAATCAGATCAGAGGTTTCCGTCCACCCTAGTAGGAGGTAGAAAGGAGAAAAACAAAAGTGCTAAATACTACTGAAAAAAGGCAGAGGTAATAATAATATGAGCGGTTGAGTGTGTACCTACAGCTACAACCAGTGTAAACCTAACCCTACGATCAATCAGTCTCCATACGTTTGGTGGTTTTGAGTTTGAAAATCTCAACAGAGTCAGCTCGCTGCACTTCCACCAGGAGCCCATTCCACAAAAATGGGGCTCTATAAGAAAAGGCTCTGTAGCCAGCAGACTTCTTCTTTATTCGAGGAAGTTGAAGGAGGCCAGCGTCCTGAGAGCGAAGGGTACGAGCTGGAGTATACCAGGTGATAAGGTCAGATAGGTAAGAGGGCGCGCGTCCACAAAGGATTTTATAGGTTAACAAGAGAACTTTGAAATCAGCTCTAACATGAGGAAGCCAGTGTAATGAAGCCAGGACCGGAGTAATGTGATCAAACTTCCTGGTCTTTGTTAAAAGTCTGGCGGCTGTATTTTGGACCATTTGTAGACTGTGAGTACTTTTCTTCGGCAGTCCAGAGAATAACGCATTGCAGTAGTCCAGCCTGGATGTGACAAATGCATGAATGAGAATTTCAGCATCAGCTAAAGAGAGGCAGGAGCGAATTTTTGAGATATTCCTCAAGTGAAAAAAAGCCCAATTTAGTGACCTCACTAATGTGCTGCTGCAGAGACAGTGTGGAGTCAAAAATGACACCGAGGTTCCTCGCAGTTTTGCCGTGCTCCAACACACAGTTGTTGATTGAGACAGTAAGATTGTTGAACTTGTGCCGATGAGTGGCAGGACCAATTAACAAGAGCTCTGTTTTATCCGAGATCAGATGGAGGAAGTTTTGAGACATCCATGTTTTAATTGAAACGAGGCAGGCCTCTAGACGCATGATGTCAGTAGTATTATTTGCTTTTATTGGTAGATACAGCTGTGTATCATCGGCATAACAGTGGAAGTTCACTCCATAACTTCTGATGATTTGTCCCAATGGTGTAACATATAGTGAAAAAAGTATGGGACCGAGCACAGACCCTTGTGGCACACCGAACTTCACTGGTGCCGTGGAGGAGAAGGATTTATTAAAAGAGACAAAATGAGACCTATCACACAGATAGGATTCTAACCAAGAAAGAGCAGAGCCAGAGAACATCTTTAAGTCTGTTGATTAGCACTGCATGATCAATCGTATCAAATGCAGCACTGAGATCCAGCAATAACAGTAGAGCCGATGAGTCCTCGTCCATCTGAAGGAGAAGATCATTTGTTACTTTAACTAAAGCTGTTTCAGTGGAATAAGAGGCCCTAAATGCAGACTGAAACAGCTCGAGGAGGTCATTTTCTGATAGATATAGAGTAAGTTGTTTTAGCACAACTTTTTCGAGGACTTTAGATAGAAAAGGTAAATTGGAGACAGGACGGAAATTATTTATAGGTATCCAGGATCCAGAGTAGGTTTTTTGAGCAGGGGTTTGACCACAGCCTGTTTGAAAAGGGAAGGAACGGTGCCAGTAGACAGGGACAAGTTTATAATGTTTAATATAATTTGCCCCACATAGGGCCACAGTTCTTTAAGCTGTTTTGCTGGCAGGATATCCAGGAGACACGTAGTTGCTTTACATGAAGAAACCACCTTTGTCAGCTCATAGAGGGAAACAGAATCTAAGACTGAGAGACGAGAGGTCGGTGGATCCAAGTGAATGGGACCCGGAGCCAAAGAAGACAAAAACAAAATATTATCCCTGATATCTTCAATTTTATGATTAAAGAAATCTAAAAAGTCTTGTGCACTAAAGGGAGAGGAGTCTTCAGTTGTTTTTGGTTGGATAAGTTTAGCAACTGTTCCAAAGAGAAACCTGGGGTTATGCCGGTTTTCTCTTATAAGAGATGAAAAATAGGTAGTCTTTGCAGTGCTGAGGGCGTGCTTATAGGTGTTTACACACAAACACCACTTTTGATAATTTAGATTTGTTTTTGACTTGCGCCATTTGTGTTCAAAACTCCTGCAGGCCTGTTTCAAAGCCCGTGTTTCCTCATTATACCATGGCGTAGGTCGTCTGGTTGGTCTGGGCTTTGTCCTGAGGGGTGCCACTGAGTCGGTGATGGCTGAGAGGGTAGCATGGACCTCCTCTGTGTAGGCCTCTACTGAGTTTCCAGGTGGAGTTAAATTAGGAAAAACATCTGTCAGTCGTGTGGCAAACATTGTAGACACTACGTATTTGTCTGAATTTGAGGGAAATGTGTAACTTATCTCGAACTCCACCAGTAAGTGATCTGAGACAGCAGATGAAAGAGAGGAGACAAAGAGATTGGAGACATCTATTCCCCGAGCCAAAACAAGATCAAGATAGTTTCCACTAATGTGTGTGGGCTCATAAACAAACTGGTTGAAAGACATGGTCGCAAGCAGTGATTGAAATGCTCTGGCCAGAGGATCACACGCCTTATTTAGATGAATATTAAAGTCTCCAACTAGAAGGATGTTATCAGTGTGGGTTAAAACTTAGGTGAAGATCAGATCAAATTTTAAGACAAATCTTTTTAGAAAATCATGACATTGCAAATGGTTCACATACATATTGTTGCCACTGTGTGATATATAATATTTCTGTGGTTCTGCTGAACATCTTCAGTAAAATCAGTCACTGACAAACCTAACCTACTGAGCTAACATTCATAACATAACACTACTACACAACTATTTAAAAACCCATTATTTTTAAGATGCATATATTTTATCTCCTTTCTGATTTTACATAAGATTTTGATCCAATTAAAGGCTATCTGAGACCAGGTTTCACAATCAAAAAATGAAAAAAAGAAACCCCACCAAGCGCCTCGGAAGCCTGTTAGATGTTAATAAAGGCAGAAGTTTTGCAGGAAATTCAGTCTTGAAGGTGTGAAACATTAAGGCATGTTGCTAGATAGTAATGCTGTCAGAAAAAAATGCCACCATTTTAAAAACCAACAGTGGAAAAGATTTGGTCTGAAGCAGAGCTTAATATTAACATGTTTGTGATTTCTTTGTGTTTAAATTGGAAAGTATAGATAATCATGAAGCATTGCTTTAGCCAGTGACTTTACTTGTTATAATATACAGCACAGGGGACATAAGAAAACATTATAGTGCCAGTTAAATAAATTTGACATCTAGATAAATCCTGATAAGGATTGCAGAACTGCAAGACAAAGCTGCAGGTTAAATTCATATTCCTCAGAATGACAAAAAACAACACACCTTTTGTCAAACAGAGATTTCCAACGTGAGCTGAAGGTGTGAGCAAAGCCTGAGGCAGCGTCAGGACAAACCATCAGAGCTGTGGCTGAGAAAGGTGTGTTAACCTCAAAGTGAGGAGACAGAGCTTTAGTGTGGTTACCTCAATACGTTTTAATGTTTTAGTGGCATTCACAGCATTAAACTACAATGCATTACAGGAAATCCAATCCAACTTTATTTATAAAGCACCTTTTAAAAACAACACAGTCAACCAAAGTACTGAACACAAACTCTATAAATAAACAGTGATATAAAACACAGAGGCACAAAAATAATAAACAGCAATTAAAGTAAATGCAACAGGGATACTGTCAAATTCAACCCTCAGAGTTAAAAGCTAAAGAAAATAAATAAGTTTTAGGAAGGGATTTAACATTTTGGTAATGTGCACTTATGAAAATAATACAAAATAATAACACAAAACCAAACACACAGTGCACATCAAGATCCTCTTCGTCCACGGGGTTACAGCTCAGCCACAAAGTGCTCCAGCAGCGGTGTATGTAATTTACGTGAGCTACTGGTTTAATGATGTCCACAACATAACGGCCCTGTCTCTAAACATCACTGCGTCCCTATAACATCAGTGAGACCCAGTAGCTTCCTCTGAACCTGGAACATGAATAATTCATGCTGCTGCTCTCTTTCTCTGTCACTTTTTTTCAGATCCTATTCTGCGCTGCCACACTGGCGTGGTTGCCCCTGTGGGCCCGGCTGAGTGATAATGTGGTATGTGGTAGATGCCTGATGTTTGGTGCATCTGGGGGCCGGGAGGGGGGGCAGCAATGTCAGTGTGTGCTTGTCTTTTTTTTGTCACTGTGGTGTTTATGACCTTCAGAAAGTGGGGTCTCACTGCTCTGTCGTCACTGTTCAGCTCAGGGGCAGTTGTTTAACACAGTTTTGTTTTTTAGGTCCCAGGACTGTATCTGTTATGCATCCAATGACCAAACGAGCCTTAAACACACATCATGTCACAGAAATAAAATCATTTAATTTTTAAACTATTTTGCTAGGTTGTGGTTCTTCCTGTTTCAGAGTCGTTTTAATTTCACCTAAGCCTCATTACCATTGGTAACTTTCTATTTTGCTGTGCAATTAATACAATTTCAGCATATGCAATTTTAAAATTACATATGGATGCAATTTAAATTATAAATCTATTAATATTTAAATTCAGATTGAAAGTTTCATGTAGAAAGTTTATGAAATGTTTTGTAATGCACTTTAGTCATTCATTTAGAATGTAGTATGTTTAGAAAAAGCAAAAACAATTGTCAAAATTGCAAATTAAATTGATATTGCATTAATCATCTAAAAAATTGTGCCCATATTTCCCATTCCTAATTTTCATTATTAAATGAAATCCATTAGAGTGGATAAAAGATGCTTCGTTCCGAGCGGTAAATCAGGACCCACTGAAGCTGCATTTGTCCTGAGTCTGAACCATCTCTTAGCCATAAATCATTATTTCATAACACAGTCAGACCCGTCTTAAACTAAGTGTTCACTTGTTTGAGGCCAATCCTCGTCATTTCCATTCAATCTTTATCATTTATTAATCTGAACGTAGGTGTATGGAACGCTCAAATCCCACGCCAGATCAGGAGCTTAAAGTTTAAAGTTCGCACCGAGGTAAACCGCAAAACCATTATTATTTTTATACATTTTACAGGACATATTAAAGTCCTCTGTAACAGTTTAGTTGTAATAGTTTAGTATTTTATCTACTTTTAGGACCATGTGCAGTGCAACCTTTCAGATGATTGCCTGTTATTATTGAGACATTTATTTTTGTCTTTTACCCTGGACTGGACACTTAAACGCTAATGTTCACTGATGTCACCAAAGTAAACCGTTAGTTATTTATTAAAAAAAAAAAATACACGTGTTGTTATTAGACTGGAGAAAAAAAGACAAGTTTAACGTTTAATTTGACGCACAGCGGCCACTTACCAGCCATGCTCCACAAGCCAGGCTTTGGAGCATATGTCCTTCATGCCCATAATACAGCATGGCCAGCTCATTTATTTAAAGACCTTGGTGCAGCATAAAAAGACACAATGGCTTTTCTTTTCCCACCAATATTACAGCAAAGAACCTAAAATGGGCTTATGTAACCGTACTACTGGATCTGAACATGCAGTGAGACAGTTCAGAAGATTGCTGAGCCATCTGACTGTGGATTTGAGACGAGCGTCTTAATGACTAAAGCCAGAGGGACTCTAACAGAGCCAAAGCTCTTTAAAGTAATGTGAAACAGAGCTTCAGTAATTGGAAACAGAAAACAATGAAAGATCAAACAAGCGTCTGAGGAGGAATTGAACTCAAGAACAGTGTCACTCCAGGTGCAGGGTCTAATGGTTGTTGTTCGGCTCAAATCAGGTTCTTAAAGCTGTGTTGTTATCCGCCAACGGCAGATAAGAAATTTTGCGGTAAGGTAATGTTTACATTTGGGGAAAAGTATTTAGATCCCTTCTTGTATACATTAGCTTTGTTTCCACTGTTGACGTTTAATCTGGTTTGGGCCAAGTTCCATTGTCAAAAGAGATGTAAAGCACCCCTTAAAAGTGTACTGTACCACTTTGATAACCCCTCAATGTTTGGTTCCAACAGTAAGGTACAGTTAAAATGTTAAAATGTTGAACTCTGCAGTCACTTTTAGAATATTCACAAAACAACAAGTGAACGATAAAGAAGGGATTTTCCCAAAAGGAATCCCTACCCACTTCCTCTCCTGCTCCTGGTGCACTCAATGTGCACTGTCTGTAGGGAGGCCTTTTAAGACAAGCTAATTGTTTTTTTGTCATATTTGAAGAAGAAAGAAATGTTAAATGTACTGTATGTAGCATTCTTTTCGAAAACAAAGCTAGCGTTTTTTGGTTGAGGATATTGTTGGCATTGCTCTCATTTTTATGAAGAAAATAAACCACTGCAATTTACGAATGTCTATGCTGCATTAAACACAAGCTGATAAATGCAACAGCGACATTCACTCTGCAGACAGTCTATGATCTTCACGTGTTGGATCTCTTTTCAGTGTCTCAGAGGTGGTGGTGTCACTGAGTAAACTGTTGATACTGGACTCATAGTCATCTGTGTTCAGGATCACAGAGCATCTTCCTTTGTCTGCTGCAGAATGGTGACGCTGTGGTCCTTCTCCAGTGCTGACAAAGCCCTCCTTTGTCGTGAGGTGATATTGGAGGGAGGTGGTTCCCTGAGGAAGACTGTTTGTTGGCCGCTATGCATGGGAAATTAAATTAAATTATTACTTTGGTTGGTTTGGTTACATTGGTTTTTCAAGTTTTTCTTGAAAGAACTTTTTTCCCAATACCAAAGAGAACCTTGAAGACACTATCATACTGAAGCTTCATGAGCACTTTGGACCTTCTCTTCTTTGGAATACACTCTCTTATATTCAATATAAAAGCAAAGCATCTTGTATTATAATAAAAATGTCAGACAGTGCTTCGTTTATTTTGCTCTACCTGATATAATATTTAACATATATAACAAGGATATTTTCCTGTAAATAAAATGAAACGTGAGTATGCCACATCTCTCCTGATGCAAATGAACACACCCACAGCACTGCCTCTGTTGGAAAGTGTGAGCAGTGGAAAACTCCGGTCGGTCTCTAATCAAGTGAGACATGTCACCGTATGGAAGATTTTAATTGTCTGTTGCCGAGTATTAATACCATCATAAGATAGAGCTGAAGATAGAGCTGTTTTTATTAAAAATGTACATTGATTAATGTAATCTACTATGGGAATGATCATTTTGTGTGGTATTTGCATAGGGTATGGGGATTTGGTTTAAACCTGTGTTTGCGTTACACTTAAATAATGGTAGAAATGACATTGTACTAGGATATGAAAAAAATGAAGAGATTAGATGTATTTGCGTGCTTTTGACAAGGAATGCACCAGTTCTCACCAGATCTTCTGTAACACCAAAGGTGTTTGCAGCGTGTATGTACATAGATTGAATCCTGGAGGTGATTGGATGAACCACCTGCCAGTAACAACCAGATCAACGCCATGTTGCTTACATTAGTAACAGTAGAACGCTTTTGTTGCCAAACCTTATACATGCTCATAACTAACAGAGAATAATAACTTGCAAGATTAAAGTTGCTACGCAAGATAACACCAGTCAAATCAAACTTCTTCAGTACAGTCCTGACTGACCTAAATGCTTTGGGTATCTGCCTGTATCTAACATCTAACTGATATTGTTGGGCTTCTTAAAGATGAGACTTCAGCTTCATCTTGAGCTGTGTCAGCTGAAAATTTGGTCCCGCACCAGAGAAACTGACGTGTCGTGACAGATGAGGGAGAAAAAGGAGGTTATATAGTTTGGCTTTGGCCACATTTGGCACTTCCAAAAAGTCAGGGTTGTCTGAGCAGGACTACAGAGACTGAGGCAGGTGCAGGGATTATGTTTGGAGCAAACTGCCAGTATTCCAGTGCAATCCAGCTACACACTAGTCCATCTTTCAGCACAGAAACAGACATTGCTCTTTGTGTATCTGTGGGTATACCATTGTAACTTACTGCCGAGTTTCCTCAAAGACATGACTCATCATTAAACAGGGGCTTTGTCCTGAGCTGTAATATCTAACCATTTTTCCGTTATCTCACTGCTTGTATTCTACATTTATTGCTCAGGCTTCAGTGGAGGTCATGTCAAAACAAATATTAAACCTCCATTGTACATAATTACATATATCAACACCAGGGGACTTTAATATGAAGGATTGAACTGCAGCATTTCCCTTTACTCTGGTAATATGTGTCCTGTCATACCTACTACACATTGTTTGCTTTTTTATGTTTGACGATAAACTAAATGCAGATTGTACAAAGTCATAACTTGAGCAAACACTCATTTAAGTTTCAGTGTTCAGTGAGAAAACAGCCACTTTATGTAACACTTCTGCTCTGTGCCAGGTCACTGTGGTGAGTGATAACATCTGAAACGCTCCAGGAAGTTTGCAGCTTCACTTTGCAGCATTTACAGTGTTTACAGTCAGCTCATGTTCCTAGAGCTGGATTTTTTAAAGAAGAAAGAAAGCCACATCATGACTGCATATGTAAAGCAGTTTTTCCTGTGGATCCCAACCTGGCCAAGGGCTACATTGATGAATGGAGCAGTGATCAGTGATCAATGATCGTGATAGCAGTGAAATACTGGTTGATAAATTCTCTGCAAAGTCCCAAAGCCACAATCGGATGGAACTGCAGATTGTATTTCACTAAAGCTCCAGAAACTCTGAATCCCACTGCCTGCCATGGGACTGCGGTTCTGTTAGTGAATAACTCACTGCCGATAGATGTTCATCTCTGTACATTTCTTATACTTTACACAACCATAACCGTGTGAGTCAAAAACAGCAGGTTATTATTATTTATTGTTGAGTTTAAGAGTACTATTTGGAAATTAAATTTGTGCATAGTCAAAGACTGGTTTTGTTTCCACCTCCCACAGTCACGCAACCAAAAGTGCCAAACAATTATCTGACAGTGCTTCTAGGACTAATATAATCAACTAAAATATATATAGTTCAGGAAGATTGGGTACAATCTACAATTCCCAATCTCCATAAATATGGCTCACACATTTTCTTAAAGTATTCTTTGGCTAAAAGTTATCTTTTTCAATGCTTATAATGTACAAGTCATCAAGATAAGATATTTTAGGGTTGGCTAATAGATTATTTGTATAACCAACTTCCACATTCGGCTTCAATCAAAATAAAATGCTTCCCGTCTCAAACTACAAGCTGGGTGCTCCATTTTAAGAGACTTTACTGACTTTGAGAAAGACATGTTAATTTAAGTTTTTGGTAAACAATAAAAGATCATTTGTATATATAAAAAAAAAAAACAAACACTGATAAGACCACATATTGCACTCACTATTTTTTCAGTAATTTCACCTTAGATAATACTGTTTAGCCGTATGCAGAAGCTGATGTGCATAACTATTGTAACTGCCTGAGTTTCATTTTTATTAGAAAGTAATAATGCACAAATTGCTGAAACAGAGACATGGAATTTCACCAAATCATAATATTCTGTTGCTTATTTTTTTCCTGTCATTGTTTACTGACCATGTTTTATTCTATATATAAAATTATTCATACCCCTGGCAATTTTTTTTGTTAAAGTTACTTTTATTCAACCTTTTTCTTGTTTGGAAATGACACAGGTGTCTTCCAGAAGATAATTAGACAATGTATAAGAGGCATCGTTGTGGAAAAAAGTATTTCTCAGCTTTTATTTACATTTTTACAAGAAGTGGCATGATAATCATGATAAGCTTTTATTGGCTATTACGGGGGGCAGTGGCTCAGTGGTAGAGCGGTCGTCCTTCAACCGGAAGGTGGGCGGTTCAATTCCCGCTCTCCCCAAAGTTTATACTGTCGTTGTTGTTGTGTCCTTGGGCAAGACACTCAACCCTCCTTGCCTCCAGTGACACAGCACTGGTGTATGAATTTGTGCGAAAGTTGGGACAACGGATGGAAATTAGCTTACAGCTACAATCTGGCATGTTTACATTCATGTGACTGTGTCTCATGTCTGTTCATTAACATGCACTGTCCCAATCAAATAAAAAATAATTAATAATACAGCAATCCAACGCTTCATATAATTGCTGACCAGCTGAGTTGTCTTTTTTTGACCATTGATCTTTAGTGATAACCTCCAGCGGTTTCAGGTTGGAGGGTCTCCTGTCCATCGACCTGATCTTTAGCTCTCTCCACAGATTCTTTGGTTGGGCAATTGCAAAAAGTGAATGTTTTTGTCTGCTAACCATTTCTCCACCACTTTTGCTGTGCTTTGGGTTGTTGTCGTGCTGAAATGTCTACTGGTGTCCAAGGCCAAGTTTCTCTGCAGACTGCTTGATGTTGTTGAGAATCTTGATGTATTGTTCTTTTTTCATTGAGCCGTTTACTGTGATTAGGTTCCGTAGTCCATTGGCTGAACCCCCCTCCCCCAAAGCATTTATGTTCCCACCACCATGTTTGACAATGGGGATGGTGTTCTTAGGGTTGCAAGCTTCTTCTTGTTTATGCGTCATTGTGGCCAAACAATTCAATTTTAGTTTCATCGGACCATAAAACATAAGACCAGAAGTCTTTGTCTTTGCCCAGATGAACATTTGCAAAAGCCAAGTAGGCTTTTGTGTGCTTTTATCTGGGGAAGTGGCGTCCTTCTCGGTCTGCGTCCGTGGAACCCAGCAGTGTGCAGTGTCTGTTGGACTGTCTGCCTTGAGACGTAGCCACCAGCAGAGTCCAGATTCACCAGGATGGCCTTGGTGATGATCCTTGGATTCTTTTTCATCTCTCACTATTGTCCTGGCCAGCACAGGTGTCACTTTTGGCTTCCGTTCACATCCTTTTGAGATTTGTCTTGTATTTTTTTATAATACATTGCACTGTAGCCACTGGAACGTGAAAACTTGAAAACATTTAGATATGGCCTTAAAGCCCTTCGTGACTTGCGCGCAGCCACAATGCACAGCTGCAGGTTTTCACTGAGCACCTTTGTTTTAGCCATGACTGTCCATAAAACAACTGCAGAGAGCTGCTGTTATTAACCTGTTGAGTTTATTAAAACAGCTCTTCACATTGAATCAGGGTGATTAAGATGCTTTAGAACAGCTTGGACTATTTGGAATGGTATAACCTTGGATTTACCCAAAGACTGTGACAGTTTGGAAAGGGTATGAATAACTTTATACATGTCACTTCTTGTTCAAATGTAAATAAAAGCTGAGAAATATTTATTTCCACAACAATGCCTCGTGTACATCGTCTTATTAACTTCTGGAAGAGGCCTGTGTCATTTCCAAACAGGAAAAAATTTGCTGGTTGAATAAAAGTAACTTTAAGTTAGAATTATATACATTAATGTGCTAGTTAGGTAAATGTGCAATATCAGCATTGATTTGTGCAATGTGCAATGATGAAGAGAATATGAGGTAATCCTGTTTAGCTGTTTTTCCAAGCCCTTGTTTGTCATTTAAGTTTCACCTTATGGATGTCATTCTGAAAATCATTAACTTCTTTGCCACAGCCCCGTGGCACCTGTTTCTCACCAACAATTTCTCTCCACCTCTGACGCATGTGGTCTCTTTCAGTTGCCAGTTTCACTTCTGTCGAAAGAACAAAGGTGTTTGTGTGAAATCCCATCCACCACAGCTGCACTGAAAAGCACTAAACCAGAATGATTACAAAAATTACAAAACTCATGAATTATACCCTGTTTGGATAACATAGTCCGTAAATGCTATATTTATTTTGCCAGAGGGGGAAGAACATAGAAGCAGTAATGTAGGCCTAATACAAAAGAGCAGCTCAAAAGGCATTAGGCTTTTCAAAGTGACAGTATGTCATGACATTAATTGTATGTAGTAGTTTTGAAAGTCATATTGTAATCTTTCTTAAAATATAGCCAGGTATTTAAAGATGGACGCTACGTGACCATCTGCTCCACTGATAGTCACAGTTTGTGTTGGGGGTGTGTCACGAGGTGAGTGACCATCTAATCTAGTTTTCTGACGCTCTCAGATATTAGTCACAGGCAACCTTTGGTTGCACAACTGTAAGTTGTTCATCTTTGATCCTGTCATACTGAGCAATTTAATGCCACATTGTACCACATTGTATATACTTTGTCCCAAACACATAATTAATAAGTTGTACAGAGGGCTCAGAGACAGAGTGTAAACCAGTCGGTGGGAGGAAGCAGGAGAGGGAACTCACTGTAAACTTCTTTATCTATTATTGGCTGCGGTTATAGTCTCTGTTTATTTGCTTTTATAGTTGTATTGTGTCTTTCTTGTGGGTCTTAATCTCTTTCTACAATGGAATACAACTGACCTAAGCGCTGCCCCTTTGTTTACTTCGTTTTGTGGCCTCATTTTGCTCTTGTCATATGTCTTCACCGTCCAATACCATTTTGAGTGCACTATCTTCCCACTAAACCTGTTCTCAAATGTTTCTTTCTCTTTATTTGCAGGAACGTTATCGGCTGGAGAGCACTGCTTCCCGTTCCAGTTTGTCATTCCAGGTAACTATTTGTTATTGTTGCGTCCCTGAGTTTAGAGCCACTCCCTCTGCATGTCTGGCTCTCTGTCTGTTCTGATGAAGCTGCTGTGTCATGGTGATGTCAGCGAGGAGCATGCAGACGTTAAAACTGATAAAGGGAGTTATTTTCGTCCCTGTGCTTGGACCGCAGCTCTGTCTGTAAAACAAAGCAGCCTGGTTTTAATTTGTGCTATTAGTGTGGATGGAGTCTTAGAAGATTTGGGGTTGACAGTATTGCATGTCTTGAAAAATCTGTAATATCATAAATTCATGTGCAAAGTCATAAAAATGTGCCAAAGAGTAAAGTGATAATTAAGATTACAATTTAAAAGAAGATGTGACCCATTGAAGAGAATATAAATGTAGCATTTGTCTAATTATCCCTCACCTCACTGGTCATACTTAGATTATTGAGAATCAGTCTAGAAAACAAATCAAGCATGTAAACAGCTACGGTAGCCCATCAGGGACATGCTTTTATCTGTGAAATAACCCAGCAAAATCATTTTATTTTATTTATTTTTTTATTAATTTTTTCAGTTTTGTTCATAAATGTTCTAAACCTTAAACTGATATGTGTGCTTCAGTTCCAGCAGTGCTCAGTTTGTCCTCTCTTGATTTAATGGAACTTCCACTGGGTTTAATGGAGCTTTGAATGTCAGTTTCTCCAAGATAAACAAATTCACAAAGTGTCAGTTTAGATACTGAAAAACATCACTATATACAATGTTCTGCACAATTTACCTTTAAGTTAACGACATAAACAGTTCCTCAAAAAAAGGCTGATGTAACATGTCACTTACAGTAACCATGAACTCGTCTTTCTTTCTGCGCACAACACCAACAGAGCTCATTTTCACCCTCTCACTCTGCAAACATGAACAGACAACATGAACAACCATTAAAACACTTTAATGTTTTCTACCCACTCACTGACAGCCGACACTTGGTCAGTTGGTTTGAGTAATACTTACAAAGTAGTGCCAAAGTAGGCGCCCAGCACACTGGTTCTATGGTCTAGCAATACAATAATATACTTAAAAGTGAAATGCAAAATACAATATTTTCTGCCTATTATGCCTTATTGAGCCGTTTTGTTTTAACCAGGCCATCTTCACACTCAACACACAAAACATCCTGGTATTATTGTGGGGTTATTGTGGCTCATCTCCTCAGGCAGATGTGAGTGCAGTCAGTGTCAGGGTGCTGCAGAGAGCAGTGGTGGTGGGTGGCAGCAGCCAGGGGTTTGGGTATTTTTAGCACCCTCTCTCTTGTTCAGT
Source organism: Neodontobutis hainanensis (assembly GCA_024349245.1). Taxonomy (NCBI): domain Eukaryota; kingdom Metazoa; phylum Chordata; class Actinopteri; order Gobiiformes; family Odontobutidae; genus Neodontobutis; species Neodontobutis hainanensis. Next base: position 313,747 of record JALDNG010000221.1, read on the forward strand.
TGCTCTTTAATTGGTCTCCACGCCCCATGTGTTGCCCCCTCTCCTGAGCCCTGCTCACTAGAGCAGGCCATGTTCACCACCAGTGAAGGATAGTGGACAGTGTCTTACACTGCCCCCTGCTGGTTACACAAAACTGTACTGTTTTCCATTTATTTGAATGCGAGTGTAAGTTTAAGACAATGTATAAAACACTTTAGAGGCAGTGTAAAAAACATGGCAATGCATGTGTCTAACAAAATCAATACTAAGAAGCTACATATTAAAAATGTGAAATATAAAAATAAATATAAAAACTATTTTTGCTTAGTCCTCAAGTTGAATGTGAATAATGCTTTATATTGTTATATATATATATATATATATGTGTGTGTGTTTTTTATATTCCACATATATGTCCATTAATCATTGTCTTGTTGTCCACTTAACTTCCGTTTCCAAAATGTGCACACAGCTTGCTTTGTTTTTTTTGGGGAACAGTAAATGTGTCTAGCAAAGCAATTACTCACAGAAAAAACTTCCTGTAGGTAATTTTGTTGTACTCTGTCCTTTTTTGTTGCTCAATATATATTTATATATATACCAAGGCAAATTGCAAGACAAACGTTTTACAGTTCTATCTAGATTTTTTAGTGTAACTAATGTGCTAATGTGGTCAATATGGCTCTTTAAAGCCAGTGTAAATAAAAGAGCTACAAGGTCACACTTCACCAATAGAACTGTGTCGTTTTTAAATGCAGTTGAACACTTTCCTTACATCTGGCATGTGTATACAGCAGTTCAAACACATTACATTCTACACATGTTGGACCTTGTGGCCTTTTTCAGTTACCCTTTAAGTCTTCTTAAAGCTGATGTGTGTGTTTAGTGAGGTCATTTTATTGTCTGACTGTTTCACACAGATGAAGTAACAAGTAGTCCGTAGTCTATTTGAATTGTTGTAGTCATAAGTTATATTTTCTTTGTTAAGTTGAAGTGTTCAAAGGGTCAACAGTACACAGAGTAATGCTGAACAAATCATGTTAGTCAATCCCTTAGTCATGGCTGTATGCAGTTTATCAAGTAAATAGTGTGCCATAGCATGCCTTGTTACCAGTAGGTTGTGAAGTTTTCCACCTGACAATATTTGATCCAACTCTTGTTGGAAAAGGAAATTTTATATGTTTGCACTGCAGTTGAGATCATAATAACAATAGTGAGCTGGGGGCCATTGCCAGTTTGGTCTGTGGTGTAAAGCAAGAATATGTACTACAGGATGTGTTATTATCTACTAGAACACATAAAAGCTTGAACTCTGCTTGTCCAGAATGTGTTTGTGTTTAAAAAAGGATTTCATGCAAACAGGTGCTGCTATCAGTTGCAGGCACTTTGTTCTTATTGTGTTTTTACTTTTCTCCCTTTAGCCTTGTTATGTGCAACTTCATTTGTATCTTCACATCCATTTTCAAATTTGAATGTTAGGATTGTTGAGTAATGTACCTCTTTTACCATGTGACATTATGTTGTCTCATTACGTCCTGTGCTTGTCTTTGTCCTGCCATTTTTGCCCCAAACAGATATTTTTATCTATATTATCCCACTCAGGAGAGGTGGCATGGAATTATAAATTAGTTATTTCATTTAGTTTTCTGTCCAGCTGAGGGTACTGCGTCAGTGAAATAGGTATGAGTCTACCAATGGCGTGTCTAAGAATCGTTAAATCAAAACGAGAATGTATATTTTTTAATTTAAAATTGCGTGATGCTACTAGCTAAAACTTACGCAGTGTTACTTTAAATCTGTCAACTGCAGCTTGATAATGACATTGCTTTATTTATTGACCCTTTCACATCCCATTCAGTGAGAACAGGAGTTTAACACATGTCTATATCATGTTGCAGCCACACTTTTTGTAGCTAAGCAATGAAAAAGGTTGATAGAGAAAAGACACTATATGTAACAGGCAGCAGTGCAACATTTGGTCTTGCAACGACAGACTCCAATCAGCTGCTTTGGTCAGACACTCTTTTAAAAACAAGAGTTAACACAGCATTAACCTGCATTGAGTTTTAGCTGCTGCTATAATCAACATAACACATTTAAGGTTAGTTGTGATTCCAAAAGTAAAGCGTACTATAACTGCATTACCCCCAACACTGGTTTACAAAGCTCTTGGACTAAAGTGTTTTAGAATCATGAGAATTATGGTATTGTTCAAGAGCAGTTGATAATAAAGTAATAAGTCATCTTATAAGTAAGATGTGTAGTTACAGTACAGTAATATGGACAGCTGCTGGTGATCATTTGGCAATCTGAAATCTGAAATCATAAAATAAAAAATCTGTTTTGTATGAAGAACTAAATAAGAAACTGATGATCTTGGGATTGTTTTGGCTTTTCTAGTTGCTGTTCCAACGTCTTTTGAAGGACCTTTTGGGAAAATTGCTTATCGTGTGAAGGCTGCCATTGACACTCCTCGCTTTTCTAAGGACTACAGAGCCCAGAAGCCATTTTACCTCCTCAACCTGCTCAATCTCAACGAGGTGCCTTCCATCGAAGTGAGTACCCAATTTCTGATTCTTATATTGCTGTTGGACAAAATGGTTAGCTTGAGCACAAACAAGAGTAATTGTGAATAATTACTGGAAATAGGTTTTTATTTTATTAAGAGTTTGCCAAATGGACATTCATCTTCTCAGTCTTTGTTCCAGTTAAGGCTTCCTTTGCAAAATACATTCTTGCCTTTGCTCTGCTCCACATAACTTATTTTAAATTGAGCCATATTTTGTCTTTGTGCAGGATCCGAGCTATGCTGTGACCACTAAGAAGTTCAATTACCTGCTGGTAAAGACTGGAACTCTTATGCTGAAGGCTCTCAGCGATCTGAGGGGCTACATCCCAGGACAGGTCATCAAGTTGGCCACTGAGATCCACAACAAGTCGGGGAAGGACACAGGATGTGTTCTGGCGAGTCTCATACAGGTGAGCAAAGTTTTAACCGTTTTATTTGCAAACTGCATTGGACAAACGCAGAAGTCATCGTCTTTATTTGTGTTTGCTCCTCCAGAAAGTGACCTATAAGACCAAGCGGCCGGTGATAGATTTGCGGACCATCGCTGAAGTAGAAGGCGCTGGGGTGAAGGCGGGGAAACACGCTGAGTGGAGGGAACAGATCATTGTCCCGCCTCTTCCTCAGTCGGCCCTCGCAGGATGCAACCTCATAGACATTGACTATTTCATTCAGGTCACAAGAAAATTCTGATTCTCATACTATTCTCACTAGGTACCGACTCAAAAAATGTGTGGTTCTTTGAGTACTACCCACTCTTCTGTGTTATATAACTGGGACGTGTAGTTCCAGTAAACTACATATAAAGGTGGAGTCACAGTGAACCACATTTAAACGTAGTTATTTCCCAGGGGTCAGTTTAATTTCTGAAAGAAATCTTTTTCATTTTATAATAATATTTTTTAAATATCTGACTTTTTAAAAAATCCCTGAGTACCAGTCATGAAAGTCAGAGTAGCACCAGTGGTAGTTGTACCACAGTTTGAGAACGACTGCTGTAGACGCTGTGATATCTTTGAATACGACTTTATAGTGATAGTATTTTGAATTGACACTATGGAACTTTTGACCATAATTTTAATTTAAAACTTGTTAACAACAGCATAAACAGGCTCACAGTCATTGTGATTACTCTCTGACATGAAAAAGTCTGAATAACGGCCTCAGCCTCAGACCCATCCCTCAGTAGATTTCCTGTTGGACAGCCTTTATTCATTTATTGTTTATCTGATTGGTTGCAAGATTGTTTATGGAAATCCAAAATAAATTCACAGACCAGACTAATTCTTTGTATAGAATAGAAAAGAATAACCCCTCTGATCAAGACCACCGAAAAGTTCCAAGAACGAGATGGTTTGGTACGGGAACCGCTTCAGTGGCACGAGGGTCCACTCTGCTGGAAGAAGAGGGGCGTCTGCTACATAAACAATGACGTCATCTACCTGCCACAAAAGTTGTATATCTAGTTTGAAACTTGGATACATTGTTAATATTTTATATAAAGAAAGAATGAATCTGTGTGTTTAGCAGCAAGAGGCTGGAGGTACAGCTGCTGCAGTAACATTAGACTGTTTCTGTTTTATTCCCATCTTTCTGAAGATTACATTCATTGAGCTGTGCTGGAGGTCCTACAAAACTACAATAAACACAATTTTAAAAGAAAACTGCTTAGGAAAAGCAGTTTTATCTATGTAGTACAATTCATACTGTTACAGTCAATCTTGACTTCAACTGTCTTTGTTGCCCAGACGAAATGCATCAGCTGACGCGCTAACTCACTGCTGGATGATCTACGTTTTCTTCTTTTGGTTTATTGATATTTAAAGTTATTAAATGCAGTATAATCCATGTACAAAACAATACAGACCCGTACAGCACCATAGAGTGTAGTCACATGTGTGCGGTCAACAAACTGTGTGCTGCTTCCGTCCAGCCACACACCCGTCCCAGATGTTCTCAGAGTCCGAGGAGGCTCATAAGCTACTATCATTTCAGAAATATATTCTGGCGCTAAACCATTTAGAGACTTGTAAACCAGCAGTGCTGTTTTAAAGTCTCTTCTCTGAGCAACAGGAAGCCAGTGCAGAGATTTTAAAACTGGACTGATGTGGTTGTACTTCCTGGTGTTAGTTAGAACCCGAGCAGCAGCGTTCTGAATAAGCTGCAGCTGTCTTAACCCTCGTTTTGAGAGACCAGTGAGCAGGTCGTTACAGTAATCTAACCTGCTGGAGATAAAAGCATGAATAAGTTTCTCTAAGTCTGGTTTAGACATCATCTCTTTGACTCTGGAAATGTTTTTAAGGTGATAAAATGCAGATGATGTAGTTGACTTAATGTGACTCTGGAAATTTAAGTCTGAGTCCATGATGACCCCTAGATTTCTAACCTGGTTTTTAGATTTTAGAGAAAGAGACTCGAGGTGACTGCTGACACTTTCTCTTTGTTTCTGTTCCCAAAGATGATTAGTTCAGTCTTGTTTCTGTTCAGTTCAGGAGAAAATTATTTTGCATCCACACGTCAATCTGTTCAATTAAGCAATTAAGAGGCAAATGCACAATGTATGTATTTTAAAACCTTTTTAAAACAAACGGTGACTGTAAAGAGTCACATGTTTTGGGACAGGTAAAATGATAATATATTGCCAAAACCTTTTCATTTATATTCTTGATTCGAGCATATACACATCTGAACCATATTTAAATCGGACTCTGACTCTTCCTCCTCTCGCTGTGGTGCCCAGGTCTCGCTGAAGTCCCCAGACGCTATGGTCATTCTGCCCATTTACATCGGTAACATTGCTCTGGACCCCGCCCCCTCCAGTGCAGTAGGAGCCACTCAAAGCATCCCTCCCAGCAGCACCACCAGCACCACTCCCAGCGCCCCTCCCGCTGAGGATGACCTGGACCTCTGTGCGGGGGGCATGGCCAGCGAGGAGCTCCCCACCAAGAGCCACTCGCAGCAGGACTCCAGCGGCCAACCAGTCACCATGTCCGCCTTCAGCCACGCTCCCGGAGCAGTGCTACCCCCCGGGAGCTTATACCCGGACCTGTCTGCTCCTCTGTTCTGTTTGTCCACGGGGGCCACCATACCCTTCTTTACAGAGGGGAATGATATAACTCCCATCCCCACTTCCTGCTCTCTCATCCTGCCTCCAGAGTACAGCAGCTGGGACTACCCTCACGGTGAGACTTTTAGCTACATATTCATGACTTCCAGAGACTTGCAGATTCAGCTGCATACATAAATTATCAAATTAAATGTGAATGGTTAATTCTTTAGTTGTTCTGTTTAAAATCCAATCCATCTTTGTTTTAAAAAGCACAGCCTCTGTTTAAATCATTTCAATCAGTCTTCTCCTGAAATTCACTTAGTCATTACAACACCTTCATAGAGGTCCTCACAGTCAGGACTGTTCAGTTGTACTTGGTGTAGCGACTATCTAGTCCTACCGTTTTAGTCGCTTCAGGGTGCGGGGGATCATAGTATAACGCGCTTAAATTAACCAATGTACACTCTGAGAATGGATGGATGGATAGATCAGACGTAGTGGAGTTGAAGGCCTCTAAGGAATCCAAAGCGATAAAAACCATATGACCTCCCGTCACCTTAACGCCCCGTACAATGGCACCTGTGCACCCATTTAGCCACTGACCTGCCACCTATGGCCGAGCAGAAAATAGGTCACCTGTGCCCAAAAACAAACCAACCACCACTGCCACAATAAACCCAAACCCAGCACCATTAAAAAATATATAAAAACAATGAATGTTAAATGTTAAATGAACAGGGTGCAGTCAGTTTCTAAAAGTTATAAAAACTCTTTGTGCATCATTTCAGAGCCCCCTCCCACGTACGAGGAGAGCTGCAGTATAGCCGACTCCACTCCAGTCAACAGCAGCCAGTGAACCTACCACAGAGCCATCCAGCCACACCCCTCCTCCTCTCTGGACCAATCAGAAAGAGACTCCCTGGCTTTTAATGGACTGAAGACATGTCCAGTGGGACACTCCAAAGACTGTTAACTTCCCTAAAGACTGACTCTTACGTTCACCTCTCATCCCGGAGCAGGTCAACTACACTGTGCCTAAAGCAGGTGTTATAATTGTCAACCTGCTTTGGAGGAATCATTTTTAATATTTTGTTCATTCTGTGATGCCTTGAGACTTTTTCCCACTTGAAGCATGTCTAACAAATACATTTTTGTCTAAACAATCACATTCCATAAAATCAAGTTCTTGAATTCAAATTAAATAATTTTAGAAATAAAAAAGACAAAAAGTAGTGCAAACTTATTTATTATTCAACTGTTTTTAATATTTGTTACATCTTTTTCCCTTTTGGTAATTTTTTTTGTCTCCAAAGGAAAGTGCACTATTTTATCCTGACATCTGAAAATAAAATACAGAAAAACAATCAGAAAACATGTTCAGATTTTACATTTTTTCAGTTTTGATTTCTCAAAATATTTTGCTACATGAGTCACATTATTGTGACAAACCAAATATTTGTTTGTATATTTTTAAAGATAATGACATTGAAATAATGTTAAAATGTATTCCATTGCTTTAATAACAAACTCTAAAGTCATTGTTCCACATTCCCAAAAATATGCTTCTGTTTTTATGCTTAGAAGTTTTTATTTCTTTTGTCAAAAGGGTTTTAAGTGCTGACCTGGTCTGAGAGTGCCCTCTTGTGGACATGTTTGTTCACTGCTCTTCTTGTATCACACAGGAACATCAAACTCAACACATTCATTTATATGGGGCTATTACAGTAGCAAAACTATTCATGAAAACATACCAACACTTGTATGAATGTGTGTCTGAGGATTACGATGCCTGCTTTGATATTAAGATGTGTAAATATGTGTGTGTATCAGTATCATTATGTGCTTGTAATCAGACGTGTAAATAATGTATTACTTGCATACATACACACTTTTTCACCACAGCCCTGTAGTGATGGACTGGTTTGTTGGCGTTTAGAACCATGTGTTAACAGGGTTAGGTTTCCTGAGTTTTGACTTCACTTGTTGCGTATATGCCATTTATTCAGTCCATTGTGCTGTTCATTCTGCTGAAGGGTTAGTGTTGTATTGTGGTGTCTTTCATGCTAAAAGAACCCCTCCACAACAAACCCACAGTAAACACAGTGCTTATCCCAAATTTGGGGACTTCAAATTTGTTCGACTAGCTTGTTTGAATATGAAATAGTTGGATAGTACACATTAGGCTTTGGATGGTATGACTTTAATGGCCACATTATAAATCAAATTCAAAATAACTTTATTAACCCCAGAGGGGAAATTTGCAAGGTCTCTTCAAATGAATTGCCTCAGATTTTTTCTTCCAAACATTGATTATAGAGTCTTATGGCAGTCAAGAAGGAGGTAAATGTAACGTAAGAAAATGTTTACAGTTTTGTATTTGATATTAACCTTTCCACTACTTCACTTAACCTTTCTGAATAGTTTTGGCTTTGAAACATCAAATCAATTTTCCATCAAATGACAAGAAAATTAATATTCACTTAGTTTTGCTACAATATTAGTCCCATATATTTGCATGTTTTACTAAACTAAACAGACTGGACAACATTAAATGGTAATTCCTGTTTGTTGCCCTAAACTTATCTTGAGGAAAATGTCTATATCTTGAGGAAAATGTCTATATTTTATTTTAGAGCATATACAAAAGTCCACATTCACATTGCAGCACTTTTGAACAAACCTGTGTTGAGATCTGTGTAGCTCTACATTCTGAGTCCTATATGAAAGTATTTGGATAATATCTTAAGTTGGTGTTTAGTCCAAACAATGTGTTCACATCCTCTATTTTCAACAATTCAGTTTTACTTTTATTTTCTTCTTTGTTTCAATTTTTGCCATTATTTTCAGATGTTTGTGTCAAACCAAAATCCAGTCCCAGTGTCAACCACATTAAGTGCTGTTATTGTCCAAGACACATTCAACATTTTACTGTGAAAACCTCAACAGGGACAAGCTGCACTGTTGTAAATACATGACTCAAAGGGATTAGGTATTTTGTGAATGTGCTTCTATTATATAAGGTAGGATTGCTGATTTATTCATTTTAGATGTTACATTTTGATTTTAAACACATTTCATTGTTTACTTGAAACCAAATAGAAAACAATCCATTTAGTTTGAGCCAAAAAACAAAAACACACCAGAGGGCGCTGTTAGACCAAATAATCTGTTTGACCTCCGCTCATATTGTTTTATTGATGTTATTATTTGATCTGTACCATTAGGACTTCATTAGGAAGCTGTTCTCTGAGAATGTTTGGTGCGTACTGAGGTTTCTATGGAGCATTCACACTTATTCAAGTGTAAGTAAAATTTATTTATATGGCCCCTTTCACAAGTAGAAATTACAAAATGATTTACAAAGTGCAACAATTTAAATAAAACAACAAAACACAGATAAAACTTATAAGCCATATCAACTAGAAGCCTGTCTAAATAAAGGTTAAAAAGATAAGGTTTTAAAAGAATGAACAGATTTGACTACTCACAGCAACAGGTCCACCCGAGGTTTAAAGCAGGTTTTATAGACCATGAGGAGGTTTTAACCTGAGGACTGAAGAGTGGAGTAAAGGGTCAACAGGTCAGTGTTGGGGTGGGCCTGTCTATGCAGAGCTCTAAATACTAAAAAATCTAAAGCCAGAACAGTTGTACCAGTTGTACCTTTTTTGTAACTGCACAGTTAAGTGTGAACACACCCTAAAGTCACTGAACTACTTTAATCTTCCTTTGAATGTGTGTGGCACGCCATACTGGAAAAGTTCAACAGACCCAGCTCACCACGTAGGAGCTCTGTGCTAGAGTTTCTTGTGAAGTATGGAAAACTTTGTTCTTCTTCTTGCCAACTCAAGAATATGAACAAATTTCTTGTTCTTGCGGAGTTTGTATTGGTCTTTAGACCCATATGATCCTGCATTTATCTCACCTGGTTAATTAAAATGACTCATTGCCTCGCTGTGTAGTCACACTCACGGCTGAAAGGATTAACTTCCATCAAAGAAACACAGAGCTCAGTTATCAGAAGCCCTCCCCTTGATCTACTGCAAACTCTCCATTATGCTCTGGACAATATTGGTTAATATTGATAATATTGGTGGAAAATTTAGAAGAGAAGATATGCTTAGAAGCGGACATCGTGAATGTGTATTTCTAATCACCCAACGATGCATCTTGTTTTTCTGGAATTTTCCCAGACCAGTAAACCTAGATATGTTCTCAAAACTATTTTTTTCTTTAATTTAAAAATACCTGCATAAGTTGCATGTCTAGTTTTAGAATTTTTTGCCCCCACAATAAACGTAGAAACTATTTTGTTGAGTAAAAGCCGGCACTATAAACTGCAAGTAAGTCTGCATCCGTGGGTTTATTACTATGGCAGACCCTCTGTCCCAAATCGAGTGGAAGTGGGCTGGTCGAGGGAGTAGGTGGCTGTTTCGGAAAGGCCCAGAGTGTAGACAAACGATGAGTGTCAATGAGTGTCCCTTTTTTAGATGGGAGCCAATCTTCTGAGTAAACATTTATTTGATCAAAGCTAGCCGTGACACACTCCAGTTTCTCACCTATTCTTCTTAATAATCTTAATAATAAAGTCTAGATATTGTCTCAACCTCTTGTTTTTCACAGATCATCCTTATTAGAATTAATCATTTAGGGGGCTCAGCAATTTTGTTTCCAATAATATATCCATGTAAATACCTTCTATTCAACACACTTGCCTAAATAGTAGTGTTTAAGGTTTTAAAAGTTTTGTTAGTTGTAATTAAAGTACCCCCTTAGCAGCTGTATATAACAGAAGCCTGTGTCATTGCTCCTGTCTGCTTCTCCAAACTGTGGTTGTGTTGACCATTACCATTATAAAAGTTATCAATGGAGCACACACACACCTTTACAAAATACAGAACTATTTCTTTAAATAAAATCCAGCCTCTTCAATCAAAGTCAATTCCACTGGTGGACTAATCCAGGTTCACGTTCTGTTTTCTCTCTTGTGGACTGTGCCATGTGCACTTGTTGGGTACAAAATGGGCTTTAAAAGGGCAAGGACAACCACTGGAATTGAATTTTCTTATTCTTATGTCAGAAATGTTTATTTAAAACCGTACTATAGCTTTATTAAGCTTTGTTTGTTCTCTGTGTTCTCTTCTTCACTATTGATGTTGGGTATTTCTTTACTGTTGAACTTTTTACATGTGCTGGGCGCAGATATGTGGTTGCACCTCTATCAGTCAATGTAAATCAAGAAAAGACAGTGCGGGATTCTACTATAGTGTAAAAATAAAATGATTTCTTTTCTGTAAGACATTTGTGAGGTGTCAAATAATTGCTGTAATAAGTCATGATAGTTTGGTGAAGGTACTTAGTACTTAACAATACAAAATAATAATAATAAAAAAAAGGTATTACAAGTTGACAAATATTTAGTCATTCTGGAGTCTACATTTTAAAAGACAGATGCAGATAAAATCAACAAAGTTGTCTTTATTGAATGTAGGGGGAGATAAAGAGAGGTTTTTAACTTACCCATGAACATTGTTAAAGATGAGGCTGGTCCAGGTTTTTGCTGCTTAAAACTTAAACTGCTTCACCCTGTTAAGTTCTAACTCTGGGCACGAGCAGGAGGCCTGTCCCAGATGTTAGCATGTCAGAAATACAGTACACTCACCTAAAGGATTAGATCTGGTGACTGATGGATCCATGTTCTCATTCTGTTTACGCCAAATTCTGACTCTACCATCTGAAAGTCTCAACAGAAATCAAGACTCATCAGACCAGGCAACATTTTTACAGTCTTCAACTGTCCAATTTTGGTGAGCTCGTGCAAATTGTAGCCTCTTTTTCCTATTTGTAGTGGAGATGAGTGGTACCCGTTGGGGTCTTCTACTGTTGTAGCTCATCCGCCTCAAGGTTGTGCGTGTTGTGGCTTCACAAATGCTTTGCTGCATACCTCGGATGTAACGAGAGATTATTTCAGTCAAAGTTGCTCTTCTATCAGCTTGAATCAGTCGCTTTTTTTCCCATTCTGACATTCAGTTTGGAGTTCAGGAGATTGTCTTGACCAGGACCACGCCTCAAAATGCACTGAAGCAACTGCCACGTGATTGGTTGATTGATTAGATTCTTGCATTAATGAGAAATTGAAATGGTGTTCCTAATAATCCTTTAGATGAGTGTAGATGGTGAAAACCAATATTCCATAAATAGTAAAAAAAAAAAAAAAAAAAGACTCAAATGATTGTCTTCGGGCAGTAGTACTAGTTAAAGCGTTCAAAAACTCAAACGCAAATTTACATTGCAATACATCTAGTCGACAAATTCCGAACGTGTTCGTGTCTTTCCGGAGAATTCATTGTACGCATGCGCAGTATTATGCTAACGCTACCTGCATTCAGCTTACTTTAGCTTCAAAAACGAAAATAAAAACATATATTTGACACTTTATATTTTACTCGCATTCAAACACAACTTTATGGGTGTCGGAATACTCCAGACGAGGTTAAAGCTGCTAAAAACCGTTAGTCGGTAAAATAAACTCCATTACCCGTGAGCCCCTGGTATGTTTTGCAGGCACGTTAGCGTCATTAGCTTCGTTTATGCGTCGCGAAAAGCAACTGGGGAACTCCTGCTGCTGCTCTGCTCTGCTTCACTCGCGTAATGGCACTAGCTTAACGCAGTTCAGCAACAATTCAAGAGACTTCTCTCATGGACAAAAACAGTAAAGCGTGACAGTACAAAACGCAGCACGTCACCATGATGTCCGTAAGTTATTCCATTTTACATTTAGCAGTTGACTTCAGTGTGCGTCTAAACACTTCTTAAACAAAAAAGGGACTATAATATAATATTAGTTAGCCTTCTAAACGGCAAGGACTTTCTTTAATCTTGCATTTCCATATATTTCAAATGCTTTATATGTTTCAAATGTTTTATGCTTTGCAACTTTTTGTAAAAGCAGCTGACGTGCAATTATAGACAGTCCTGTCAAAAACCCAGGCAGGCTCTCACGCACATTGTTGCATTTTTTTTTCAACACTGCCTTGAGAAATCACTTGTTACACAAAAATACACAGACTTGTGGTATAGTAATGGGAGAAAATAAGATTAAGGGAAGCTGTCACACATTATTATTTACAAAAAATGTAGGTTTGAAATGGTGTTACAGATAAGCACATAATGACCTAGCTGAGTGGTCTGTTGACTCAAACTGCTGTATTTAACTTTGTGGTAATGCTGTGTTATTTTCAACTGCTACTTTTACTTTTACAGTGCATAATGCAGATAAAATGTGTCTAGTAAAGGAGAAAACAAATAGTGGGTGAATTTGTCCTTGATGTAATCTTAAATTTACTTTTGATAACTTGGTGCGTCAACGAAAGTCTTGTACATTTTTTGTAATACTATGTTGCAGTGGGACAGTTGGAAGGTCAATTCAGCGCACAAATACATTCCTGTGTCAGTCCCATCCACCACAGCCTGGGCCGGAACACAGGTTTTATTTTGTGTGGAACAATGAGTCCAGTAACGTGGAGCGTGATCGGCTCAAGAGATATTTGTTCTGCTCAGAGTCGACTACATTCCTCTAATTTTTCACCAATCGAAAATGATAACGGACAAGAACATGAGGGCTTTAACCAGTCAGAGTGACATTAAAATGTGTTACAGTGATGGTGAATCTCTTATGCCCTTCTAGTGCAATGTCACTAAATAGACTTGTTTAAAGGCAATAGATTTAGCCTCCCGGATAACTAGAACTTACCCTGCAGTAGGGCTGCACAATATTAGAATAAACCTTTAGAATATGTCTCTGGATTAACTTCCACTTGTCAAAATGTTGGCTGAATCAAATTTAGAGACTGATCCAGGACTACATAGAACAGGTCTAAATAAAAGCTAAAAGTTGGAATGAATCCAGTCTAAACCAGGGCTTTCTTATTTAGATTCACCACAGTTTGATTTAAAGCTCTCTTTTTGACAATGAAGTGAAGAGTAGTCCATCAAACAGATGACCATAATATTATTGCGTTACAAGTCATTCTTTGCAATACGGACAAGCAATGACAATAATATTGTGATAACAATAAATTTTCTGACATAACCCTGCAGTCTCAGAACAAAAATATTAAGGTAAATTTTCATATTCTTTTTTTTTTTCACAGCTGAACCATTTTTCTTTCTTCATTTTTGTGTTTTCGTTTTAATTTAATTTCTCCAACAACAGAACTATTCAGCCAAACTTTGATCATAAAAAATATTTATGTAACAAATTAAACCCACTGACATAAAAAACCTTATGAGTTACCAGTTTTAGTATGTGTAGTATCTTTGAATAAATGTCAGTACCGGTACATGTTGTAATGTGACACTTATGTTTGTTTCTGCAGATGACTTTTGAGACGTCCAGCAGTGTGACTCTGCTGTTTGACTTCTGGAATGTACACGGGGCTGCAGGTAATGAAAGACTTTGTGTGCTCTAACCACTTCCTTGGGGCATTTTCACATGGCAATAAAAGTGCATATATTATTGTAAATGATTATTGGAAAATGCACACAAGGACTCGTGAAAATGTAAAGTCACTGTTGAAGATAGTGTTTTTTGATGAAAACGTTTAAACATCCAGATTGGTGGGGGTCACTAGACACTGGTTGTTGTTATTAATATAAAATTAGTACCAGGAATAGTAACCTTAAGTGCAGCTCCAAACCTGTTTGTTATAGAGCTTAAACAGTCAGCAGGTGTGCCGTACACATTTTATTTGTAGGAGGCAGTTGTCTCTGCGAAGTGCAATTAAATGTTGGAACACACAGAGCAGATTAACCCAGTTATAGCATTTCTAACTAAGTTACATAAATGTATTGTAAAGATGTTTTGGGTACATTATTTCGAGCTTGCCCTGATGAGGAATACTTCTAGGTATTGCTGCAGTATCAGTCATGTTATCATCTGGAAAATCTGAACAGCTGCTCATTTAGTTTACGGTTGCTGTTACAAGGCAGGTTTGTCGAGTATAAGAAGTGCACATACACAGTTTTGTTGCACACTTAGTTGCACGTTTCCATCCATCTTCAGCTTTGCATGTGGTGCCGTGTAGGTCGAGACTAGAGAGTAGTATAATATAAAACCTAGTTTAGTTCATCTGAGGCAGTTTTTTCAATATCACAATATAAGACACAAAGATCAAAGATAGTGACTTAATACTGACAGTTATTGGCTAAACGCACTTTTAGTTTATTGCACCTGTCCTTATACAAATTAAATGTGTCAAACACTGCAATTGCGGACTTGAATTAACAAGAAATAATTTCCACTCAGATCCCCTCAGCTTTTTTTTTCTACTCAGTGTTTTACACATCTTCTACAGTGACAAGAAAAAGTATGTGAACCTTTTTGGAATTTCTTGGTTTTCTGAATAAAATTGCCTTAAAATGTGATTTTTATCTAATTCAAGGGAACTGACAAACATAATGTGTCTAAAAATAATTACACAAAAAAAATCAAATCTTTCATTCTGGTCTTTATTGAGAACATCCAAAAAGCCTCATCGTGCATGTGGAAAAAGTATGTGGACCCTTGAGTCAATGACCTCAAAAAGGTAATTGAAGTCCGGTTTTGGAAATGAAAGAGCAGAATTTTTTGTGTAATTATTTTTTGACGCATTACGTTTGGTCAATAACCTTGACTTGGATGAAGATCAGATTACATTTTAAGACAAATATATTCAGAAAACCATGAAATTTCACAAAAAGTTCACATACTTTTTTTTGCCACTCTATATGTAAAACCTAAATGCAGGTTGCAATTTCCCACCTCATACGCCTACTTTTTAGAGTGTGTGAACACCTACAGTAGCCCTGCAGGGACACAATCTATAGAGCTTGAAAAAAAGTGTTGCTTTGAGTTAATTTTACACTATTGAAAACAAAGAGAGAGAGTGACAATCAACTAGTGACTAAAACCCTGCACATTAAGCCAAAATGATAAAAGTATTAATGTAAATTTAAATATATAATGTATCTAAGTAGTCCCCTTTTGTTTCAGGGATGGTCTTGTCCGTGCTGGTGGTTTTCCTGCTCACACTTTTCTACGAAGTGCTAAAAATTTGGAGGATTTGGCTGAGTCGTCATTTTAAAAAGACGACAGGTCCCCACAGTGATGGCACCTCTGTACTGGAGAGCAGCCCATCTGAATCCTCCCTGACTCCTATAGCACCCACTCAGCCCTCTACCGGCACCAGCTCCAAAAACAGGTTAGGACCACTGTCCAGTGCACACGCATCAACAACAGACGGTTCCTTTTGAAGTGTTTGTTTGCATGACCTCGTGAGCCTTGCTAACTGTTGCAGGAAAGTATACACAGACTAAGACTATGCTGGGCGAGAACAGAGGCCTAGTCCAGCTCCAGTCCCACTAAGCCATATAAATGACATTGCAGTAGCTCCACTAAGGACCACATTATTGGGTGTTTTCAGACATTTGATTTGGTGTGGTTTCAGTTGGGCTGAGAGTTCACATGCATTTTAAAAGTCCAGTTTTAGTCCCACTAAAGATGTATTTTTGCCATACAAATTTCTGTAGTGTCACAAAAATGTGTTCTTTGTAATTGAATATTTCTGATGTATGTTACTAAAAAAATCCCAAAATTGGAAGTTCACTGCTGATTTCAACTGAAGAAAGAAGGAAAATAAAATAAAAGAGTATTGCCTAAACCAGCCATCCCCAATTAGCAAGAACCAACGGTCTGCCCCGGGACAAGGGGGGACGCTTAAGTCTGATCTGGTGATGTTACCATGTGCAATATAATGTCTAAATAATAAAATTTATTTTAAATAAGTTTTATTTTTTTTTGATGATTTAGAATCTATACAACATATACAAAACTTATTTAGTATCTATAATTTTGTCAGCGTCAGTGTTAATGTAGTTTTTTAACACGCCCTCCTCCAGAAAATGGTTCAACCCATTACAGAGCAGGAGATTAAAAAGCTCAACTGTCATTTATCGAAACTAAACACAGAATGAGAAGTGGGCATAATTTAGGAACTAAAACAAAAGATAGGCCTGGAGATGACAGCGATTTTTAGAAAAAAAAGGGAAATCAAAGACAGGTACATATTTTCTCTTGATTTTTTTGTGTGTGGGCTAGTTACTGTTGACTGTGATTTATGATGGATGTGGACAGCCTGTAGACAAATGTAAGTCACATTCATCAAACGCATCAGTTATAGCCTAGAGAGCAGTTATGTGATACAATGTGATGTCATGGGCTAGTTTAGTTGGTCACAGTAGTTTTGGCATTGTCAACATGTTATAAGCCATATGACTATTATTACCTCTAACATTGCAACAAATGTACTTTTCTGATACGTACTTTGCAGCTGAATTTGAATCTTCCCTTTTTTTGTTTGTGTCCGTCAGTCTGCAGCTCCACGTGATGCAGACGGTGCTGCACATGCTCCAGGTGGCTCTGGGATACATGCTCATGCTGTGTGTCATGTCCTACAACACTTGGATCTTTATCGCGGTCATCGCCGGCTCTGTGCTAGGATATTTCATTCTGTTCCCTCTGCTCGGGCACATATGACTAAATGGACAAGTTAGGAGTAAGAAAAGGACACCTTTAGATACTTGCCCCTCTCTTTTTAACTTAAGGGCTCGATCACACTGGAAACTTAAAGCTGCGTTTATGGTGGCATGTTTAGTGCAGTTCTTGCTAGCGTTAATTTATTTTACCCTATGGACAGTGTGACACAATTCTGTCTTTGGTTGTGTGAAGAAAAGTCTGCACAAGGATATGCTTTTGAAAATATAAAAGATAAAAGTTGCACATAACTCCTCTCAATCAGTATTTGGGATTTATCAGTATTGTTATCTCAAAACTGAACTAATTATGTCATGTTGTTGTTTAATGGACATAAGGTCCTAGAAACATAACCTTGAAGTCTGATTTGTTGTCCACAGACGTGGTTTACTACATGATTTTGGCAATTGTCATAATGCTAAATATACATATCCATAAAAGGAGCTCATATTGGAGAAATGTCTCATAACTGTTGTGTGACTTAATGTCTCTAAAGTCCATGTTTATGAACTTAAATGGTTACTGCCACTACTATACTGCTACTTTAAAGCAGATACCACAGTCCAAAACTTGGCAATGACAGAGGTAGTTATTATTTGATACATGACCAGCTCTAATTGATCCATTATCATGTCCCTGAGCTGTCCACATGGGACATAGAGGGATAACATTAGAACTCTCAAAACTCTCAACAGAACAACTTCCACTATCTATCACGCCTGAGAAATTCAGATATAAAAAGAACAAAATGACTTTCCAACAAGAGCTGTTCAGATCCCACCGACCTCCTGTCATCATAAAACAACTGTTCCACCTCAACAATCATCTGGATAAATAGCTTCTTTCTCTTCACTGTTTATAAATTACTCAGTGACGACCAGATACTTGTCAGCAATATGGAAAAATATTCTGAAGTTCCGAATCTCTCTTCAGTAATTAAAATCAAAATGCATTAACACAACTCTTTTACTGCCTTTTCAGTCAAGTTTGGTGTGATTTTATTTTGAGGGACCACTTGTTGTTTCTGTACTTTTTTGTCACATTATCACAAATATAATATTGTGTCAGCTCTAGAGGATACTCCTCACGTGTGGTTCCCAAACATGAGAGGAGGACTCCAAAGAGATAGATTGTAAAAAATTATATCTTAAATAAATAAAAAGTGAATACCCAATAAAAATAAAATAAAAACATAGCTTGTTTTTGAAATTGGTAATGATAAAGGATAGCAGCATGTTAAGAGTCAATATTAAAAAATGAACACAGATGATCTTTAAAAGCACTTAAATTGCACTAGATAGAAACAAACCTAAGCTGACAATACCTAAAACACTAAAAGACCAACTAAAATGGCTAAAATGGACAAGATAATTGGGTGCCAATTGGGTGCCAAGCCCCAAACTTGGGTGCCAAGTTTGGGGGGCTTTTGAAATATAAGTACCCTGAAAAAGGTTTGGTAAACACTGTCATAGAAGATCTACCAGGGCTGCACTTTTTCCTGTTGAGCGGCCTTCTCCAGGTAAGGACAGCTCACATTAAAATTCACGACTGTCACGACACTGGCCTTTTTGTGTTTTGATCACTCAAAATATATTTTGATGCCAGGTCTGAACACTGCTGTATCTATAGCACTTTAAATGCTTATGTCTCTTTTACTCTTTAAGCTGATTTGAACTAGCACAGAGGTCACATGACTGCTGTATGTCAGGAAATAGATGAGTGATTTACTTCCTCAAATCACTACAACACTTTACTTCCTCAAACTCTGACTTGATGCTGTTTTTAAGCTTAGTCACTGTCATGTGTTAAACAGGTGGCCACAGTGAGACCGTCACAGGGTTTAGTGCAGTCATTAAACCACGAACATACCCTAAACAAATAAATCAGTGAGTGCAGTCTAACTGATC
Organism: Neodontobutis hainanensis; assembly: GCA_024349245.1. Lineage (NCBI taxonomy): Eukaryota > Metazoa > Chordata > Actinopteri > Gobiiformes > Odontobutidae > Neodontobutis > Neodontobutis hainanensis. Next base: position 332,817 of record JALDNG010000221.1, read on the forward strand.
ATAAGACACACGCTTTCAATCTATTTTTTTTACCTTGTATATGTTCTCTGTTTGAACAATGTTTCTGATAAAAAAAACTATTACAAGTTATGGATTAAAAAAATGTAAATAAAAAAAAGTGTGTGCGTGTGTCTGTGTGTGTGTGTGTGTGTGTGTGTGTGTGTCTGTGTGTGTGTGTGTCTGTGTGTGTGTGTGTGTGTGTGTGTGTGTGTGTGTGTGTGTGTGTGTCTGTGTGTCTGTGTGTGTGTCTGTGTCTGTGTCTGTGTCTGTGTGTGTGTCTGTGTGTGTCTGTGTGTGTCTGTGTGTGTGTGTCTGTCTGTGTGTGTGTGTCTGTGTGTCTGTGTGTGTGTGTCTGTGTCTGTGTGTGTGTGTGTGTGTGTCTGTGTGTGTGTGTCTGTGTGTGTCTGTGTGTGTGTGTGTGTGTGTCTGTGTGTGTGTCTGTGTGTGTGTGTGTGTGTGTGTGTTTGTGTGTCTGTGTGTGTGTGTCTGTGAGTGTGTCTGTCTGTGTGTGTGTGTCTGTGTGTGTGTGTGTCTGTGTGTCTGTGTGTGTGTGTGTCTGTGTCTGTGTGTGTCTGTGTGTGTGTGTGTGTGTGTGTGTGTGTGTGTGTGTGTCTGTGTGTGTGTCTGTCTGTGTGTGTGTCTGTGTGTGTGTGTCTGTGTGTGTGTCTGTGTGTGTGTGTCTGTGTGTGTGTCTGTGTCTGTGTGTCTGTGTGTGTGTGTGTCTGTGTGTGTGTGTGTGTGTGTGTGTGTGTGTGTGTGTGTGTGTGTGTGTGTGTGTGTGTGTGTGTGTGTGTGTCTGTGTGTGTGTGTGTGTGTGTGTGTGTCTGTGTGTGTGTGTGTGTCTGTGTCTGTGTGTGTCTGTGTGTCTGTGTGTGTGTCTGTCTGTGTGTGTGTCTGTCTGTGTGTGTGTCTGTGTGTGTGTGTCTGTGTGTGTGTGTGTGTGTCTGTGTGTCTGTGTGTGTGTGTGTCTGTGTGTGTGTGTGTGTGTGTGTGTGTGTCTGTGTGTGTGTGTGTGTGTCTGTGTGTGTGTGTGTCTGTGTGTGTGTGTGTGTGTGTGTCTGTCTGTGTGTGTGTGTCTGTGTGTGTGTGTGTGTGTCTGTGTGTCTGTGTCTGTGTGTCTGTGTGTGTGTCTGTGTGTGTGTGTGTCTGTGTGTGTCTGTGTGTGTGTGTGTGTGTGTGTGTGTGTGTCTGTCTGTCTGTGTGTGTGTGTGTGTGTGTGTGTGTCTGTGTCTGTGTGTGTGTGTGTGTGTCTGTGTGTGTGTGTGTGTGTGTCTGTGTGTGTGTGTGTGTCTGTGTGTGTGTGTCTGTGTGTGTGTGTGTCTGTGTGTGTGTGTGTGTGTGTGTGTGTGTGTGTGTGTCTGTGTGTGTGTGTGTGTGTGTGTGTGTGTGTGTGTGTGTGTGTGTGTGTGTGTGTGTGTGTGTGTGTGTGTGTGTGTGTGTGTGTGTGTGTGTGTGTTCAAGCCCTGGATAATCAAGCAGAAACTTTGGTCTATAATGGGGCAGGCTTTATGCAATGCTTTGTCTCTGATTGGTTGTATTGTCTTTTCAATTGCGTGATTAATTTATATATATAGATTAGAAAATAGTTATGATGGTTGACCTGGGCCTTGTACTACAAACCTAGTTTAACCTACTCCGGATGTTTCTCCCAGCTAGACAAATCCTGACCATCCTGGTCTGGATAACTGGTATCATGAAGCGGGTTTTCGACTCCAGAGTGAACCCTGAGTATCTGTGTGGAGTGCGTTCATGTGAAACCAGTTGAGTCGGAACTAAAACATCCAATCACAGTGACAAGTGAGGTGCATGAGGAAAAACATAAACAAACAGCACCAGAGACTGAATAAACCGTAGACACGGTACAATATAACAGAAGTGTGGAGTCTATGTTTTAAATGCTGCATTCAAATAAATATTATGGGAGTATTAATCCGTTAATCTTAAGTATAAATATATATTAAGTATTTAGGAATCATGATAGACTGTAAATTGAACTTCTCTGATAATGTGGCTCTTATTTGTAAGAAAGCAAATTTAAAGGCTATTCTTGCTAAGGAAACTGAAAGAATTTTGTGTGAGAGTTTATACAGGCTTGAAATGAAAGTGTTTTAGTGTATAATATAACTGTGGTTCGGACGAGTTACTTCTGTGAATAAAGTTAAATTAGACAGAATTATAAGAGTAGCTGGGAAGATTATAGGAATAAAGCAAAAGTCAGTCACTCAATTATACCAAACTGCTATTTACAGAAAAGCTTTGATTATAACAAGAGACACAACACACCCCTTGAATCATGTTTTTGAACTATTACCATCACGTCGTCGTTATAGAACACCAAAAGCAATGAAAGCAATATATAAATAAACCTTCGTACCAAATGCAATAAGTCTTTTGAATAAGAGGTAGGAATGTATATTTTAATTTTGTTATTATGGATGTGTGTATTTGATGATGTGTATTGTTATTTGGTTGTTTTGTGATTGTATGGCGAGACCAAAGATCAATTTTCAGCTTAGGCTGAACAATAAAGTACTACTACTACATTTCAACATAACTGACGATAAAACCCATTGTGAGCACAATGTCAGTCAGGTGTTTAAACCTCTACGTTTCAATATGACATTAGTTTACAGTGTCACATTTGTTCTCCAGTCAGCCGGCGCTTTTGCACACACATCTCTTTTTTATGTCTCTGTGCTGCGTCTTTCCCCTCCTCTTCGACACTGGCAGCTCGTTTCTCGTTGCTGATTGGTCTGTGAGCTGTTTCTGTCTTCTACCTGTAAGTTACCACAGAGATCTGCCTCGACAGAAAGTCAACCAGCTTCATGAGACCTCGCTAACCTTCTAATCGAGCTTCAGAGTACAGGGCCCTGGCTTCGTCTACATACAAACTCTTGTAGAATAAACTAAAAATAAGACAGAACTTCAATATGAATGTGAAAACAAAGCTTTATTAGTTAGTACTTCCATGTATAATGAGATTAAAGATACATTTTGACAGGTATTGCAATAATATAAATATAAACAACTGCAGTAATACAGCATTAGTAACACATAGTTTTGAAACACAAAGTGTCCCAAAGATGGTTCTGTTATTGCCCACTCTGTCAGGCCTCATCATGGTGTCTGTAAAGTCCCCCACATTCTTCAGAAAAGCAAGTCAAAACACACTCTTAGCTTGAACTTTTAAATAAATTACATTTTAAATAGAAAAATACTCAAGGTAAAATATCAGCTAAAATATATTGTAAAGAAAGCATATTAAACCAGCACCAGCAGATACACATAGAGTATCAAATTAATGAAAAAAACTAAAACTGTTCTAGAAACGGAAATTATAAATATATAACAACTGGAAAAATCTGCAGTTCAGTTGCAGATCATTTACCTGCAGACTTCATTACACAGACAAGCAAGAAAACTGAAAAATGTTAAATACAGTTACAGAAATTCATCATAAACGATATGAGCATTTTCTTGAATCAAAATATTATCTTGGTGTTTCTTTCTGCCGTTCTGTATTTTAATGTAGGTGTATGTTAACACAGAGACTTTTTTTGAGACTTTATTGTGTCATATGTGAGTGGAGAGAGTTTGAGATTCTTCACACACAGAAAAGATTTTGGCCTTGGCCACCTTCAAATGAGCTGCTTAAATATACCAGCATTACTTTATATTTCCTATGCCTCTTCTTTGCACAAACAACAGCCGTCTTTTACATATCCTGCTAACTTTAGACATCAAACACAATGTAAGCTCCTGCAATCACTACTGGCTTTAATAAATCAGACTGTGGGCGCTAAATGGAGGTAAGGAGGATTATTTAAAGTTTGGGAGCAGGACAACAGACCTCAAACAGACTCTCTCTGTCAAAGGCCTATGAACAGCTTCCAGTTTAATGCCCGACAGCTCGCCATCCTCAAGAAAGCCCCATATCCCCTCAGGATCGAAAAGGTTCCTCTCATTTCTTTATTCCTTGAATTGCCCTGTATGTTGAGGTTGTGGCTCGTGCCTGTGAGATGAAGTCATTTTCTCCGCCCTTTGTTTTGTGCACTGTTAAATGTGCCAAGTCCCAATTTCACCCTGACATAATTTTTTTTTTACTTCTGACAGACGCTAACCTCATCTACTTCCAAACATAGTCACTCACTTTGCTCCATTTTTTGCATGTCCTATCACTTAGCACACACGACACCTTAGTACAGGGGTGTCAAACCCTCAAGGTAAATACACGAAACAAAAACAACTGAGAAGAGAAATGATAAATGACTGTTTTTACCTGTTGCGGAGAGGTCAGTGATGCAAGTAAAGGTATGTTAGATATGTTAATGCTTACAAAATAGCATTAGCATCAAAGACATATTGCAAAGGTGGTCTGGCCCACTTGAGATCAAGTTGGGCTGTATGTGGACTAAACTGAACTAAATGAGTTTGACGCCCCTGCCTTAGTAAATCAGGCTCCCGAGTAACTTTGATACCAATCAGAAGCCAATTTACTTTTGGAGTTAAAGTAAGTGTTTCTCAAGGACACAATCAGAATGGAAGATGTAGAAATTTATGTTCCAGTTCCCTTATTCATAGATTCTGTGAAATGTAAAAAGCTAATATTTGCTTTCAATCCAGTAAGCCTTGTGGTTAAAAAAGGCTGCAAGTTCAGGAGATAGTGTGAAAAGTGTTTATGGATGAACCTTGTTTGAATTGCTTCTACCTTTAGAAGCTTTACTGCTTTACTGCTGCTCTTGTCTCATAGTCAACACTCATTAGTTTATAATCACTTCCACCTCTGCAGGGTTGACAATTTTGTCCAGTCCGTTTGTGAACGGCGGAGGCTCATCACTCTGAGGCCTGTCATTGGTCAGCGACTGGAAGCCACAGTTGTCGTGTGAGCTGGAGTGATCTGGAGTGAGCTGTATCGACGGCATCGACAGAGAAAAATTGGAATCGGAATCTTGCTCGTAGGTCATCTGATCGCTGTCTTCGTCCTGCACCGCGATGTCTAACTCATCGATGGCGCTCTTAATGGCAGCTTCCTCTTTGTCTAATTCCTGTTTCCTGTTTTCCTTAAGGTTCTGGAGAATGCTTAGAGGGGATCTTTTGTTTTCAGGGAAGTTTTCTGATAAGGTTGGAATCGTCTCGTTTTGTGGCATTTGTGTCTCATTTTCTGAAAAGTTTTCAATCTTTGGCAACGTTTTGCTCAACGGTGACATGTGTTTTTCAAAATCTGGCAAGGTATCCTTTTTAGAGCATGTTTCAATTTTGTTTTCATCAATTTGTGGGAGCGTTTTATTTATTGGAGACAATACTTTTTGCTTCTCGATTACAAGGGACGTCTCCTTTTGTGGCGTTTTGATTTTGATGGACTTTCTCGGAACGTTTTCTACCACTGTGGTCACATGCGTCACCTCTTCCTGTATCCCGTCCTCCATTATCACCATTCCCTTTGTCTGCTCTGTACCGTCTGACACGTTTTCATCGTCAGCCACCGGAAAGACCACCTGCACCACCGGATTTATCAAGTCTCGAATTTGGTTAATGCTGTCTGGGGACTTCAGATCCTTTTCCTCTTCTAGGCTGGATAAGCTGTCCTCTTCTTGGATAAAGTCCACTCCTGGGACCTCAAAACAGGACTCGTAAGGCAGCGGGACCCCCTCCAGTTGGATCATAGACACCACTTGTCTGCGTTTCTTGTTGGAAGTTCCTCCTCGGTTTGAGCTATTGGAGCATATCGGAGTGGAGTCAGCGTTATCAGCTGCGGGAGCTTCCTCTGCGATGAACTTGGAGCTCCAATCCACAGGGTCCTTTTCTCCAAGCAGGTGTAGGTTGGGGTCGCTGTTGGTCAGAACGATGCTGTCTCGGTAAAGGTTGTGTTTCCTCTGAACAGCGGCCTCCTTCACAGCTGCAAAGTAAAGACAAAAAAATGGATGTAATTTTACACATCAGGCCATGGATGTATTATAAGGTCTAGATGAGGACCGCCCCCTTTTTCCTGTAGCTAGTTGCTAGTGATGTACTCGTGACCGGTCTTGAACAGATTTTTTACTCCGCCTTGTCTCGGCCTTGAACAGCAAGACCTTCTAAGACCACAAATGGTATACTTGTCTATTCTTAGGATTAAGGTCTTGGTCTAAGACTGGACTTGGACAGTTTGTATTTTATTATTGTTCCCTCTTTTCTGTGACTCTGTAAACGGCAATGTATAAGAGACTCCTGGTGTACACTTCCAAAATACTGTCGTCTACTGCCTATCTTGTACATTTCTTTCTTCAAAATCTTAATAACATCACGTAGGCTTCAAGCCTTTGTCCTGACCCAGTAAGGCAGAAAGTGAAGGCACGAACTAAAGGTTTTTACTGACTATTTATGTATCAAGAGTCCTGTTTATGAACTGAATTAACTTTGTCTGTTTGAGGTGTGGAATGCTGTTTTAGCTATACATACATCTCTAAATCTTTGAACTTTATAAGAATATTAATTGGGTTTCTTTGTTTTGTTGACTAAATTGGATGCTTCCCCCTAAAAAAGGTGCGTGGCTTAAATTATCATAAGTCATAAATTATACACATAATAGATTTTTGGCCTTAAATAGGAATAAATCAACAAGGCTTATGTTACACTAAATTACAGAAATGGTTGTAAAAAAAACTATATCTGTGTCCTCACCCATCATGATGTCTTTGCTGACGGACTGCAGCACTACCTCCTCGTACAGGTTTTCCACCAACAGGAAACGGGAGAAGTCCTCAAAGATGAGCTCCTTAAAGCGAGGAAACTCCTGGAGAGAGTGGACACAGGTGACGATGGATAGTATAAACACGAGCCCAAGCTAATGCATGTTCTGAGATGCCCTAGATGTCTTTCTCAAAATAGGTGTTGTCAGAAAGACATATGTGAGACCAGACACATACACTTTGGAAAACTTCACAGCAACACAAGCATAGCCACGGGAACGTCTTTGGAGTAGAGGGTGCTGGGGAAAAAAAGAGGGGGGGGGGGGGGGGGCGGGGTACACAGCACTTCTTAAAACAAAGTGTTTGTAGGAGCTGCTCAGGATCATGTCATGTGCAATAGTTATTTCATAATTCCAGCCTCAGATTCATCAGGATCAGCCCTGCTTCACTTTACACAGTGCTCCACAACAGGTCCATGATCCAGAGACTCTGCCACTCTTCTGTGTTCACCTCGCTGATCCTATAATAGTCTCTGTCTTATTTTAAAATCCTCAAATGTATTCTTACATCTACCGCTAGTGTCATATTGAGTTTTTACCAAACAAACATTTGCTAACAAGCTAACATTTACCGTCATCGGCATCATGTCTTTTTAAATGTTTAGCCCTTGGCAGCGTTTTGCCCAAAAACAACTTCAACAACATGAACAACAACCTACAAATTCTTTGATTGGCTGAGTTGCGCTGCCTTCACTGAACATGAGGTGGAAACAGCCCAGATGCAGCTCACGGGAGAAGGATATTCCTGTTCAACCGGATGCTGCGTTTTAGGACCGTAGTTCTAGGACCGCAGATCTGATGAGAGCCAAATTTGACTTAGCCACAACACCAGACCCTGACTCTAACCTTAACCATTAGTGTTTACGGCCTTACCCATAACCAGACAACGGGGGGCATAAAAATTTGGGGGCGTTTGTTCCAAAAAAAACTAGGGTCCTAGAACTGTGGTCCTGAAACTGCAGCCTCCATTTGTGCATGAACATTAGGCTTATGGACTAATTCCATAGGCCGAATTATTTTTAATCTATAAAACATCATAATCTGATAATGTTTGAGTATTTGCTCATTAACCAATGTCTCAGATGCTTCACAAGGTCATGATCTGAGCCCACAGCTCCTGTGCCAGTTTCATCTACAGCCACAGAGCTGGTCTCAGGTGGTGCTGCCGCCCCCTCAGCTTCTATTTACAACATCAGCAGAGATAAAGAGCGTGTGAACTTACAGAGTACAGCAATATAACTTTTTGGTGCAGAGGGTTTGGGGTTAGGTCTAATAGTGTCCCGCTGTTTGCAAACTTTCTATGTGTGCACTGTGAGCAGATGGTTACTGGTTTGGGGCGCAGTGGCTCAGGTGGTAGAGCAGTCATCCAATAACTGGATTAATAACTGATTCTCCTCAGTTCATACTGTCATTGTGACACTTAAATGGTGGTGGTCAGAGAGGCTGTTGGCACAGACCCTGCCCTTGGACAGCTGAGGCAACAAAAAAGTAGTTTATCACCATCAGTGTGTGACTGTAGAGTAAATGAATAATGGACTCTGCAAGGCGCTTTGAGTATCTTGAAAGGCACTATATAAATCCAAGCTATTATTAAAAACTAAAATGTTTGTGGCCAAACCAGCTGCTCACTATACATTAGAGAGCACGTTTATTTCAGGCAAAGGTTAGGGTTTGTATGGCTGTAATCTGATCACACTAAAAAATGTTATGGTACTCTATGTCTGGGGGTCACTCACCTCAATTTACATAAAGCAGTTTTTCACTACCCCTGAGGGGGGGCTATTGGCCCTGTTTCATATCAAGAAACCATCCAATGGATTGTGAGGCATTATAGATTGAAGTAAAAAGTTCTATAAAGTTGCTTTAAAAGACCATTTATTTTGGTAAATCAGACATCTACAGTTTTGTGAGTGTAGAGTGAGTGCAGTGTTACTCACAGATGAACAGGACTGAGACAGCTGCTGCAGCATGTAGGGGATGATGATCTGCAGGAGGGCCTCACGGAAGAACTTCTTACGCACTGTGCTGCTGTCGTAATCATATTTCTGACAGAAGCAATTTTTGAAACTCATCAGTAAAATAATACATGAACATTGAGGATTACTGCAAATAATGCATTTGTTGTGAACTTGAAATATGAAAAATGTTGCCTTTGATTTTACCTTGAGAACTCTGTCCTGACACCTCTGCATGGTCTTGCAGAGGTCGCTCTCTCCCTGAGCCTCCAGTGACTGGTTCAACAGCTGCTCAAACGTGTACACAGCGTTGTCCATTTGCTGTTGAAAAATTTACTCAGGTTACTTTTACACCCCACATACCTTAGACCTGCACACTGCAACTGCACAAATTAAGGCAACTAGTTGAGTGAGCAAATCTCATACAGAAGGAAATTGATATACTTCACAAGAGGTTCTGATCTTTTGAACTTTTGTACTTTTGTACTTTTGTACTGTATTTTAATTAAGAAACACTGTAACACCTAGGGAACAACATTTCAGTTACAGCTGCTTTAATCAGAAACTTGTGGTTGGACTTTTGTGGTTTACCAGCAGGGGGAGACAGAGACCTCAGTAAAAGCAGCAAAGGTGCTTGGATTAGATTCTTGAATGAAGTCAGAAATACCTAGCTTTATTTATCCTACTGAAGTGACACAAAATGTGCTCCGCCTATGTTGTTTGTAAAAGTTGTGTAGGATCTGACCGCTCTCATGAGGATCTGTGCTCTGCAGATGAACACCGAGGGGCTGGACACATCGAATCTCTGCTGCAGCCCGTCCAGGTTCAGCTGTTCCACCTTCTCATAGCAGCTCTGCATCTTCACCGGGTGGAAGGCCAGCATGGACAGACGCTCCATGTGCTGGGGACACACACAACAGTGGAATATATAAACCAGCATAGACCATTAAACACCAACAGTAACTTGTATCATTATGAGTTTTTATACAATCTATGATTAAGAAAACCTTTTTCATGTCCTACATTAGTAAGAAGGTCACATCTGATTGAAAAATAAAAGATGCTTTGGTTATTACAAAATCAATCATTTGTATTTTTTACATATTGTGTATGGAACATTTGTATGGTATGGTAGCCCTGCAGGGACAAATTATTATCTATGAACTTAAGAAATAATGACACAACATCAATTTTGTTAATAAATGTCCTAAACTTTCATACAAGAAAACGTATGTGTTCAGTTTGCCCTTCTGGGCTGTTGTAGGAACAGGAGGTCATGGAAGTTCTACTGGGTTTTATTTAGCTTAAATGCAAGTTATTTTAATGAGATTATACACAATTTAAAATTTTACACAATACACTTGCACCCAGTAACTTCCCTCTCACCTGTCCAAGTTGGTCTTCGCCCCCGTTGATTGAGTTCTTGCTGAGCTCCACCAGTTCTCTGAAGAAGACCTCTCTGACCTCGGCAAAGCCTCGGCTGGTGGGCCCCATTAGCTCCTCCAGGATGGAGCTGACATAGGGCTGCACGCTGGTCCGCAACAGCTGCTCGGCTTTTGGAAGCACCAGGGCTACGAGAGGCAAAGAAGAAGGTATTAGCCATAAGGTTCAGGACAGGAACACAAATATTCTGTGCTGGATTTATAGAAGGGATCCCAAATCACAACTGAAGTCAAAACAACCACAGTTTAGTTTCAATAAAGGGCAACCAACTGACTGTGAACATGTGTACTGTCAGTGAGTGGGTAGAGAACATTAGCAAGTGACCCAATATTCAGCTGCTCTCTTTATACCAGCTTTAAGGCTATAGCAGCTAAAGGCTACAAGCTGTTGGTCACTGGATGCTTAGAACTATGTTCTTCTGTTGGATTTATACAGAAAGACAACACGGAAGAGCCACAGTTATACACAGATATTTTTAGGACCTCTGCCTCCTCATCACAGACTGTTAAACTAGACAAATGAATGGCTGCATTTACATAGCACTTTTCTACCTGCAAAGGTACTCACAGCGCTTTACATCAAACACCCATTCACACACACAAGGTAGGTTTCAGTGTGTTTCCTAAGGACACCTCGAACAGGAGGAGCAGAAATTTGAACCAGCAACCTTCCAGTTAATGGATGACCCTCTCTACCTCTTGAGCCACAGGTGGATAGTATATTTCTCTCTAAAGCTGGAAAACCTACATTAATATAAAATGCATGTCACAATTATAGAAATACATACAAATACAATATATATTAGGTTAAGTAACACACCCATCACCTACAGAACTGAGTAGAAAGATGTGACGGCTATCTGCTAATGACAAACTAGTAGTTTAGTTTATTCTTTATTTGTCTGGGACCATGCACAAACACAATATCACATGAGAAGAGATGCTCTGTACCAGATTTAGCCACAAGCTATTTTCCATCCCCAGTCCCCAGGCAGGTGAGCACAACAATAGTTGAATAATTAATATGAGTTCTACTTAACAATTAGCCAGTTACAATCGATTAGTAATTTGTGAGGAATGGAGAGGTATAAGGTGTTGGTGATGACATTCAAAGATATTTTTGATTATCAACAAAAAGCAAAAGCAGTGTGCATACTTGAGCAACCATCACTTCTGAATTCCTGTCTCAGTCAGAGTGGGAGATAACCTTTCAAATCTAAAAGCATGTAAACAGTCAAGGAACACACTGGGCATGGCTCTGACTCCGAGGAACAGAGCCAAGCCGTGAGAACAATGGAGTGTGTGCTGTTCAGAGCAGGTTCAAACGGTTGGTATGAGCGCTTTGGCATCTCAGCTTATGAAGATAATGAAAGGTGTAACAAAACTAAAACACAGTCACAATTATGATTTGGTTCCAAAGCATTTATTGGTGTTGCATACAGCCCAAACTGTAATGAGACTTTACTTACTGATGCTGATCACATACTGATGATTTCTGATGTCCTCCATTGTTCTCTGCATTTTGTGTCATTTATACCACTGTTATTGGGAGGGCCATTTTGTTGTATACTTTTAACACAACACACAGTATTACATTTACATTAAGATATTGTTATAAACAAAAATAACAAGGTACAAAAAACTAAAAAACTAAACATGAACTTGGGGTCCTTAAAATCTTAAATGCCCAGGGTTGGGCTTTTGGTCAATGGCACCATTTAAACTTCTTTTTTCATAATTTTATTAAAGCTGTTATTTATAAACGTTTCAGCATCTTAGAGGTGTAGTACTTCACACACATATACACACATACATAGGGCTGGAAAAGATGATTAAAACATGCAATAACTTGCAATATTTGAAGCTACCATAGTAAAAGTTGAACTGTATAAAAATAAAGGCTCTAGACTAGCGTTCACCTGCTTTTTACTCATTTAGTTCTGTCACAACCTGATTTACAGTCTTAAATGGTCAATTGTTTAAGACATACACAGTGTCAAATGTCAATTACATAAAATTTTATTTTGAATGTGACACAATCAGTTCTTTGCAATGTGGATATTTCAGTTGTTTACATTGTGATAAATAGATTTGGAATAGATTATGCATACATATGCACATACCTATTTATAGTTGTTCTCATAAGTTTACATACCCAGGCAGAATCTGTGATTATTTTGCCATTTTTCAGAGAATGAAAAGATAAACCTTTTTTTTTCACTCATAGTTAGTGGTTGGGTGAAGCCATTTATTGTCAAACAATTGTGTTTACTCTTTTTATATCATAATGAAAACTGAAACTACCCAAATGATCCTGATCAAAAGTTTGGTGATTTTGACCTGATAACATGCACAAGTGACACAAACAGGTTTGAATAGCAACTAAAAATAACCATCCTCACCTGTGATTTGTTTATTTGTAATCAGTGTGTGTATAAAAGGTCTGTGAGTCTCTGGGCTACTGACAGACCCTTGGATCTTTCATTCAGTGCTGCACTGGATGTTTCTGTCTGAGTCATGGGGAAAGCAAAAGAACTGTCAAATGATCTGAGGGAAAAGGTAATTGAACTGTATCAAACAGGAAAGAGATATAAAAAGATATCCAAGGAATTGAGAATGCCAATCAGCAGTACTTTAATAATGAAGTGGAAAATTCGGCATTTTGTTGAAACTTAAACCACGGTCAAGTAGACCAACAAAAATCTCATCCACAACTGTCAGAAAAATTGTTCAGGATGCAAAGAAAAACACACAAATAACTTCAGCTGAAATACAGGACTCTCTGAGAAACGTGGTGTGGCTGTTTCAAGATGCACAATAAGGCATTTGAAAAAAAATGGGATGCATGGTCGAGAAAGCCATTATTACGCAAATGCCACTAAACTTCGCTCTTATAATATGCCAAACAGCACTGAGACACTGTCAAAATTGAAGGCAAAATGAATGCAGCATGTTATCAGAAAATATGGGAGGAAAATTTGCACTCATTAGCCCTGAAGTTGTGCATGTGACGTACTTTTCAAACATGGCAACGATCCAAAGCACAAGGCCAAGTCGACCTGTCATTGGCTACAGCAGCATAAAGTGTAGGTTCTGGACTGGCCTCAGTCTCTTGACCTCGATATCATTGAGTCACTCTGGGGAGATCTCAAACGTGTAGTTCATGCAAGACAGCCCAAGAATTTACAGGAACTGGAGGCTTTTGCCAAAAAGAATGGGCAGCTTTACCATCTGAGAAAATAAAGAGCCTCATCCACAAACTACAACAAAAGACTGATGTTAGATTGATGTTAAAGGTGCAATACACAGTATTAAGAACTGGGGTATGTAAACGTTATGTAAAAGTATGTAAAGTTATGTAAAAGGGTCATTTGGGTAATTTCTGTTGTCATTATAATTTAAAGAGTAAATACAATTGTTTCACAATAAATAGCTTCACCCAACCACTAACTATGAGTGAAAGAAAGGTTTTTATGTATCATTCATATTCTCTGAAAAATGGCCAAAAAACCTGAAATTCTAGGGCCAGATTACAATGTAGTTGTCTCATGACACTTTACAGTTAGAGCCATTCAAGATAACACTCATTAACTTAGTTTAGCGAGAAACCCAACGATCTTGTGACAGTGGCAATGTTTTCATTGCCACTGTCACAAAGTGCCTAAGACTAAGAAGTCAGGTTAATGCATTAATGGGAGAAGAATATGAACAGACGTCCGGGAGAAGAGAGACTATAACATATACAGAGGAGTTAGAGGAAACATGCTCAGTGCATCATGGGAGATCCCGCAGCAGTCTATTGCAGCAGAAAAAGTTTCTAGCCTAGGCCACCCCTGAGTATAGGATTTATCAAAAAGGCAGGTATTAAGTCTAATCTTGAATGTGTAGTGGGTGTCCGCCCTGATGTAGGACGAGGAATTCCACAGAAGAGAAGCTTAGTTAGTAATAGGCTAACTATAAGCTCTGGCTCCGATTCTGGTTCAAGAGAACCTACAGATCACAAGTGACCCTGCACCCTCAGGGCACAAGGATAGTCAATATGATACTATTGGACCTGACTATTTGGTGCTTTGTATGTAAGGAGAGGGAACATACAAAGACCTATTATATCTTTATAGGCTCTATACGCAAGTTCAAACAGTGGCTGATGTAAAAGCCATAACATGTACAATCATCTTTGTTTGTACATAGAAAAGAATCAAGTAATTGCCTGATTATTATGTAACTGAACAATGACAGGACCCACATGCACAAAGTTAGTTACAACTTCTGTTTTTGTATGGATATTGTTTATTGCCGTTTTGATTTGTATCTAAAGTCAGAATGAGGCCAGTGCGGTGCTAGCGCAGGAATGTGGTCGGTCCACTTTACCTCAATAGGAACTTTACAAGTGAAAGAAAAAGCCAACACTGACAGCTCCAAGCAACAGAGGGTGGATCCTAATCAAACATGAGACGAACGCCCTGACGCTGAGGAACATTCAGTCACTGCCAAATTTCCACACAACTCGTCAGTAACCCAATGCCGTTGTTTAAGCGTTGTAGCTTTATACAGTGACCAGACGGATCGCTGCTGTGCCAATAGTCACCCAAGCAGAGAAACCTCGATACATCTGACAGAGACAAGCGACGCAGAACAATCAGGCGGGAGCTGGAGAGGTCGGCACTGGGCAGGCTCATGTTTCACCTCACAACAAGCACCAGAGCGTGTCCTACAGTTGTGTTTATGTAGGTGAAGGCAGATAACAGGTCAACGGTTATCTCTTGAACAGTGTTAAACATTTGTCTAAAATCTGATCATACAAGTGTTCAAATGCACTCTGTTTTGAGACAGACTAGGTCAAAGTTTGAATGGCCATTGCTTACATTTACCCACTTCCACTTTGTTTGTGTTTAATTGTAAATATGAAAACTTCTCAGGTGCATCACCAAAACTAAATAAAAGCACATTAAACGTCTTCATTTCTTCTCCTTATTTTTCAAAAAAATGAATGGATTCCTTAATGAAAGTTCCTGTTCCTGTCAGAGCGAGGGGAGAGAGCGTTCGAGTGGAGCGCAGTACTCTGTGATGAAGGCAACTCCATTCAGCTGTGAGTGTCACTGCACAGCGAGGGCACTCGCACTGGAGAAGTTGGAAGAGGGTAGGGAGTCGTTTCAGAAAGGCTCATATTGATCCCAAAAACATGAGTGGAAGCTTTTTTGGGCACATAAGTGTACATATGCTGTGTCGGCCGTAGTTACAGCAGGTCGGGCCAATGTGGGTAAGAAGGTAGTCTAAGTTTTGTGAACTACTTTGGACTATATCCTTCATTTATTTTTTTACTGATTTGACATTATGGTTCACAGGGGTACACTCTGGACAGAGAAACACAGACACTGACAGACAACTCTACTCTCACACTGATTTACTTTGGGTAATGTATATTCACTAATTTACCTACACATGCATGTCTTTGGTCTCCATAGAGAAAGGCCAATTCCTGCTGACCCGACCCAGACTCAACTCAGATCTTTTTGCTCTGGTAGGAGTGCTACAGTCTACCTATGATGTTTAAGAACCTATATTATGCCATTCATGTAACCGCTGTTCAATTGTGATTAAAATTATATTTCAGTTATTATTTAAGAAAACAAAAGCATATTAATCTCTTGTAGGTAGTGTACAGACACTACAGATGAACCGACTTAAGGACTCTGAGGACAACTTCCCATTTTCAAACTAGATGGAACTGCTCTGTCCCAATAATTCTATTGTCAGCATGAAATCAAGTGTTTTACATTACATTAGACAGGGGAGTGTTTTTTAAGAGGTTTTGTGTTTTGTTTGTAAAGGTTACTATGACTTAGCTCTTTAAAGATGACTAACCCACTGTGTGTAAAACCGTCACGTTGTTCACCTTTTATCTTGTTGCTGACGTGTTCTTTGGACGTGATGATCTGGTCCATGTTTGTCCTCAGAGCTGCGTCCAGTGGGACTCTCTGGGCCTCACAGGCTTCAGCCAGTGCCTCGTACTGGCCTGTGGTCTGAGCCAAGACCTGCCTGTAGACCGCATCAGAGATCTGCACAAACAACAGTGGTTAGGAGTTGGCCCAGTTGCGTTGACACATGTCCTAAATACAACACAATGAAGACCCCTCGCAGACCTTTTCAATAATGCACTGTGGATGTGTCTGGAGAAATTAGATCTGAGGATGCCATTGCACGTTTTTGAGACTTTGTGGAGGTATGTCTGGGGACTAAGTCCTGACTAACTCAGTAAGACCTCCATCAGTGACCTTGTGGTTTTTAGCTATAGTCTTTATTAGAGACCACATTCCTGTGACCATTACAAGTTGGGATTCACATAAGCCGTGATCTGAGCTCGGACACACAGGTGGCCAGCGTCTGCGCACATGTCCATTAAGCTCTTAATTTACGACATTGACTCAAGAGTTTTCAGAGTGTGTAGAAATATTATGTTGATCTTTCACAGATCAACATGAGTCTATTTTACGTTATGGCATCACCAGCCGGATGGGTGTTAAACCTAAATGTCAAATTTCATCCTTAATTAAAACAGTGGGAAAAATAATGGGAATGTCCATCTTATCCTCCCTGTGGAACTGTTCGAGCAAACCATCCTCAGACACGCCAACCAGACTTTATCAGATACGTTATGAACTCATAACCAGTATAAAAACTCATTTATTCCCTTATCAGTCAAACTTATTATTAAGGAGATGGAGGACAAACAGAAACACAGATGAATGCCCCCTGTTCTTATTCCGCCGCTGTTGTCCTTGTAACTCTTTGTTGTAATGTTGATTTTATTGTTGTGGAGCCTGCATATTTCACTGACTTACCAACATCCAGCTCCTCTGTCTCTGCTGCATCTTCCCTTTCAGACGAGGCCCAATCACACTCCTCAGCTCGGGCTGGAGCGTCTCCATCACCAGGTTGGACAGAATCTGGGGGAAACACATGGATTTGTTCATGAAATACAACTTTTACTCAGGTCTTTATCAGAACATGTGAGTGTTTTGTTGTGGAACAAACTTTGTGATAACAGACTCTTGCAAAAAGCCTTGGAATTTTGATAAGAAAAAGTTCCCACAAGAAATCAGCTGATCTTAAATTATTTCCATAACCTCAAGACACATAAACCATAACTAAATGTCATTTGTAGTCCAAACAAACAAAATCTGACATTTTTATCTAAAGTTAGTTGATACAAGAGACTTATCTCAACCAGAGACTGTATATAAAGATGTACAGTGTCGTGTATGCCAAATGTGGTCACTTGGGAGGCTCATAAACACCACCTCCTTGTGTTCGCGTATGAGACAAATCACACCAAACATCAAAAGAACAATTTATTTAACTGTGGATTTGTTTTTTTGTGTTCAAGTATTTCTGTTGTTTAACATGAGGTCAGTTAAACATTTAATCACCCGTTTAAGTTTGCATTTTGTTACTATCCTTCTGTCAAAATGAGAAAATGTTGGGGAAGAATATGAGGTAAAAGGTGATCTATTAATTTACTAAAATGAGTAAAAAAATATGCTGCTATGATGATGATCTATGATTGTGTATATATAACTGTTTAGTGAGAGTCAGCCTTCTCCCACCGTCCAATACAGACATGTGTAGGGAATATGAACTGCCCCTAGTGAATGTGAGTGAATGTGAGTGATTGTGAGTGATTGTGAGTGAATGTGAGTGAATGTGAGTGATTGTGAGTGAATGTGAGTGATTGTGAGTGATTGTGAGTGAATGTGAGTGAATGTGAGTGATTGTGAGTGAATGTGAGTGATTGTGAGTGATTGTGAGTGAATGTGAGTGAATGTGAGTGAATGTGAGTGAATGTGAGTGAATGTGAGTGATTGTGAGTGATTGTGAGTGAATGTGAGTGATTGTGAGTGATTGTGAGTGAATGTGAGTGATTGTGAGTGAATGTGAGTGATTGTGAGTGAATGTGAGTGATTGTGAGTGATTGTGAGTTAATGTGAGTGATTGTGAGTTAATGTGAGTGATTGTGAGTGAATGTGAGTTAATGTGAGTGATTGTGAGTGATTGTGAGTGAATGTGAGTGAATGTGAGTGATTGTGAGTGAATGTGAGTGAATGTGAGTGAATGTGAGTGAATGTGAGTGATTGTGAGTGAATGTGAGTGATTGTGAGTGAATGTGAGTGAATGTGAGTGATTGTGAGTGATTGTGAGTGAATGTGAGTGAATGTGAGTGATTGTGAGTGATTGTGAGTGATTGTGAGTGATTGTGAGTGAATGTGAGTGATTGTGAGTGAATGTGAGTGAATGTGAGTGATTGTGAGTGAATGTGAGTGATTGTGAGTGAATGTGAGTGATTGTGAGTGATTGTGAGTGAATGTGAGTGATTGTGAGTGATTGTGAGTGAATGTGAGTTAATGTGAGTGATTGTGAGTGATTGTGAGTGAATGTGAGTGAATGTGAGTGAATGTGAGTGATTGTGAGTGATTGTGAGTGAATGTGAGTGAATGTGAGTGATTGTGAGTGATTGTGAGTGATTGTGAGTGAATGTAAATGATTGTGAGTGAATGTAAATGATTGTGAGTGAATGTAAATTATTGTGAGTGATTGTGAGTGATTGTGAGTGATTGTGAGTGAATGTAAATTATTGTGAGTGAATGTGAGTGAATGTGAGTGAATGTGAGTGAATGTGAGTGATTGTGAGTGAATGTGAGTGATTGTGAGTGAATGTGAGTGAATGTGAGTGATTGTGAGTGATTGTGAGTGAATGTGAGTGAATGTGAGTGATTGTGAGTGATTGTGAGTGATTGTGAGTGAATGTGAGTGATTGTGAGTGATTGTGAGTGAATGTGAGTGAATGTGAGTGATTGTGAGTGAATGTGAGTGATTGTGAGTGAATGTGAGTGATTGTGAGTGATTGTGAGTGAATGTGAGTGATTGTGAGTGATTGTGAGTGAATGTGAGTGATTGTGAGTGATTGTGAGTGATTGTGAGTGAATGTGAGTGATTGTGAGTGAATGTGAGTGAATGTGAGTGATTGTGAGTGATTGTGAGTGATTGTGAGTGAATGTGAGTGATTGTGAGTGATTGTGAGTGATTGTGAGTTAATGTGAGTGATTGTGAGTTAATGTGAGTGAATGTGAGTGATTGTGAGTGAATGGGAGTGAATGTGAGTGAATGTGAGTGAATGTGAGTGATTGTGAGTGATTGTGAGTTAATGTGAGTTAATGTGAGTGATTGTGAGTGAATGTGAGTGAATGTGAGTGATTGTGAGTGATTGTGAGTTAATGTGAGTGATTGTGAGTGAATGGGAGTGAATGTGAGTGATTGTGAGTGAATGTGAGTGAATGTGAGTGAATGGGAGTGAATGTGAGTGATTGTGAGTGAATGTGAGTGAATGTGAGTGAATGTGAGTGATTGTGAGTGAATGGGAGTGAATGTGAGTGATTGTGAGTGAATGTGAGTGAATGTGAGTGAATGTGAGTGATTGTGAGTTAATGTGAGTTAATGTGAGTGATTGTGAGTGAATGTGAGTTAATGTGAGTGATTGTGAGTGATTGTGAGTGAATGTGAGTGAATGTGAGTGATTGTGAGTGATTGTGAGTGATTGTGAGTGAATGTGAGTGAATGTGAGTGATTGTGAGTGATTGTGAGTGATTGTGAGTGATTGTGAGTGATTGTGAGTGAATGTAAATGATTGTGAGTGATTGTGAGTGAATGTGAGTGATTGTGAGTGAATGTGAGTGAATGTGAGTGATTGTGAGTGAATGTGAGTGATTGTGAGTGAATGTGAGTGATTGTGAGTGAATGTGAGTGAATGTGAGTGATTGTGAGTGATTGTGAGTGATTGTGAGTTAATGTGAGTGAATGTGAGTGATTGTGAGTTAATGTGAGTGATTGTGAGTGAATGGGAGTGAATGTGAGTGATTGTGAGTGAATGTGAGTGATTGTGAGTGAATGTGAGTGATTGTGAGTGATTGTGAGTGATTGTGAGTGATTGTGAGTGATTGTGAGTTAATGTGAGTGAATGTGAGTGATTGTGAGTGAATGTGAGTGAATGTGAGTGAATGTGAGTGATTGTGAGTGATTGTGAGTGAATGTGAGTGATTGTGAGTGAATGTGAGTGAATGTGAGTGAATGTGAGTGATTGTGAGTGAATGTGAGTGAATGTGAGTGAATGTGAGTGAATGTGAGTGAATGTGAGTGATTGTGAGTGAATGTGAGTGATTGTGAGTGAATGTGAGTGAATGTGAGTGAATGTGAGTGATTGTGAGTAAATGTGAGTGAATGTGAGTGAATGTGAGTGATTGTGAGTGATTGTGAGTGAATGTGAGTGATTGTGAGTGATTGTGAGTGAATGTGAGTGATTGTGAGTGAATGTGAGTGAATGTGAGTGAATGTGAGTGAATGTGAGTGAATGTGAGTGATTGTGAGTGATTGTGAGTGAAAGTGAGTGATTGTGAGTGATTGGTAGTCTGTCAGTGTACATTTGACAGTGAGAGACAGTCCTAAAGTATTTGAAATAACATAGCATGTAGCGTCTAGTTCTCTTGCTGGTTGCTGTTCATCTAAGGTAGCACTGCACGGTCCTGAAGAAATGTGAGAGATATACACAGTACGATAACTATTTTAAATATTGCAATATTCCGCTCCTCAAATCAGAAACTAAATTAGTATAAAGGGTTAATACAGGATTAAACAGGTCTAAACTGGGACTAAATGTAGGAATGAACCCGGTCTAAACCAGGACTTTTTTTATTCCGATGTACCTCATTCATTCATTCATTCATTCATTTTCTACCGCTTTGTCCCATTAGGGGTCACAGGTGACTGGAGCCTATCCCAGCAGCTTTGGGCCTGAAGCGGGGTACACCCTGGACAGTGGCCAGTTAGTCGCAGGGCTAACATATAGAGGCAGACAGTGACAGACAACCATTCACTCTCACATTCATTCACTAGGGACACTTTAGAGTTGTCGATTAACCTGTACATGTCTTTTGACGGTGGGAGGAAGCCGGAGTACCCGGAGAGACCCCACAGTAACACGTGGAGGACGTGCAGACTCCTCACAGAAAGACCGGAGTCGGCCAAGAATGTTTGAGTCGGCCGGGTTTTGAAATCACGGCCTTCTTGCTGTAAGGCAGGAGTGCTAACCACTCTGCCGCGTGCACCCAGTGTACCTCAGTTTGATTTTAAGTTTTGTTTGGACAACTTCAACTAGACTAAAAGTCTATCAAATCGAAGAACAAAGCGTTATTGCAAAACAAGTTATTCTTTGCGACACAAATAGCACAATCTTTAAGATCACAATTTCAATAAATTTGCAATATATTGTGTGGCCCTAGTCTAAGTTTGTATTTACCTCATGTTAAGGCTTTAGTCTGATTTTTTTTTGTATCCTTTCAAACAGACAAGGTCATTTTGACTGTATTTCTCTGATAAGACCATTATGAAGCTATCACCTCAACAACAAGTCTATTCAGCTCCTGGCGCTCACTAAATCTCACCTGAGCCTCGGTTTACTCCAGTCCCCCATTAAACACATGACTCTGTTATTTTAAAAAAGTGTCAAAGTTTGTGTGTGTTTTACATTTCACACTTGATGGTTTTAGTGAAAAACACCCAGAGCGAACAGCCCCGGCCTCAGCAGCTGCTCAGAGGCCAGATTGAGGCGCGGCGGCCACAGGAAGTGCACAGCCCTCTCCGACCACACAACAGCCCATTATCCCACTCCACTCACCGGCTTCAACTGAGCCTGACCAAATATTTGGATAAATGTGTCGCTGAGCCAAGAGCAGAGAACAAGAGTAGTGTGTTTTACACAAACCGAAAAACAGCAGGAACATAATGCACAAATACAATGTGAGTCTAACAGGAAACTATTGCTGCTGCTGTGATTTTATTTTCTTTCACTCCACTTCCATGTCACACTGTGAGAGTGCTACGACTGAACTCTGCTCAACAACAGGCAGTGTCAACGTAAGTGGCTTTGGAAAAGAGACATAAGATGAAAGATGATGTTTGTGACCAAGAGCGCGTGAGGTGCATATGTCAGAATACATTCTCGCTCTGTGGTTTGGGACCAAAATGTGGATTAGAGAAGATTTTTTTGAGTCATCAATTGAAAAAATCCAGGAAATATTTATAAAAGTCAATGGGCATTTATTAAAAAAGATACCCACTTTTGGGACATGGCAATGGCCAGGAGCATTAAAGAGTAACAAAGAATGACACTATGCTAAGAATACTGACTAAAAAGGAAACAAAAAAGGGACGAAACTATGAGAAACTGATTAGTAAGAATATTGTATATTGTAATGGTCTTGAATGACACATGGGAAACCAACTGGAGCCTATTGTGTGGCCTGAACTCTACCAGGTGAGCCACGAGACACTCCAAGTGTCATTTTAATTTAAAGTTACTAAGAACATTGCTTGATACCAAGGCTGGCCGTGTCCCAGTACTCACCCTATGCTCCAAGGTGTTTCGCAAAGTGAGCATTTTATCACAAGGGCTCTGAGGTTTGAAGGTGCACAAGGGCCCAAAGTGTTAAAAAGGAGAACTGGGGCACCCTTGTATATGTCAGATGTCTAAGAAACTTTAGTTTTCATCACCACAAAAGTAGAAGAGCATACAACACATTCTTTTATAGCACTGTTAACTTTTCAGTTTAGTATGTTACTATGTTTTTTGCATTATTTCAGATTTGCTGGTTGCTCATGTTTATAGCTTTCTGGCTTAGAACTAACAACTGTGCTGCTTGGAACGTCACCATGAAAGAGAATAAGTATTGGGACAGGGCGAGTTATTTGGACGACAGTCTTCTTGTGGATAAAGAGTCTGTTTTTACCTGAGGGGGCGCTCCACACATCATGTCCCAGGTGCCGTAGTGCCCTCGGGCCTGTCTGTAGAGCCGGATGCTGTCGGTGAAGGCCGGAGTCTGGACGATGCTCTCCTCGGACATCCCTGCAACAAGAAAGAGCAGCAGATGTTGAGTTAAAAATGGACACAACACACAGTTCTAAACTGTCGCAGTGACAACAGAAAACAGACACAGGAAACAAAGTCATCAGAATTCCCCTCTTTGCATAGGTCGTAAAAATAATTCAAGTTTCATTTTTTATTTCAGAGCTCTGCCATGGTCCAATCTAAGCTAAAATGTATTGGGGTTTCTGAGTTCTACTAAATGATTATTATAATGGATGTGGACTCAACAGGACTCAAATTGTTCTTTCATTCATTTTCTACCGCTTTGTCCCGTTAGGGGTCATCCCAGCCTATCCCAGCAGCTTTGGGCCTGAGGCGGGGTACACCCTGGACAGTGGCCAGTTAGTCGCAGGGCTGACGGACTCAAATTGTTTTAATTTTTTTTTTTTTTTCTGAAACACAGACTTTAACATAACGTATGATAACGATATATGTTATAAAACATTACAATTCAGGCTCAAATTGTTTAAATTGTAATATTTTATAACATATTAAATTATGTTAAAGTCTGTGTTTCAAAAAAAGACAGTTACTGCTTTGCAAAGGCAAGAAGGACAAACAAACACTGGCCTGTTAGAATCAAATTATATTTAGATATTTACTAACTATATGATATATCATATTGTGACATTCAGTTTTTCTGTTTTGGCTGAACAGATTCAATACAATGATGCAATGCCTGAATGCTGTCACTGTACAATGAGGTAAAGCCTTATTTGTCTACTGTGCATATTTAGGGTTAACTGACCTATTCTTCCTCATTCTCACATTGAATAGATTCCTTAAATTATGTCATCCTTACGTCACATTGTCACTGCTGATCGAGTGTGTTGCTGCTGCGTTGTTTGTCTTTAGATGGAGCAAGAATGATAAGAAGCCGTGACCTGTACAACCTGTTTGACATGTGTGTAGTACTTTAGCTAATGTCAATTAGGGTAATGCTCATTGACATTACCTCACTGCAGGCGACTTTGATGAGTAAGCACTGGTCCTAAAATACGCTGTGTCGATATATATGTCGATATTCTCAAAACGTCCACCAGAACATAGGTCTAAGCATCCAGTCAATAATATTAGGCATATAAACTAAAATGAAGAACTTAGAAAGAAATATGACAAACCCTGAAGACAAGGCAAAGCTGTTTCTTCCGTTTTTTTCACATGTGGGTGGGTCAAAGATCTCTGTTGAAATTGGGCTGAACATTTAAATCAATAATGCAGTGGCAACAGAAAACAGTTTTCACAACATTTGCGTCAGTCTGAGTTATTTTTAGGAACAGACTGGACGATGGGACAGTCACACTTCACTGAGTCAGGGACAGAAACAGGAAGAAACGGTGGCTCTTTGGAGACAGCTTTTGTATTGTTGCTGCGGTAACTGTCCCTGCTCAACAACAGGACAATAGAAACAGCTCAGCAACAGGTTCGTTTTAAGGAAGTGCTCTCTTATCATGTGTTTTTGATTATGCTGGAAATAGTGATGAATGAGTCAGGACCTGCTTAGAGTCAAGGACAAAACAAACAAACACCAAAGTCAAAGGGTGGACACAACAGGACTAAAATGCTCAAACTGTCCTTCAGGGTTTGAATAAAAATACCAATATTTCCACTGTCTTTGACATGCAGCACTCTTATTAGATGGAACGTAGATTTGTAAACTTTGTATGATATTTCCATTTTATTTAACGCTGTGGTACAAAACTAAATTTGCTCAAAAAAATAAATAATGTACATACCTTTGTTTTTAATTTTATTAGATTTATTCACTATTAAATTCTTTTTTCTTCTTTTTCTTTTTTGACACACAACTTCTCCCCTCTTGTTTTCTTATTTTGATAATGCACTGCTTCAGACTAACCTTTTTTGACGCTTGTCCTGAAATGAATGTCACCTGTCCTCATCTTTATTTGAAATTCAGGCTAATGTTTGTCCATTTATATAAATATACTAAAATCAAACTCTATGCCTGTGTTTACATACAATTGAATTGACTTATGTGGGTTGTTTATAAGACTAGGTACTTTGAACAAGTGAATCTTAACAAAGTTTACTTAAAATCCCCAATAAATCTGTCTCTGTTATTATTTTGTGTTCATTAAGTAGTTCTTATTATTATTAACTTTAGCTCAGACCTAAAACCTCTTTAGATCAAACGCAATAATAAACACTGGTCTCATGTGTTTCACTAAAACAGTAGAACTTTATCTTACAGATAATACATTTCACTTTGTTCTTTATTGTTTTGCTAAAAAACTGCTGAGTGTTGCTACTTTGCAAAATGTATTATTGTATTATTTGTATTATTTTCCAGCACACTTTCTTACAATTAGATCTCTCTTTAAATGCAAATAAATCAAAGATAATGCTATTTACTAAGGCAAAGAGTAGACACTCATAACCTCCCTCCTATTGTCACTCTTCAAGGAACAAAACAGAAAAAAACAACTTACATATTTGGACAATTTAAATATTTGGGAATCCTAATTGATGAATCCTAATTAAGAAACTGAGACTTAAAATAGGCTTTTATTTCAGTTATGTTCTCTTTAAATGCAAAAAAGAAACTTGCAGCAACATTTTTACCAATCTTGGATTACAGTGAACTTCAAGCCCAAGGACTAAAATGGTTTATCATGTTTATCATGCTCTACTGCGATATATTACAAACTGTAAACTCCAAACACACCAGTGTGAACTGTGGAGACGTGTTGGCCGGCCGCTCTGGAAGTCCACAGGCTAAACCACTGGAACATGTTTGTTTACAAAAGTATTTTAAGTCCAATTTCTTCATATTTGTGTGCATATATTCAACAAAAGACTTTTTGACAAAACTCACTTTGATGTCAGAACAGACTTGTATTATCTGACCTGGAGTTCAAACTAAACTCGTAAAACGGCATTTCAATATTCTCCTCCCTTAACTTGGAATAACTTAGAGAACATCCTGAAACTTAATAGTTTTAATTCCAATAGTCAGTTTAATTCTGTTGATTGGACTTGTGCTGCTGTCTTGGCCAGGACTCCCTTGAAAAAGAGATTTGTAATCTCAATGGGACTTTCCTGGTCAAATACAAAACGACAACAAAAACAACTTTTTTCATTTGTTCAACTTTTACCCTTTTCATGCATTTTCACCTGTTATTTATTTATATATATATATATTTATATATATATATATATATATATATATATATATATATATAAATATAAATATATATATAAATGTATATATATATATATATATATATAAATGTATATATATATATATATATACATATATATAAATATATATATATATATATATAAATATATATATATATATATATATATAAATATATATATATATATATATATAAATATATATATATATATATATATATATATATATATAAATATATATATATATATATATATTATCAGACCCCGAGTGGCTTATGGATTTGGCATTTTTAGTGGACATGCTTTCACACTTGGATAAACTAAACGTGGACCTGCAGGGGAAATTAAAAACTCTTCCTGAGCTGACACAAAGTGTATTCTCCTTTGTAAACAAGTTGAAGCTTTTTAAAGCGCACATTCAAAACAGCAATCTATCCCATTTTCCTTCTTTACGCAGCACCCTGCAAAAGACCGATGTTAAAACAGATATAGCTGGATACGTGAAACAACTTACACAACTGCAAGAGAAGTTTACTTTGCGGTTTGAGGACTTGGACCAAAAAAGACCACAGATCACTTTTCTCATCGACCCGTTTAATGCTGACACCGACTGCCTGAAAACCCCACTTGTTACTGATGAGGCAGCAAGTGAACTAGAAATGACTGAGCTACCCGAGGACGATAGACTGAAATCTCTTTTGAAGGAAGGCCATGTTACGTTTTGGAAAGCTGTGCCAACTGAAAAATACCCGTGTGTAAAAAGAGCCGCTCTCAAGCTGCTGTCTATGTTCTAGTCAACATACGTCTGTGAGAAGCTGTTTTTTACTTTGAAACACGTGAAATCAAAGCACCAGTCCATTCTGACTGACACTCATGTAAAGGAACTGCTCCGAGTGGCTACAACTGAATACAAACCTGATTTGCAGAAGATTACTGAAAACAAAAGATGCCAGAAATCCCACTGAGATTATCATCCCATCACTCCAACAAGGTAACAAAAAACACCTGACTGAGCATGTTATATTATGTGTTTAATATATTATTGTTAAAATTATATGCTTTTGTGTGAGTGTTTGTTTTGGCAGGTCACTGCCGGCTCTCTGACTCTCACAGTTTAAAATGTTGGCTCTTTTTGTCGAACTTGTTCGCCACCCCTGCTATATAAATATATATATATATATTGATTATTTACATTATTAGTGCACACTAACACTTCTGTTGGAGCAGCAGGTGGGTGGGGGCTGCGCGCCGCTGCCTGACACTGAGCGGGAAACATACGTTTTGGTCAAAGGCAGACATTGCCTGGACTCTGGGATCAGTTCTAGAGTTTTTGGGGAGTCTAGAGGAGAATATAGCCAGAAAATCCTACTGTTCTGTTCTGTGCTACGGGAGAGCTCAGTGACACTCTTTTTCCTTTGCTCTTTTTTTGTAGATAAACAAGTGACTTGTCAGCGGGTGCACAACAACAGCAAAAGAATGAATCAGTTTATTTTTGTCAGAGTCATATTGTGTAATATTTCTGCGTGCTCTAGAGTTCAATCACAAAATATCCTTCCACTTTTTGTGTAACGTTATCTGTTGTTCTTAAATAAAACAAATAATCTGTTGCTCGTATTGAAGGTTCTTAAAATGTTATTAAAACAAATAAGGATAATTAAAGTATAAAAATGAAAAATGACGAGGACGGAAACTTTACAACACCGTCTGACAAAATAACTGAGAGTGAGAAAGTCTTGTGCATGGGGGTCTCAAACTCAAATTACTTGGGGGCTGCAGGAGGCAGAGTCTGGCTGAGGCTGGGCCGGATCAGGTATTCCACAAAAAAAGCTTTGTTAAATCCTCATGAACGTCATTACTAGCAGTTCTTTAACTTCAATGGGTTCTTCTGAACCTGAGCTATCCTGAACTTTAATGAAATATTGAAGAACATGAATGAGCTGCTGAGTGGACCCATTGGATGTCCACCCCCCTCGGTGATATTGTCAACATAACATCTGTGTTAATTTGCAGATTCGTCATGAAATCTGCATGGATAGTGGCGATCAAATTGCCATCAACTTTTAAACAAATCAGCCCATTTCAAATGATGAGAAAACAAAATACAAACTGCATGTTGCCAAATCCAATGCAGGTAACATTGAATTAGTCCAGCTCAAGGTCAAACATGCTCATTTCAAACACAGTAAGAAGCAGTAATTTTATGACGGCTATGTGACGTTACACGGGCTCCTCCATAGTTGTTAAATGTTTCTCTGCCTGCATCAAGCCCAGCCGATGGCCCGCCCCCAGGAGCCATATACTCCACTGTGATGGTAGGTTGGTTCAGTTCCAGCACAAAAAGGAACCTTCTACACACAACGTGGTAACAAGGCACTTTCATAACGTCCTGCGGACCACAAAATTTCGTCTTGCGGGCCGCGAGTTTGAGAGCCCTGGTTTAGTGCGACCTCTGGTTGGTTGTTAGTTTATAGTGAATCAAACCAAAGAAAACACTACAAGACAACACTTTCCTGATAAATCCTTTCAAAACATCAGTAAAACAATGCCTGTGCTATTCACTAAATAATAAGAAGAGAGAAATTGTTTATAAAAATAAATTCAAGCAGCATTAAAAAGCCTGTATAGGCAATTCAAAACAAAGGTGCTGCTGCTGTTCTGCAGATGTGAAGTGAGACTATATTTATTTGAAATGATGTACTATAATAATTCTTCTGCAATATGATTAAATAAAAAACAGTTATCTATGCCAAATTACAGGGAAAATAATAACTTTTCAAGCTTTAATTAATACCGTCAATATCGTAATATTTTAGTTTATTATTCCGTCAGAAACTCATACCATCCCATTCCTAATATACAGGTGTGCTCATAAGTTACCCTGGCAGAAATTCTGATTTTCTTTGGGCAATTTTTCAGATAATATGAATTATAACACTTTTTCACTCATAGTTAGTGTTTAAGTGAAGCCATTTATTGTCAAACAATTGAGTTTAGTCTTTTTAAATCATAACGACAACAGAAACCACCCAAATGACCCTGATCAAAAGTTTACATACCCTGGTGATTTTAGCCTGATAACTTGCAAAAATTGACACAAACAGGTTTGAATGGTTACTAAAGGTAACATCCTCACCTGTGATCTGTTTGCTTTTAATCAGATAAATAGATTCAAGATTCAAGGAATGATGTTGTCAACATCAGTGAGTTTCTGGGCTCCTGACAGACCTATGCATCTTTCATCCAGTGCTTCACTAACATTTCTGTCTGAGTGATGGGAAAAGCAAAAGAATTTTCAAAGGATCCTTGGGAAAGAGTAATTGAACTGTATAAATTTTAAAAAGAACTGAGAATGCTAATCAGCAATGTTCAAACCCTATTTAGAAAGTGGAAAAACAAATGGTCTGGCAGACCAACAAACATTTCAACCTCAACTGCCAGAAAAATTGTTCAGGATGCAAAAAAAAAAAACACAAATAACTTCAGCTGAAATACAGGACTCTCTGAAAAAAGGTGTGTAAGGAGGCACTTGAAGAAGAATGGGCTGCATGGTCAAGTCTCCAGAAGAAAGCCATTACTACGCAAAAGCCACAAATCATACCACTTATAATACGGCAAAATAACAGAGACAAGCCTCAAAACTTCTGGAACAAAGTCATTTTGAGTGATGAGATCAAAATTTTACTTTTTGGCCACAACCATAAACATTACATTTGGAGAGGAGTCAACAAGGCCTTGTATGAAAAGCACACCATTCCTGCTGAGAAACATGGAGGTGGATCTGATGTTTTGGGGATGTGTGAGCTACAAAGGCACAAACTTGGTCAAAATTGATGGCAAGAGGAATGTAGCATGTTTGCACTCATCGGCCCAGAAGCTGCGCATGGAACGTACTTGGACGTAATAATTAATGTGAGGACCAGAAGTACTTCACCAAGGACTGGATTTGGTCTGCGGACCTTAAGTTGGACACCCCTGGTCTTTACTCTTAGTGGCTGCAGCAGAGACTCACAGAAGGCAACATCTCTCTGACAAGGGCCTCACACAGATAAACACTGTGTTATCAAATAAAAACTTATGTCTCAGAGATGGTTCAGACTCAGGACAGCAGCCTCTGTTTGCAAACACAGATTACTGCTCACATTCTCTCTGTTCTCCACCGGGGATGGGACATTTACGGTATTTTTGTCCGTAAAGGGAGTTCCTTTCTTTACCCTTCATTATTGGATGGCAGTTGCATGTGAGTGCTTAGGAGATGACTATAGTATAGTATTTATGGCATGCACACGAGTAAAAGCCCAATAATTTTTTGTAGAAAGCCATTCTATTCCAGGGCTGATTTTTTTCTCCTAGTCCAGCCCTGCTTGACACTAATGTATATATTAAATGCATTTTTACAGGCCATAGCGTATGCTCATGTGTCCTGGTGGAAACAGACAGCAGCCGGTAAAGGATCTGAACACTTCCCCAGAGCTGCACAAGGCGTTTTTAGATAAGACTGTTTCCTTTTAGACTCCCACCAGTGTTTTGTCTCGGACCAAGAGCCATGACTCAGACTGTTCTGACAAAGACAGGAAATGTCCAAGAAGTGAGAGCAGACAGGAAGCAATTTTCTAACAGCACTGCCTCCGCTTTGACCACTGGACTGGGGAGTTTTTATGGACAGCCCAAACCCAATCTCGATCAAACAAGCCGAGTATTATGAAGGAAGACCAGACTGAGTCTTCCATGGTCAGAGATCTATGCAAAGCAGTTTCATCTGAACACACAGATAGTATTCATGAGGATTAGATATAGTAAACTAGGCGTCAAATGTTTACAATTTGAATGTGGCTAAACACATTCAAATTGTGGCCACTTTTTAACCTACTGGTGCTAAGCATTTTAGCAATAAAACGATTAGCGGCAATAAGACGGTTTGTGTCCTGTTGAGTTTGCTCTGTTTATCTGATATGTGACCTGACACCCTGTCCATTAAAGCAGACACTATGTAAATATGCAACTTATCTCTCTATATTAAACATAAAAGGTGCAATTGAAACAAGGTAATAGATATGACAAACACTGGGCTCGTAGATACAGGTTGTTGGGAAGTGGCAGTTCAGCTTTACAATACAGCCTTTATACACAAACACTATAGTTCTTTAACAGAAAGGCAATTTCTGGTTGAGCTTACTAAATGTCACTTAGAAATGTGTCAGAATACACATTGCATGTTAAACATATTAGTCTCAAACCTAGATGACAATTTTGTCAGTTATAACATGTTATTTTCAAGAATTGTGCCGGTTTGACTGCTGCTAGTGGTAGCAGCTCTCATTAAATTGTTGCTTTCTTGTTTATTTTACACTTCCAATTTGAATTTATATTTGTAGTTGGACATAAATAGAGCTGTTAGGGTCTGTTAATTTCTCGGCTTGAGTGAAGGTACCTTGCCATGGTTAGAATATATTATTTATCAGGGAACAACTGCTAGCTCTCTAGAGCACAAGTTGGATAGGAGGGCTGCAGAAAGGCATTAAGGCTGGTAAGGCTAATGATCAGGAAGGTTGTGTAGAGAATTAAACATGAAAAGTGAAATGTTTCCAAATGATACCACCAATTCAACATGAGTCTGTTAAAAAGTGCTCCTAAGACAATTCAATCAATTCCAAGACCTTGTGGCCTCAGGGGGAGACTTAATACTAACACAGTCAAGTAATAACACATATTCTGAAAAAAACATAAAAGGTTGAGCTTCACTGATGCAGGTCATAGTTCCCATTTCCATTCCTGAAGAAAAGGTTTAAGTAAAAGTGTCTGGACTCTGAGACATCTGCATTCTGAGACTTCCAAAGTCTCTTGGAATTAGAGACGAAACGTCTTCACCTTGAAAACTGAGTCCAGATGCTTTTACTTAAACCTTTTCTTCAAGATGTCCTGGATGACTGAGAACCTTCACAGACACATTCCTGTAAATCCTGAAAGTAAAGCACAAGTTGATCAATACTGACCTCAATGAGTCCAGCTGCAGCTCTCATTATACATTTAGCCGCAGTCTCTGAGCTGGGCCATTGTAGGTGGTAAAAAAGTGCCACTGGCCACAGCAGGACCTTCCATCACCACCCACAACCCACCCCCATAGTCTCCACCAAGACCCACCCAACACCAGTCAGAGCACTGACGTAAGGGTTCAGTGAGGTTTGAGGCTGATCAGGCTTTTTCATCTCAGCATTGTATATTTACACTAAATTAACAATTAATAGAAGAGTTCAATTGTTTTGCACCCTCCAGTTGGGAACCACATGAAGCAAAAGGCTAAGGCTGGGCTCAAACTCAGAAACACTCGAATATAATTTTTTTGTGACGTACAAAGCCATTTGCGACACAGTTGCAAAGTGGTTAGCATGTCTTGGATCCTGGGTTCGAATCCCATCCAGGGCAGGGCCTTTCTGTGTGGAGTTTGCATGTTCTCCCTGTGTCTGCGTAGGTTTCCTCTGGGTACTCCGGTTTCCCCTACCACCAAAAACATGTACAACAGTCCCCCCCCAAACACACATGGGGCCAGGACTCCCCTGCAAAAGAGATTTGTAATCTCAGTGGGACTATCCTGGTTAAATAAAGGTTAAAAAAAAAAAAAAAAATTGGACTTAGCCTAGTTTGTGAAGGTCAGTGCACTCACCTTGAACATTTGAAACTGGGATGGGACAGGCTCCAAATGTGTGCACAAACACACCTCTTCTTGTTGAATAGCTCCCTGATATTGTTGTGACCAGTGCATTTTCATGATTGATAATTGTTCTGTTGCAATGTGGTCTGTAAGTATTTTTGTCCATAATGCTATACTGACCCAGTTCATGAAGATGTTCCTGCAGAGGCCAAAGGTGAAGGTCAACAGCAATGTCCCCTACCTAAGCCTTCATTTTATTTTCAAGAAACCTCTATCTTTAATGTAACACCTATTAACATTGTGTTTGTTGATAGAAAGGAGGACAGGTTGTGTTAATCGTTGTTGCCATTTTCCTGGACATTTTCTTATTTTCAGGGTGTTTTTTTGAACAAAGGATATTTCAGAATGCAGTTAATGGATTAACAATTTTACTGTATACTACTTACATAATCAAATGAATAAAAAAAGGCAATAAATAACCTTTTACAACTGAAATCTTATTCATAATGTTGTTCCATAAAACTGGCCCTGACTGGCTTCATTAGGAGATGTTGATAGTGGCCATTGCTGTGGTTTTGGTCCAATTAGTCTTTGCTAAGAAGCCCACTCATGCATGAAAATACCGGCAGCAACCTCAGAGTGACACAAAGCCCGGTGGCACATAGTCTTTAAACTCAACATCTAAAACCAAACGGCCTAATGGGATCTGAAGGATAATTACACGCTCACATCTTGAAGCCGCACAGTCCTGGGAACTCTAGGGACTGTTACTGAAAAAGCGGTGAGCGGGACGAGGAGGAAAATGCCATAACTTTAGAGAGCGGATGCTAACTGCTGCCACATGTTGCAGAGCTGCACCGGGCGCAAACGGCAGCACTAATCTGTGCAGAGATCATGTGGTTGAGGCCTGGCACCAAGTTAGGGAATGTTTTCAGTCTTTATGTTGGCATCAAGACACAGTTCCTTTTTAAAAATTTGGCCTTAGCGTGTTCTCTGCTAAGAAGTCTAGAACATACAGATGAAGCTGGCTTCAATTGATTTTATAAACACTGTCCAAAAAAGAGCCTGTCATTGTGATTGAGAGCATGACAGAAACATAATCTGCCTAAATAAAGAGGAATACTTGGTTGGAGTTGAAAACCCACTCTGATCCCAGACTTCATCCACAGCTGTGTCCAAACAGAGCAGACCAACCCACAAATGTGTAGCTGTTACATTATTCATAATCACACAGTTATAGGTTCAGGAGCAGGGGGTCCTAAAACCAAAAGGTTGGTGGTTTGAACCTCACTCTCCCAGTTCATACGTTGTAGTGACCTTGGACAAAGTTTGAGACTGTGCCTTTGTGAATGTATTTTGTACTGTAATGGTAAATGGCATTTACCCTTCTGAGGTACCTAACGTTTATCATGCTTCCATGTCCCATTGACAAACTTTCACTCGGTTGTGGTAGCAAGCTCCCAGACTCAAAAGCTTTAAAACAGAAAGAATACATACCAAACTGTGTTTATAAAACCCTCCCTTTACTATTTT
The DNA here is from genome assembly GCA_024349245.1 of Neodontobutis hainanensis. Lineage (NCBI taxonomy): Eukaryota > Metazoa > Chordata > Actinopteri > Gobiiformes > Odontobutidae > Neodontobutis > Neodontobutis hainanensis. The sequence continues at coordinate 367,252 of JALDNG010000221.1, forward strand.
TAACCTGAGCAGTTTTAACAAAGTACATGTCTGTAGTATGTTTGCAGGTTGTGCATCTATATGAGCTTATTTAAAATAAGATCAATTCAAACCCTGGAAACAAACATCTTATCTTCTGCTCACGGCTCATACTTTTGTTTGTTTTTTTACTGCTGGTGGTTAGTTAAGTGAATGTTTTAAGTGTTTATTTTACAGAGAACTAGTCCAGCTGTTTACTTGGTCGGGTAAGTGTGAGTTTATATTTTACCAGTAGAGGCTCTACTTCACCACTGGGTCACATTTAGAGCTGCTTAACCCCTAAAAATGGGCTGGCAACTCCTATGGTATGCCCCATATCTATTATCATAGTCTGAATCAGGTTTACTTATCACTAGAAGAATAGAAGGAACAAAAGGAAGTAACACAGACCATTGTTACAAATATGTTAATGAGCTCTGTTTCTGACTGAAATTACTTTTCACTTGTCACATGAAAGAGAGTGAAGTGCTCAGACAACACACACAGATCTAAAACTGCAGCGAGAGCTTTTACCTTTGACTTGATCCTTCGCAGACCTTTTAATGTGGGCTTTAGTTTTAACTGGTCCCGTAGGCTGCAGCTGACCGTTTCTCAGACACAGGCTGAGGCCACAGATACTTGTGTTGTGTGGGAGTTTGCTCAGTTCGCTGTTTTATGGCGCGGCGCGTGGTGACAACGCGCAAGTTGTTGCTGAATTGGTGTTATAGACATAAGTCTATCAAAATAGTTAATCAATGCCTTGAGGCTGCACAGACCTAGCAAGGACTTGTTTAATTCACTGATGGCACTGTCGAGTTATCACTATACCTGTCCCGGTTTTCCCGATTAGCCACGCCGGCAGGAGAGGGAGGGGGAGAGGAGGCAGCCGCAGACACAGAGCGGCCAGAGAAATTACAGCGTGACAGATGCTTAAAAACAGTATAACATAAAATCACAATTATTTTTATAATTAACACAGAGATGCCTCGTTTGAAAAATAGAAACATAGAAATATAGAAACAATAAACCAAGCACAGTGAAGCCTATTCTCTGGGCCGACTGGACTGTGACACCACCACACTGGCCCACTGGGAAAATTCCAGAGCGTCTCGATTACCACTCCATCCATGGCCGCTGGACACCATCCAATGGTATCCCAAAGTTTAATTCCCCCTTTTCTCCCAACCTCAGCCTCATACAGTGCTGGTCTGGGCATGCTCAGTAGCCACACAGTGGTGCCGTACATTCCTCTTCTGTTTATTGTGAGTGCATCCGAAGGATCCTGTGTGTGCTGTGTTCCGGGCCTGTTTGGACTCGCCTGACCTGCCTCTGTCATCTGTTTTCCTCAAAGTGATAAATGCCTTAAGCAGATGACCCCTGACCTTGTGCTTTTTACGTGTTTCTATACAAACATCCACACATTCACTGGACACAGTCGTCCGTTTACTGCAACACAAATGAGAAGGAACACCTCAGCTGTCACGACTGAAGCAGCATTTCAGAGCAGCATTTCCAAGTTCCAGTGATCAGCAGGCCCCCGGCTAGGGCTTGAGGCTAACGCTGTCCCGGGAGAGTAAAAATTACATTTGGGAGATCCATGATGGTCCTCGGGTCAGCCTCAAGGCAAAACCTTCCTGCTTTCACTGTCAGAATCAGAGGAATGCTGCAGTGGGAGACTTATGAGTGAGAAAAGACGGTTCAGCAGACCAACACTTCAGCAGTTATTGAGCAGAGAAAGGCTAGATAACTGCACCAGCTTGAACAATGATCAATGGATACAAAGATAGAGACTTTTTTCATTGCAGCTGCAACTTTTATCTGATGCTCTGGATGAACCCAATGCTCATTGATACCAGCTTTGTGAATGGACAACATCTATCTTTACGGTAATCTTGTTGTATAGAGATGTGCAATTAATACAAACATTTTCTCTGTGATGTAAGCACAAAGCAGCTTTTGTATCACATTTTAATCTCAATGCAGCTCAAACTGTCCCTGTGGCTTCTTTTATTTCTCAATACTTTGATCACAGGCCCTTTATCTTTACCTCACTATGTAACAGGCAGCAAGACATCCACAGTGCCAATACAGTAGTTTAGAGGATTAAAGCCAGGAAGTGTTCTATCTGAACTTTTAACATTAACTATGATCTCAGTGATGAAAACCCAGAGCCGTGCATGAAGCAGAGTTGTTTTTTCTAGACTTTTTCTAGTTATATTTTCTAGATGTTTACCCATGGTAGAAACACAGCAATGTTACAGCCCTTATGTTTGACATTAATCATCACTGAGGAGACTATTTCAGATATTATACAGAGCTCCTGAAGACAGAGAGACAAAGCAAACAGTATAATTACATGTGCACACCCACAGGAATGTACCCTTAAACTGTCAGGCACTGGCTCAGGTTCAGCTGAGGTAGAGTAAATATCTCCTCCTTTAGTGCTACAAAGTAAAAACAGGCTTTTTATTATAGCTCCAAGGGGCACCAAAGTAAACCTGCTCTTAAAGTGTGCTATTTAACTCATTAGAAAAGCATTCTGTTTTTTTTTAGAATAGGGTCATTTTTTTCTAAACTCAATTTATTGATTATTTAACCTAGACTTTTGAAAAGCCTCTGTGTATTTAGCTATAGATTAGATTAGATAGATTAGATTATGTTGATGCTGTACAGACTTCAAGTATCTTTAAGAAAAGATGCTATACATAAAACAACACAATAAGGTTTCAGACTTGAAACAACTCCAAAATTATGAAACATGTGTCACAAAAGTTTACTCTATATTAACTTTTTTGTTTGAATGTTTTGAAAATGGTTTTGTTTTGTTTTTATGCATAATTACAAGTCACCCTACTGAGTTTTACACAAATGGATTTGATGTCACATACTGTATGTCCATTATAACAACACCATGCCATACTTCTGCCAGTAACTTTATTCCATCCAATTATTAAATGAGTGAGTACCAATTATTTCCATACCTCCAAAACACTTTGCATGTGCTAAAACTCTGTCTATTTAAACCCTGCTGTCATTGGCAAGTCTATGATTGGTCAGATTCTCCATATCTTCAGATATTATGATGAACATTGTTTATTCTGTCGGATGCTGCAAAGGGAGTGCAGAGAGGTTGCTTCACAGCAAGAAGGTCATAAATTCGATCCCTTGCTGTGGGTTCTCTCCTGAACTCCGGCTTCCTCTCTAAGACATGCATGTGCAGCTCATTTGGCAAATCTTTAAATTATCCCTAGTGAATGAATGTAAGCGTGAAGTGAAATGGTTGTCTCTAAATGTCAGCCCTGCAAGGCCCAAAGTTGTTGGGGTAGGCTCCAGTCACCCACGAGCCCCAACGGGCATAAGTGGGAGAAAATAAATAAATGCTGCAACGCTTATGGCCGATCAAAATATGGTCATTGTAAAGTTAGTTGAATGACATGACTCTTCTGGCCAGCCTTAAAGCAAAGTGTTGATGTTTACTCTATACTATATATGTGCCCTGAAAGTACAGTTTGTTGCGAAGACTGTTTACTACATTGAGTACAGTAAAGTCTCTGTTTCGGTCTAATGTTGATGTAGTACTGCTTTATGTACAACCTATGACTGCAGTAGAAACAGCTTTTGTCAGCTCATCAACCAGAAAAGGTTAATGCAAAGGCATTTGGACATCTCTTCTCCAAGCGACTTACTCAATTCTGAGTTTAACTGGTAAGAGAGCTGAGCTTATATCTCTAGAGGGAGGGGTTTGACCTGAAACTCTTCTGGTCTCATAGTCGTTAGCTCTGAAAGGACAGTGCGATGTAAGTCGTTAGTGTCATTCAGGTGTTGTTTTTCTAGAGTGAAACTGTTTTGATTTAGTTTTCAATACACTGTTGTAGCTAGCTTGCTGCTGATAATGGAGGCCTCCTCTCTGTTAAGAGAGGGTTTCTACATTTTAACAAAGAAAAGCACTGTTTTAACCAATCAGAAGGTAGAGTAGTTTTGGAAAAACTACAAAAATCGAATGTGGACTCAGAGAACTATGTAAAGATTTGGGTAGGATAGGTTGTGTCCAGCTCAGATAGCAGACCTTTTTGAAAACAACTGGCTATAAACACCTGCTTGGATTCTTCTACAAACCAAAGCTGTCACAAAGTTGCTTACTAAACTGAGTGGTATGACATTTGTAATTAAAAATGGCTTACATTATGTTAGCAGGACTTGTCTGGAAATAAAGATGTGTGAGTCAAGGCAGTGAAAGAATAAACCATAATTGGACTCAACACCCTTAAAACAGAAACTAGACAGTGCTATTAAATTGTCTGATACACTACAGAAGACTTGTGCTGCAACAAAAACGTTTAAATTAAACAAATGAGGTCAGGCACTATTGAAAACAAGTAATTAGACACTGTCACATACTGTATATCCTCTGTGTCTCTAAGCCCCGCCCTCTCAGGTATGTGCGGTCTTCTCGTGCCATCTGGGTGAGGTGCTTTGTTAGAGAATGTGAACTGATGAAGGAATGATGAGTATGTTGTTGACAATATTTGTCTTGGTTACAGCACAGTGTTTTATTTTTTTCAGCCCAGATGGAGAATGAAAAGCATGTCATCGATTGACGTAACAATAGTTTAATTGGTTAAATATCAGAATAAGATGAGGTAATGGGAGTAAAGCAATAAGGTTCTAGTAAAAAGGTTGGTAATACATTAGGACAGTTGACAGCATTATTTCTATTTAATATATAGATGATGTATAACTAATGTGGTCATTTTAGGTCTGGAGAAAGTGAAGGGACGACCATTGGAGGTCCATATCATGACCGAGCATAAGCTTGTACCAGCTTTTTCCTGGGACTGACTGGGACAGAGGATTTGTCCTTGGTGAGTACATCCGTAGACATTTTTACCGCAGGAAACTGAAGAGACAAACTTCCCTAAGGCTCATGGTGAACTGAGCAGTGGCGGCTGGTGAAGAATGCCAGCTTGTTTTCCTCAAGGCGGCGTAAAGCTACTCGGGGTCCACCAATCGGAATTGCAACGGAAATAACGTTGGCTAAGTGACAGTCTACAAAGAAGTAAACAAACAAACTGTAATAAAATCTTTTTTAAAAAGGAACGCTCTTAGCGCTGTCTGCTGTTGAGGTTTTAAACACGTAATGTTTTCTTTATTACTTAAAACTGACTGAAGAGCAGAGAAAGAACAAACTCTAAGCAGTCGGAGGTTAATGTCTTATGACGACAACATTTTGTGTCATTAATTAGGGCAGCATTTAACAAATTACATATAAAACAAGCCTTCTAGTGCGTAACATGTCAGTCCAAGAACTTTGCTCAGGCACAGGTCTGGATCAAACAGTGTCCATGACATTCTGTATTGGAGTCTACTCTATGTTATATTAATGGACATAAAAAATGAGCATCACAATAATGTATAGGCAGGTTTAAGAGGGAATCATAATAAACACCATGAGCTCTTTGAGGATTCAGGATTCAGACCCCACCTGAGAGCTGCAGATTACCGACACATGATCACTGTAATCATCCTCCCTGACCTATCCGCTGCTTTTGACACAGTCTCTCACTCCATCCTCCTCGACTGTCTCTAGACAAAACTCTCACGTACTGCTCTCTCCTGGTTTCACTCATACCTCTCTGACAGACAACAGATCATTTCAATCAACAGATCCCGCTCTCAACCATCCCCTATCCATCAAGGTGTACCACAAGGCTCAGTTCTCGGACCACTTTTCTTTACCATATATACATGCTACCACTTGGGAATCTTCTGTGTCCAGGCCCCAACACTCACTCCCTCCACTCATACAATCAGCTGAAACCACTGGTCATTACAAGTCACTTCTCAAACATTTTTGTTTAATCTAAGACAAAGTGTGTTACCATTGTTGCAGTGGCGCACACAGTCCTGGAGCACGGCGTACCACTTGCTCTGCTCCTTCTCGGTCATCACACAGAAGTAGTAGTGCCGGGCGTACGGGTGCCACAGGATCAGAGGAAATGGGGTTGCACACTTAATGAACGGAGAACTGCTGGCTTTGGCCTTCACTCCTGAAAAACAACACAGAGGTTTACTGTTAGTAACCAGACGTTAAGTTATGGAATTATGAATCATACTGTATAATATAGAAAACATTACACGCCAAGACTAAATCTAGGGTGGCAGAACTACTAGCACAAAACTGAACTGAACTAAAAAAAGCAGTACAAAAACATGGACTAAACCCAGACACAAAATCAAAAAATATGCATTATATACTCTTCAATTATGAAAATGTCCAGGTGATTAAAAGTTAGTGCTCAGTCCCTCAAACGGAGCAGAGTGCAGAGTAACCTGTGTAGGCACATTCTCAAATGTCCTGACTTTCCATAGTGAAGATCATAGATAATATAGATAGTGTATTTCAATAAAGTGTGTAAAACATTTAGGCACAATCCCATTCCTATCCTTTAACCCTACCCTTTAGTGCCACCCGGGAGGCTAAGGGCGAAGAGAGGAGCAAAGTGTAAAAAAGTTTGGCAAAAATAAAGATTTTAAATTAAAACAGTTCTGTTTTATGTTTCTTTAATCTTAAAACTCAATTATGCACTGAACTGTTTTCTCAACAAAAAGTTTCTGAAAAATGTTTGTTTGCTAATGTGACCATATATACCAGCTCTCTTTATAGGGGTGCAGAGGCTCAGTGGTAGGGCTGTCGTCCTATAACCAGAAGGTTGGTGGTTCGATTCCTGCTCTCCCCACAGTTCTTACTGTTGTTGGGCAAGACACTTATCCCTCCTTGCTACGGCTATAATCTGGCATGTTTACATTCATGTGGTTGGGTCTCATGTATGTTCATTAACACGCACTGTCTCAATCAAATAAATAAATACATTAATTAATAAAAAATGTAGTAGTCTCCTGATGTGTCTAAGCATGAGCAGGGTTTTGGCTTAAAAAAACTTTAATTCAACTCCAACTCAGAGCCATTGTACCTGCTTCTCTGTCTGTGCTCTCTGGCCCCTCCCCTTTTCCTTCTCAAATAACACTCAGACCTGTCAATCCCTCATTCTTCAGTGAAGGCCACTCACGGGGGGCAACATACCCTTAATTTAAACAACAAATTGTTTGGACTTAAATTGATAAAGACCTGTGGTCTGAGACCAGTGAAATTATAAATGGTCCTCATTATTCACCTTTAAACTATAGTCCGGTAAAAGTTTATATTAGATTCTGTTTTTTAAAAATGAACCAGCTTGTGCTAAATTTCTTCTGTTCTGTTAAACATTTCAGGTGAAGGACCCCCAGCCCCCCCACCCCCAGCTATACAAAGGAAAAAATAAGTTAATTTACAATTGTTAAGTGGTTTCACTGTGTTTTACTGTTTTTTATTTTATCTACCCATCTACACAAGTGTTTAGATGATAACTATTAAATATAAGTGCACATCTATGTTGACCAAATACTTGGACCTTCTGTAGAAAAATGTGGCCAGATCATGGCCTCCCCCCTAAAAAAATTGTAGCTCTGCCCCTGGACTCAGGAAACAGCAGTTGATACTGTTGAGAGTATTATGTATTATTAAACCTTATCATGATATTATGCTATACAGTATATTATCCAATATACAGTATTATAAAATATAATAGATTAGTCTCTGATATAACATAAAACTGGACTGAAAAAAAAAAAAAACAGAGGTGAGGGAGACATGTGCTTCAGTATAAGCGGGGCATGTGCTGAGCCCCCTAATTATTGTTTGTTCTGCTAAAAAAAAAATTTTACAATCTTTTTTTTATCTCTTGCTCTGAGGTCTCATGGTCTATTTGCTTTTTACAAGAAAAGCAAATAGACCATGCACACGGTCTACAGTATATAGGACTGTGCCTGTAGCATTAGAACCACTCTACAAGCCTATAAATTAAATATGGCACAGTTATAAACCTAATAATTATTGTTTGTAATTATTTGCACTATAACTATTGCACTACTGCTCACCTATTATTGTATATATCCATCCATACAATTCTGTTTATAGCAATAGCCATCTGTATATTATTGTATAGTATGTACATACCCATCCGCAAATTACTTTTCCATACTAACTTATTTATTTAAGCAATACTGGATATCTTGCACTTGCTGCTATTGCACTTATAGTCAGACCTAAACTGCATTTTGTTTCATTGTACTTGTACATGTGTAATGACAATAAAGTTGAATCTAATCTAATCTTTGAATTGAAAACCTTGACATATGTTGCATTTTTTTCATGTGAACTTGTGATACCTGGCAGACTGGTGTTGATCAGCTCCATATATTCCTCCATCAACGTCAGTGCCCTGTATCCGGCACAGTTAATGCTCACTCTGGGATGCAACCCTCGATCATGAGCCTGTTCAACACAAAACCGGTCTTTAGAGGAGACCTCCGATCCAGGTGCTAAATGATCGTGTGTAAGATATGACTCACTGTTTTGCTCTCGTAGAGGTCGATGGTGTAGCTGTTGGGGATTGAGACATAACGGTTCCTCCACTTCCTGTTCTCCTCCAAATACTGGAACAGGCTCCCGGAGAAGATGGACCTCCCAGCCAGAGGGTCCTGTAACAGTACAGGAAAGAATAAGTTAACGAAAGTATCTCATAAATAACCTCATTTTACTGAGGGAAATACAGGGAAACAAAGCCACCAATGTTTTGAAGTTGTATAAAAAGTGCAATATAAATAAAGTTTGATTGATTAACTGATCAAGTATTATAAGATTTTTTTTTTAATTTTTATTAACATCTAGAATAATTGCAACAATAAATAGTGGCCTGCACTGGCCTCTTTTCTGTTTTTGTCCACTTTGTCCTTTTAATGCATGTTTGTCCTCACAGTTAAATTCAGCCCAGTATACCTCCTGTCTCTGCTGAACTACACTGGGACGTCCTGTACTGTCAACAGGGAAAAGGGAAGTATTAAAGCTGCTGAGACAGGAAACAGTTATGGGGTAACAAAATGTTTATGAGTGTCTCCCATAAGGATATTGTGTTTACAGCAATTGTTCATGCCACAAAAATGTGCAGATGAAGGTCCTCTCATGAATTTACCATCACATCCAGTTTGTCTTTATGTTTGAGCAGCAAGATTATTGGTAAAGGGGCAAATGTAGAATTACCACTTTTTGTGTGATTTCTTGGACCTTTATTCATTAATAATAAAGATAAAAAATAAAGTCCATTATTTACTATATTACTATGAAATCTTATGCACAAATGGACCTCAATAATAAAAGTGGATTCATATTTAGAGAAGATCTTTAAAGTGGCCTCATCTGAACTTGAGATAACTTTTAACATCGGGTTTGGGGGGTGGATGGGGCATAAAACAAAGGACTTCATGAACTAGTGATAGTGTAGTAAGTTATATTTAACTCATGAAGTGGTGAATATCCATTATTGAAAGAATTTCGTCAAAGTAAAATATTTTAGTTGGGTCTATAAAATGTAATTGTGGTTTTGTTACAGAAAGGTGTTTGTCTAGTTTCTATATTTGTTGTTCAAGACAAAGTTAAGACAGAGTTAATAAACTCCCTAAAGCAAAATAATAGCATAGTATAGTGATGTTATAAAGTGAAAAGAAGTGTCCAGAGCAATATATTTTATAATTCTGATGGTCATTTACTGGCCTTTCTGTGCAGCAGCTGTGACTGTTTCCCTCCTCCTCCTTCGATCTCAAATCGAACGCTGTTGAAGAGAGCCACGGCGTACTGCTGCTCATACACGTCACTGAAATCCTTCATCACGGCTGTGGTCCGAGCTGCCACACACAGACACACACATTTAGCATTAATACTTGAGTTGCATAGCGTTTTAAAAAACACAATTCACTCAAAGCACTGTTCATTCAAAGCAGGATAAAATTACAAACAGTAAAACAAGAATAAAAGAATATCATAGTGCATTGTGGTTACTTAAATGAATAAATAACATTACAAGATCAAATATAATATAATTATAGTCAACATGCAGCATGACATCCTGCTCTACCACCTGACCCAATAAAGTCATAAAGTGCATGAATTGAACACTATCTGCTCTTAATGCAAAAGGACACTTTTAAACCAATAGAATTGAAGAGATAGACCTGGAGCAATTGTATCAGCAGAGCTCTCACGTCACATCAGGACTGTATATGGCACGACGAACTGAAGGTCATTTTTACGGCTGAAGTAAGTTTATTTGGCATCTAGATATTTTAAAGATGTTGAACAAACCTAACAAATCATATTCAATCTTACGTATGAAACAAATACATACACACAGAATTGTTTTACGGAAAATATCAAGCAATTCATTGAAGAATTATTTTATCTCTGAGCTCAAATTTAATTTCTGCCAATGTAACAGAAGAAAAAAGGACCAGACAGTGAAAGAACTTAACTTAAATATTAGTAATTCTACTGAGGATGTTTTTATAACTGAGACGTTTGGTCCAATCATGCTCAAGTGCAGTTCACTTTAGAACAGTTTTTTTCAGCTGGTGTGAAAGCTGTCAATCACACTCGGTGTGGTCAGGTTAATTTTTAGGGAGGACACTGACTGGTGCAGCTGCATGAACAATGGCACCTCTGTGGATGTAACAGGCTTGTGCAGTGAGCTGTATGGTCAATAATGTGGCAGGACTATGACAACAGTGAGTGTGCTGTGCCTCGCACAGGTTTTGTTTTATATTCATCAGAGGCAGGGGTTGAACATGAGTTTTAGTTGTAACAAGAAAGAAAGGAGCCTATCCCAGCAGCTTTGGGCTTGAGGCGGGGTACACCCTGGACAGTGGCCAGTTAGTCGCAGGGCTGACATTTAGAGACAGACATTGACAGACAACCATTCACTCTCACATTCATTCACTAGAGACACTTTAGAGTTGCCAATTAACCTGTACATACATGTCTTTGGTGGGAATAAGCCGGAGTACCTGGAGAGAACCCAAAGTAACACGTGGAGGACGTGCAGACTCCTCACAGAAAGACCGGAGACAGCCGAGAATATTTGGGTCGGCCGGGTTTTGAACTCACAACCTTCTTGCTGTGAGGCAGGAGTGCTAACCACTCTGCCACGTGCACCCCAATTTACAAGTAAACATAAAAACAAAAATATATGGTGTAAACAATATTTAAAAAAAACCTGATTGACCAAAAAAGTGTCGGCTTAAGCTCATGCTTATTGCCCCCATTCTTTTTGCATTTTATTTTATTTACAGACACACAACACCAAAACACCAAAGTCATCTTGTGTACATAAAGATCGACTAAAAGAAGAAGCAGCTAAATTCATTCAGCTTTGTACAATGTAATCTTCTACTTTCTAAATAATTTATTAAAGCAACTTATGGATATATGTTTTAAGTTCATTATCGAGTCTATTTCACAGTTTAACCCTGAACAGACAGTGACATTAGTTCTGATCTGTGTTAACAGTGGTCTCTGAAACTGGGAACAGCTGATTGCACGAGTCTACCTCATCATTTTATTTGGAAAAACAACAAAAAAGTATCACATCATCACCTCAATAGAAACATAAACACCTCAAGCCTTTTTGTTTTTTCACAAAACACAAAGTTTCTTGCTAACTATGAGCCGGTTAAAAAATAAATTCAAACATGTAACATTTCCAGTCGGTTGAGATGTTAATTCAATTGCTTTGCTTTGTTTTGAACAAAAGGGTCCGCTCTGTTTCCTGCAAACTCGCTTTAAACAGGGTCATCAGAGGTGTGTCAGCATAAAAACATCCACTTTAGTGAAAGGTGTTCACTCGCTCACTGTGTGTCTCACCCCTGCTGCTGCACAGACCTGTCCTGAACGGACAAAAACTCACGTAAATGTCCCGTCACCGGTGGAGAACAGAGAGGCTCAACTGTAAACAGAGACTATTGTCTGAACCATCTCTGAGACACAAGTTATTATTAACAGTCAGTTCTGTTTTAAACTAAGTGTTGTTCTGGATCATGTGCTGCTTCTGTGTCTCTGCTGCAGACACTGAGACTAAAGACCAGGTCCAACTTAAGGTCCATGGACCAAATCTGGTCCTTTGTGAAGTACTTCTGGTCCTCACATTATTTATTACTTTTATTACATTCTTGTTTTTATAATTACAAAACTGGTAAACATGCATTAGTAAAACAAATAAGAGTTGTAATAAAGTTCTACTGTTTTAGAGAAACACATGAGACCAGTGTTTATTTTTGGGTTTGATCTAAAGAGGTTTTAGGTTTGAGCTAAAGTTAATAAAACTATTATAAAACACAAAGTAATAAACCAGGTCTAAATTAGGGGCAGATTTATTGGGGATTTAAAGTTTATTGTTTATATCCGCTTATTCAAAGTACCTAGCCTTATAAGAAAATTAAATTGTATGTAAACGCATGTAAAATTTTATTTTATTTATGTTTATCTATAAACTTACAAACGGATAGCCTATATTTTAAAGAAATATGGGAAAATCTGACATTTACTTACAGACTGTTGCAACTGACTTTTGGGACAATACTGGGACAGTGGTGAAAAAGTTAGTTTGGGACCCTGATTTGTGAAATAATAAAAGGGCACTTGTTCACTTCTTATTTGTCTTAACTCATTTCATAAAAGAAAATTATGAATCAAATTAATTCGTAAGTGGAATGAATTGTTACATCCCTAGTATTGACTACACAATGATCATACAATGCTTCCATCATGTTTTTATAGAATGAGATGTGACAAAGATACAGAACAGAAAGAAAGCCAATGTCTTAAGAAATCAGGGCTTCAGTGGTCATCCAGAAGAAATGTCAACAGGGATAAATTGATCAGACAGGACTTGATGTGTGCATCTTCATCTCTGAACTTTGTACAGCAGTGTGGGACGTGAACTGGAAAGGCTCGGAATCACAGTTGAAACTTTAAATAAACTAGGATGTAGTTATCCTGTCTACAAAACATCTCAATTTCAAACTAGCTTCTAACGAGACCTAGGTTTTGGTGAAAACATAACTTTTCCAAATGTTCTTCAAGCCATCTCAGTTGATCCCTGTGCCCAGATCCTGACTCAGGATTTTCTTCTATGTGCCCTCTTCCACTGACAGTGGACGAGGGGGTTTAAGTAAAAGCACAGTGGAGGAAGTAAAAGCACTGGAAAGACCTGAGTTGGGGTTATTTTGCCGCGTCAGCAGCAGACAGTGCCCGTGTGTTTTTGGAAGGACCACAGGATGGAGCGAAGAGAAGTGGGAGCAGAGAAAGGAATCAGCTGACAGGACAGACCAGGATGAGGCTGGGGTTCGGAGGAGGATGGGACTGAACATGGGAGTGTGGAGGAGCACAGGAACCGTTATTAAATACCTCAGTTCAAACAAACAGATGCTCAGCGAGGAGCAGATTAGGGCTTACACAGTCTTCCAGGACAATTCAAGAACAATATCAACCCAAGTCACCATGACACCAAGCACCAAGGCAAGTGGACCGATTGGGACAAAGAGAAACAACACGACCAAATGATTAGAATTAATCAATTCAATTTTCACCGAAAGACGTGAGATATGTGACAATATCATATCATGTGATTTGATGAAGTTCTATGCTCAGGTAAAGTTTGCTTTTTCCTACACACTCACCATATTTGTTAGTCCAGGTCCTGCTTTTAATGTGTACGAGACAAAAAGCATGAGGCCAGAACCTTCAGTTATCAAAGTCCTTTCCAATGGAACCTCATTCCAATCTTAGTCCAAGAGCAGGCACCCTCCACTCTCAAGATTAGTCTTAAAACCTTCCTTTTTGATAAAGCTTATAGTCAGGGCTTGCCTAGTTCTGTTATAGATTTAGACTGTCGTGGGATCTCCCATGATGCACTGAGACTCCCTGTCTTCTCTGCCTCAGATAAGACTCTTTCCTGGAGTCTTAGTCGAGAATAGCTGTCCTGGAGTAACTTTTTAAACTGCATTAAAAGAGTTGCATAAGGATCATAGGACTGACTATGACATAAGACTCTGTATTTACATTTAACTTTGAGCTGCCACAAAACTTAAAGCGGCACTTTGAAAGTCTGGCAGTTTCTTCGCTTCGTTTTTGTTTGTATTTTTCTTGATAGAGCTCCCCCTACAGCTTCAGTATAGTGTTAAAAAACACTGTCATAAAAAGTCACTCAACTTCAGGATGCTTGTGTTAAACAGAGATAAATGTGGGATAGAAGTGTTGTAGTGAAGCAGACACATTCATGTCACTGACCCGACCGTCTGCCACCCACTGTGGAAAAGTCAAGGGGAAGCAGGAAGAGAGAAAAACCGGAACAAATGTACAAAGTATAAGGAAAGGAATCAATCATGACTCGGCAGAGGCTTGTTTGAAGTGATTTTTGACATTTGGTTAAATGAGATCCTCCTCATTCACAGAGACAGTTAGTGAAGGAAACCCTTGTCTGAGCTGCTCTACGCACTTCACTTTAGAGTCTGCTGTCTGTGTAATCTGATTACAGCACAAGTCTTAAAGTCTAACTATTAGAGTTGGCTTTGGTTTGATGCATCTTTTGTGTTAAAGGTGGATTAGAGTGGACTTTTATAATATCACTGTAGACATCCTCTCTTTTTAAGTTGTTTCAAGTCTGAATAATTGACCATTTAAAATTAAGAGGGGAACCATCAGGAAACCTTCAGAGAACGCCTAATTTTTAATGTGTTAAAAACAATATACATCATACTGTATATATTTTATATTTCATATACTTTTCATTCTTTAATAAAATAATTTTATTGTACTTTTCAATGGCAAACACTCAAATATAAAATATATACAGATGCAGTATAATGTTTTATAACATTTAAAAAGTTTGGCCTTCTGACGGCGTAGAAGTTCCTGACGGTTCCTCTCTGGTATTTTTATGACTCTTGTATATATTTTATATTTTATATACTTTTCATTCTTTAATCAAATGATTCTAATGTATTTACCAGTGGTGAACCGTTCCCAGGCCTTTACTCACTCACTCACAGACTGACGAGGTCTCAGAGGGACATGCTTTGTGTTTAAACTAGTTTAAAAGGCCCCACTGCAAACACACACACAGACTGTTCTGCACAACAGCACACAACAGCTGATCAGCAACAACACTCACGCTTATCCACGATTAAAACTGTTTTATACACGAAAATAAACTGTGCTCATCAGCCATCACCACTGACCTTATTTCATTGTTAATGTGTAAAGCATTTATTGCTCATTACAAGTGGAGCGTGACAAAACTTCAGCCAAACACAAATCAAAAGCCTTTTACTGTTCTGGACAATTAATCTGAAGAGTGAGTTTAGAGGTTCTTTTGATTAAAGTTAAAAAGCCTTTATTGTGAAATCAATTTATAGTTTAATATTTATTAAAACATCATATAATCTGTAAATAGTTTATTATTCTCCAGGTTAGTCTAATCTGATGTAAAAGGTTTTATCTTGTCATGTTTACTGACGCGTTTGCGTAATTTTAGTTTACTAACGTAATACTTTTATAAATGAGCAATACAAAACAGAGTCAGGGCTGGCCTTACCGCAGTCGTTATAAAAATCCTTCTTCAGATGAATGAGTGAAAACATACTGGCAATAGTTTAGTCCAGGGCTGATGCTTACTTTTTCTCATTTACACGACTCTGGGCTGTAGCTTCATGTGACGCTAGCACTTAGCTGCTCATTTAGCTGCAGGTTAATGACTGTAATAAACTCCACAGATTTAAACTCATTGTAGAGCCTTTGCAGGAGTATGATGACAGAGTCCATAAAATGAAATTAAATGATTTTTGCATAAGTTCAGGTTGACTAGTTGACTTGTTGATTGAAAAAGGTAAACAGAAAATTCCCCACTTTGATTTACATTTTTCACAATTTCCATTTCATGTCATTTAAGTCTTTCAAGTTTGTTTTGGCCAACTCTTCAAAAGTTCACCAAAAACGAATATTAACAGTGTTCCACATGTTTGTAACTAAATAATGATTGGTCCATTTACGTGCTTAATAACGTGCAGGTGGGCGGTTCGATTGCCGCTCGAAACATTCCCAAAACATCATAACAGCTCGCCCTCCCCCACAGTTCATACTGTCGTTGTGTCCTTGGGCAAGACGTGGAAAAGCGCTTTATAAAAAAATATTTAAAAAACAACACTAAACCAGACCTAAACCAGATCTAAACCAGACCTAAACCAGACCTAAACCAGGACTAGACCAGGACTAGACCAGGACTAACCAGCGCTTGGGTGCCAGCTTTAGTAGCCATTTAAACTAGGTAAGTGTTTTATTCTTCTTGTTTCCCTCTTTACTCGTATTGCAGGAGTTTTACAAGACCTCATGTTGAACGTGTAGTTTTCATGTGGGTATTTAATTAGAAATAGAACCAAAATTACATTACAGTTACTAACTTTTTACCATTTCTATCTATAAAAGGCCTGCTGGCTGTTAGTGGACTTCTTGTGTGTACTTCTGCTGTAGGCCTTCTCGTGATGCATATAGACCTCTTTATTAAACTCAGCAGGCTTTTATTGCCTTCAGAATCTGTGCATTTTCTCCTGAGTGCTATCCTCTCAGCTGTTCTGGACTGAGACCTTGATTCCTGTGGCAGTCCTTCGTCAGCACTCCTCCTGTCCCAAACAAAGTGCGTGTGTCTGGACCACAAAACACCACTCTCAGATTCTAAGAGTATTTTCCACATGAAGACAGGCTGCTAACTCACTGCACCAGTACAATCCCAGAGCTGGACCAACCCATCCACTAGTCCCTAATTCAGACACTACAAAATGGAGAAATCACTATATACTGCACTATTCAGTGATTCATGTGTTGATTCAGACACAGACACAGTGGATGTTAAATGCGATGCAGTCAAAAATTTGGGTGCACCTAACTTTTGTTCTGGTGTACCTACTGGTTTTTCTTAGGCGCACCAGTGCAACCAGTGGAAGAAGTTAGTGTAGAGCCCTGTATAGTTTTGTGTAAAGCACTTACAGTACCACTTCAGCAGGATAAACATATATTTAATTATTCAGAGTGTAAAAATGTAAAGGATTGAAAAATGTTGAAAAAGTGTGCAGTAAAATGTCCTGGGGCATTGGGGTTTTAGGTAAATGCAGTTAATCTCTCACTGTGTCTGATTTCTTTGTTATGTATTTTTGTTCCAGAAGCTGTTTTCACATGAGCAAGTAGTTATATTATGATATTTGTTATTCTTTTATTTAAACTCTTATCTGGTGCATTGTTGGGGGTGAATTAAATTTCAAATGAAGTTGTATTAATTTAGAGTTTCTGCTTGTGCACACAATCACACTATGTCTGGGCCCAACTATTCCAAAAGTGTCCAACTCCAGACACAAGTGTGAGCAGACTGTCCAACACGCTTCAGGGCTCAGTATGGACTGCCAGTGACAGAGCACTGTTACGTCAAATGAAACCAAACAACAATTATGAAGCACAGCGGCTGAAGCAAGGTAAATATGTGCTTCAAATGAACTATATATTATACAAATAAAAACTCTTCATGCCTTAAACAAGTTTAAATGTTGCTAGAACAAAACTCATTCTATCTTTTGTAATATCTGTAGGACTATTCTTTTTAAGTAAAGGTTAAATACAGAAATGGAAACGTCTTGTGCCTGGGATGTTCAGAAACAGCAAACATTTCTTGGAGAGGCAGAACAATGACAATGGTTTCTTGAAAGCTCAAGCCCTAGAATCAAACCAGCAGCTCAAGGAGGAAACAAAGAAATACTCTTTCTTCCTCTCCCTTTTCTTCTTCAACAGTCTTTCAGTTCAGACACTGGTAATGATATGGTTTAATTATAAAGGAGCATCTAGACAACAGCGAGTCTCTGAACTGAGCTTTAAATACAACAAACACGCTCCTGTGTGGGAGAGCTACTCATTACCCGCGCCCTGGGAGAGAACTGGGATTCCTCTTAACTACAGAGCCTCCACAATGACACGCTGTGAGTCTGTGATGTCAGGGTCTGGAGAGGACTTCACAGAATGAACTTAGAGCACAAACACACAGATTAAAGGAACGACATGTGGATTAAGAGCTTCAGTCTGCAGATCTGAAGGGGACACAACAGCAAGAACATCCAGCAGACTTCAGCATCAGAAAGAGTCACAATAGTGTAACATATATAAGGTCACAGGTCGATCCTAACTCCTGTTCCAGACTCCTGTTCTTTAAACTTTCTGAGCAATGTCATGAGGTCAATGGTAAATAGTTAGACATATGTCTGTAGTTACCTTTGGCAAACTGAACCAAATAAACCAATGAACCAAAGACAAACACAGGTGCAGAGTAAATCCCTTTGTATATTTCTATCATATTTAATGAGGAAACACCATGTTTAATGTAATATAATATCATAATATATATAATAAGACATGCTACTTAATAACTGACTGAATGCTTATTTCCAGTGGTTTTACTAAAGTAAGTGCTGGACTTACTAAACGTCCCCTTGGGGATTAATAAAGTTGAATTGAATTTAATTGTTGACTTGGATTAATCTAATGACACAACTAATGCAGTAAACCTCAAATGTTGGCCACTCTGCCATTTTTAACCTACAACCTTTTCAGTAGCCACACAACAATGCACTTCTTGTGATGTCTTTACTGTCATTAGATTTTATTTATTTAGTTTTATTGTGTTTATTTAAAAAAAAAAATGCATATTTTGGATGTGTTAAAGGAGAATTGTTGTTATCTGCTAAAGGACTGTCAGTGGGTTTGTCCCAGTTTTCAGGTTTGGGAAAACTTTCACACTAATTTTTAAACGCCCTGTAAAACTGTGGTAGTAGGCCTAATACAAAAACTAATATTTTTCAATAAAAGATATGTAAAAGTTCAAATGAGATCACGTAATAAACATGTTATATGAAAAATACCATGAATATTAAAAAATATATATTGCAAAAACACCCCTCCCCGGCTCATGTTTGAGCTATTTAACTCCCGTGCCTGTCTTTAGCTCACTGTAACTCCTTCAGTGAGTTCTTACCTGTGATCATCTCTCTCCGGCTCTCGTCCACGTGAGAGGAAACCACGTCCCCCATCTTTACGCGCGCTCCTTAATCCAAGCTGTCTGTGCGTAAGAACGTCCAGGAGACTTGGGTTCTAGTCTGTCTCTCTCTCTGGAGCTGTTTTTCTCTCGTTTGTCCTCGCCGCAAGCGTGAAGTGAGTCTGTGGCAGAGCGGAACAGAGGAGCGGCGCACGGGACAGGGCACACCCACGCCACTCATCACTGGTCGGACGTGTTCAGTGGGACTCACTCCGGGTGTGGCCTTGAACATCCACTACATGATTACTCTTCCTACTGCGGCATGACGTACTGTGAGACAAGCTAAAGTCAGACTGGTCTAAAATGAAGTATATATGAAACATGCTTTTATTTTAGTTTAGGCTAAACTGCTGGAAACTTCTGCATGTGGTAAATTGTAACTTTCCTTCAACCTCTGGAAAAGTTAGCTTGTCTTGGCTCAAAAGATAAATGCCTCCCCCTGGTGGAAAGGAAGTGTAGTGCAATTACAGTAGGAATAAGCCCAAGTACAGTAGACCCCTGGTGCTCAGTCAGCTGGTCTCATCATCTCACGCCGGAGTTTTTAAGAAAAAACTTTGTGGTTTGAGGAGTGTAAAAAAATAACGCAAATAAAATATTAATCATTTAAAAAAGTTCAAAACCTATTTTGATATTCTAACACAGTTAATAAATTTTATTTTCACAGTTTTGTCAAGAACATGACGCAGTGGCTCAGTGGTAGAGCGGTTGTCCAATAACCAGAAGGTTGGCAGTTTGATTCCTGCTCTTCCCACAGTTCATACTGTCATTGTGTCCTTGTGTCCTTGGGCAAGACACCTAACCCACCTTGCCTCCAGGGGTGTAACACTGGTGGGTGAATGGAAACTTAGTGTAAAAGTGCTTTGAGTGCCTGCTAGGTGGAAAAGCACTATAAAAAAAATCAATGCCAACTTACTCTTACCATGTTTTTGTTTTTTCAGTTAAAGGCTATTACATCAGCAAACCCTGTTTTTCAGAATAAAAGCCTCGCATAATCGAATAATAATATAATAATAATAATTCGAAAATACCTTGATGCCCAGGTATCACATTAGTAAACGACCACTAATGTACCTGCATCAGATGAAGTGTTTCACTGTTAACACAGACACTGTGCCTTTGGGCCATGTTGACTTCAGTAACTGATGCTGAACTGAAGACACGAGTGTCAGGAACACAACTTTTCAGGAACGGCAGGACTCACTGTGCAGACCCACACGAGGACTATGGTTCAAAAGGTTTAATTCAACAACACACAAGGAAACACCAAACTTGCAGAGACAACTTGAGGATGACAATCCAGCCCCGGACAGGGGAAAACACACAGACTATAAAGGGATGACAATGAGACACAGGTGAAGCACATTAGGGCGGAGCAGGTAATCCCAACGGAGGGCAAGACACAAGGACAGGAAGTCAAACTAACAATTCAACAGAAGTAAGACATTTCACAATAATACACAGGAACTTAAATACACTACTTAGACAGACAAGTTTGGGACATGACAACGAGTTGTCTATCCTAAATTTTGCAAAAAAGAATGGCAGCTTGTTCAAATCAAAACTTAAAAACTTGCCCAGAAAAGACAAACTGAGCACTGCTGGAGGAGAGGCACAATCAAGTTTAATTTTCAGCACACCTTAGCTGAAGGTTAGTAATGAATTAACTTGATTTTGGTTAAAAAAAAATTAAATGATATCACCATCAGACATATTTCTACTAGGTTTGTTCACAGACAACAGCCTGTCCCTGCAGGGCTACCATAGCTTTTCACATGCTTTCCTGCAATCGTCCGCAAAAGAAGGTCAAAACTACTTCTACCTTTAGTGTGACTTATCCTTTAGAACCCATCATAAAAACCTTTGGACACTGAACAACAAAGGGTTATAATGAGGCAAAAGGAAAAATATACTCATGTCATTAACACATAATGTATTTTGGCAGACTATAATTTTAATCAGACTGGCAGACAGGCAATAATTAAAATGTCTCTATTTGCTTGTAAATGTAGGCTAGTACAGACTAAACAGGTTCCATACTCCTTATTGTCCTCATGATGCTTACACCTTTGGTTCAGACTGACACGTGTCTATTAGCTTGTGTTTTTGCTGCACTATTAGAAATACAGTAAATGAATGAGTGTGTCATTTCTAATCTCAGTTATGAGATATATGACCCACTTCCTGCAGTGGCCTTCCACTGAGCTACTGTGACCGCAGCTGGAGACAGTCATCCATTTCTGTTAATTAAAAGTAAGACTGGAACATGTCTGTGGAGGTTCTCAGTCATCCAGGACATCTTGAAGAAAAGGTTTGAATAAAAGCATCTGGACTTCTTTTTCAAGGTGAAGATGTTTCGTCTCTATTTCAAGAGACTTTGTCAATTCTGAGTTCAACTGGTAAGAGATCTGAGCTTATATTTCTTAAGGGAGGAGTTCCCCCTGAAACCAAACCTGATGGACCAGGTTGTTATGTTTTCACCGTCGTTACTCATGAAAGATTGGGGTGACTCCATATGTGAGAGTTGTTAAGACTCAGAAGAGTCGTTGGTGACATTGCTCCATTCAGGTGCAGGTTCGTTAAGTGTTATTGTTCTATTCAGGTGCTATGTTTGTTGTTTTGTTTTAGGTTTAAGAACACTGTTGTAAATACTGGGCAACATGAATCTGAGGCCACCTCCTCTGTTCAACGAAGGCTTTTCCATTTTCACAAAAATGGCTTTCTTCACCCCTCTCTCAAACCATCTGGCCTCTCTGGCCAAAATTCGGACATTGCTGTCCTCAAAGGAATGTCCTTTCTCTTTGAGGTCCTCCAGGATTGGCTCTTCTGTGCTGATACATCCTCTTGTGAAGCTGTTGTTTTGTTTCACCGACATAATTAGGATGGACCAGTTTTTGACGCAGCGTGTTCCCTGGTTTAAAGTGGACTGGAATGTTGTGTTTGTAGAAAATCCTTTTAAGTTTTTCAGATAATCCAGACACATAAGGGATAACTACACCCTTCCCTTTTGTCCCTGGTTCCTGTCTGTTTGGTTTCTGTGTCCTCTTGGTTTTGTTGAAAGTCCATTTGGGGTATCCACAGTCTCTCAGGGCTTTACAGATGTGTTGTTCTTCTTTCTGTTTACCTTCTGAGGTTGTGGGCACCTCTTGTGCTCTGTGCTGAAGAGTCCTGATGACTCCAGCTTGTGCTGCAGTGGGTGGTGGGAATCAAACAGCAAATATTGATCTGTGTGTGTAGGCTTCCTATAAACTTCTACTTGGAGAGTCCTGTCCTCACAGATAACCACTGCACAGTCTAAGAAAGCCAGGCAGTTGTCTATGGCATCTTCACGGGTGATCTTGATGTTCTTGTCCACTGCGTTGATGTGTTCTGTGAAGGCTTCTACTTCCTGGGTTCTGATTTTGACCCACGTGTCATCAACATATCTGAACCAGTGACTGGGCACTGCACCTGAGAAAGAGACCAGAGCTCTGTTCTCCACTTCATGACTTCATAGCCCAATGTAACGGATTAAGATTAGCATTACATTTTCACAACTTTACCATAGATAGTATAAATAATGACATGACATTGCTGTAGCTTTGTAATAGGTTTTGATGAAAGTGGCATAGCAAATATCATGCTATACATTTCCACCGTGATAATCTTTTTACCAAATGGGTGTTAGGAAAGGAAAACCACACAATAAATTCCGTGCATCAAACATTAGCTTGGGATATTTTTAAGCAATGGTAAGCAGCTGCCTGCATCCCTTCCCTTCTAATACCAAAATATGGAAATGCTAACATTGCTAACGGTAAACTTTATAATAAGTAATAATACTGTTTGCTAACAGTTAAATGACAATTAACTAAAGATTAATTAACAATCAATTTACCATCTATTAATGATTGTTATTATAAAGTGTTGCCATGTTTTCTTTCTCCCTCAAGGTGCTTTGCTTAAATGTCTCAGCCCTCAGGCTCTTAAGGATACCTCCACTGATGAAGGTAGAGTGAATTTCTCTCACTGAGCTGTTAATAGTGACCTCTTTCAATATGCTAACAGTGAAACGGTAAAACGTACACCACCGGTAATTTCAGATTTTTTTTTTTCCAATTATTTTCACAGCTACACCATCAACTTCATCTTCAACATCATCAACAGATGTTCTTAGTGCTGATGTTTCCTCCATAGCACAAGGTACCACAAGCTCTATAATTATAGTTAATATCTTGCACATCCCAGAGTTTAAACTGATAAGTGTGCTGTCATATTATTAGAAAATAACAGTGCAAATCACTATTGAATTCCCACCAAACTGTGTAAATACCAGTCACTTTTGCCCATGGACAGTTCAGAATTGTTAATATACAGTAGTGCTTGTCAGATTTCTAGGTGTCAGACACTCACTGATGCATTCTGTACCTGAACATATGGATTATATTAATAAAAACATTATTTTTCCCCAGCTACACCATCAATACCATCTCTCACAGTGGAAGACACTGCATCCAGAGCAGAAATTGTGTCTGCACCACTTTCCAACACTGAGGTTTGCTCTACAGCTCAAGGTACCACAAGCACTGTCATTATAGCGTTGTTGTAAAGTTATTGTGCACTTTTATAATGTATATTTGATTTTTTTCATTTTATTTATTCATTTAGCAGATGCTTTTATCCAAAGCGACTTATATTGTTCGACAGTAATTACCAGTGTTACAACCACTGGAGGCAAGGTGGGTTAAGTGTCTTGCCCAAGGACACAACAACAGTATGAACTGTGGGGAGACCGGGAATCGAACCACCTACCTTCCGGTTGAAGAACGACTCCTCTACCCACTGAGCTACTGCCGCCTACTTTATGGTTTATTGGTGTTTTTGCAAATGTTCAATGGTTTAAAATGCTTAAATTTCAAATATATTTTCAAGCAGTATTTGCATTGTAAACATTTTTTATTTATGTAGAGTATATGTGTAACGAACAGACAGTTACAGAACTGTACTGGAGCACTCTTGCACTTTAAACAGCAATTTGCACATACCAGCAAGAAAAGAATTTGCACACAATGTTTTTTAAAATGTATTTATTGATTGTCTTTTGGTGAGGGTCCAGTGGACATGGAGCCCATTCATTGATGAATGCTCAACCCTGGAAGAAAAAGACATTAGAACCAGAAACTATTTAGGTGCAATATGTGTTGTGAATTTGTGACGGTATTAAGTGTTTCAATAAATCTTTTTCAGAGTTGACGCACCTCTTTGTTCCATTTATACAGGTGTCTGGCTAAAAGAGTCCCTGGGGGAACAACCACCATTAAAAAGGTTCCGGGCCAGACCACAGCAGGGGAATAGAGAGGGAAGGAAACTAAACTGTGTTTTATGATTAAGGGATTTTTAAGAAGTGTAAGTATTTGGTTTTAGGGTTTGTAAATGGGTTTAGGGTTAAAATTTGGTTTATTGTTTTGGAGGTTATTAACATTGTTTTAGGGAAAGCAAATGTTAATGAACTTAAATATGGGGTTCGGCTTTGGTTTTATCCAATTAGTGGGGAGGTATTTAAGAGGCATCAAATCATTCCAAGGTTGTTGTTGTTGAGTTTGTGCTTCTTCTTCGGCCGATTGTCCCTGCTGGAGAGAACTGAGCGCATCCTTCCGCCACTGCAATTTTGCACATTGCACCTAGCACTTTTTGGAATACATGGCTCCATGTCCATTTTGCTTGGTGCCCCCAAATTCCTTCAAACGGCCCTGCATGTAGCGGTGTTCCATATATAGACTTCATTTAGTTTACTTTTATAAATTAAGATTGAGAACACTTAATTGCAATTTGCCTTTAAGTTATTTGTTCCATAAAATTAACACAAAACAGAATTATGGTTCATTCAAGACAAACAAAAACTGGAGCACTCTTCAGACCAGTGCAATATGTACACACGGCTGCCACCAGAGAGAGACAAAGACACCAGCTCAAATAACACTATTATTTTTGTTACATTTTTTTACACCTGCTTACACGCATTTTCAAAACTTTGTCACTTTTTTCAAAACTCTGTACAAAACTCCTAAAACTGCACACACAAACTGTGTGTGTTTGTGTAACATGTCTTCACATGTTACATCTTCAAAATGTATGCATTCAAAATGCCATAAACACATGTCAGAATGAAGCATTTGCATCAAATGGCAAACACTTCTTTCATAAAAATAAAAGAACTCAAACACAATATGTGTTCAGCGTAGGAACTGTATTAAATTTAACCTCATTCATTCAATGCCGTATAAGGGCTTATAGTTATGTTTATGCAATACTATGCAGTCAAATTTACATTTACATTTATATTTACAGTACATTTATGTAATGCTAAAATAGTCATTAGATAGTTACATACCTGTTCTCCTTTCTGAAGGTTCAAATTATGGACGGCACTGTTGAATTGACTCAAGTCTCTCTGTGGTTCATCACATGATCAACAAGTGTTGCCCTAAACTCATCAGAGACTTCCTTCCTTCCTTCCCTTCTTTGCTCTCGTCCTCTCCTTCCTCTGAGTCCTCCTGCTCTCTGTTCATTGTTGGCATAAATTTTTCAAAACAGGTAATCAGACCTTTGACCTGTTTATAGGCCTTTACTAAAGTCAAGCAGTGATTAGTGATCAATTATGCAATTAGTGTTTTTACCTGTGAGGATTGTGTAAAAACATGAAAAAATTGGGATTGGTTTCATAAGCTTTATGTTGTGAAAAATTTGGGAATTTGTGTTTCTTGTTTCTTAATTTGTAATTTTGTAAAGCATCTTCTTAATTTTTACAATTTTTTTTATTTAATTAATTGGTAATATCAGAATTTGCACATTGTTTTATATTTTTGTCTGATTTAATCATTTCTATAAAATAAATCTGACATTACATTCAAACAGTACCTAAGTAGACTCTCAACCCAATACTTTTTTACTCTTACTTGAGTAATGTTTTGGAGGACTACTTTTTACTTCTACTTGAGTAAAATGATTTTGAACAATGTTTGTACAATGTTTGGCTACTCCACCTCTGGTTGTGTGTGTGCTACAGTCCTGCCATTACAGAGTTGTGTGTCTGGATCTATTTGTTTGTCCTGAGTTTAGACTTACAGGCTGAGTGCGTATTCTTTTGGTTGAACGATTTCTTCCTTTTTCTTTGCTTATTGTTCCTGCCTTGTTACAGTCAGAGTCAGGACAGTTTTATGTGGATTTTCTTTTATTTTCACACATTTGAGCCCTTTACTTGACATGTTTTTCTCTTTTGTTATGGCTCTGTGTGAGCAGCACATTTTTAAAAAACTATTATAGACTCTTTTTAAACTGAGGTAAACCAAAATGCAGACTGACCCAGTTTGGAAGAACTGCGTTATCTCCAAATATGTTGTATTTTTCGCAGTAACTCTGTGACACTCAACATCTTCCCTTTAAATACTGAAGCACAAACAAAAACATTCATCAATAAATTTGACCAAAAAAATATCAAAATGTCAAAAAACATCGCAAACACAAATAAAAAGGTCAAACATAATTAAATGAGTGCAACATCCAAGTTTATAAAATGTCAATGACATGAGTAAGATTAATATATTTATAGGATGGTTGCACCAAGAAAGATCAAATTGAAACCGTTTAAGGTTTCATCCTGGTCGTTTGAGTCTGAGATTAGTTCTAAATTTAATTAAAACATTTTAAAACAAAAAATTTAATCTAAACATTTTAAACTGACCCTAACCCTGTTAGTGTAACATTTTCAGGTAAATTCACAAATATTAGTCTGTTCCTAATGGTATTAGTCATACCATTATCCAAGTCACCATAAATAGAAATAATACAGAAGGTTCACAACAAGGAGCAAACCATTCATAAACAACACGGAATCAAGAGAGATAGTTTACCAGAACACACCTTAAAACACCAGCCCAGTTCTGGAACAGTATTTTTTGGACAGATGACTTTAAGACCAGCCTGTACCAGAATGATAGGCAGAGAAAAGTATGGAGGAGGCTTGGAACGGTCATGATCCAAAGCACACTACAACATCTGTAAAACCAGGTGGAGGCAGTGTAATGGCATGGGCATCATGGCTTCCAGTAGCACTGGGTCCCTAGTGTTTATTGATGACATGACAGAAGACGAACGCAGCAGCATGAATTCTGAAGTCTATAGGATCATTCTGTCTGCTCACATTCAGCCAAATTCAGCAAAGTTGTTTGGACGGCGCTTCACAGATGACCCAAAACATACAATGGCCGACTCAATCATCTGATCTCAATCTGATCGAACATGCATTCCACTTGTTTAAAAGAAACACTGCAAAACATTTAGTTAGTAGCATTGCGTAGTTCTAAATTCCAAAAATATACACTTTCGTATTGCTTTAAGGATTCTTCAACACAATATTGGTAGAATCATACCTATTTCACTGCAGTACCCTCATCTGAACAGAGAACTCTTAGCAGCAAACACAGGGAGCAGAAATAGGCCAATACACTGGACCCAGAGTAGTATTTGTAAAGAATGCCCACTAATGACCCTACCGTTTTGGAAGACATCTCTTTTTATAGTTAATATAAATATAGTTAATTTTATAGTTATGTATAATAGTTTCCTCAAAAAAAAAACTTTCTGTAGAGAAATCTGTGCCCCTAGTGGTTACAAAGTTACCAAGGCCTGGCAAAGCCTCACAAAGGAGGCACCCCAGCGTTTGGTAGTGTCTATGGGTTTCTTCAGGCAGTCATTGTCAATGGATTCTCAACAATAAACTTTTTATTTATGAAAATATTCATTTGTACTATTTTCCAATGAGGGGACTTTCGTTGAAAATTGTTGTAATTCCTAATTTCTTTCTCCAATTTTGATGTAAATGTAAAAAAAAAAAAAAAAAAAAAAAAATCTTTCCTATCCTTAGCTTTGTATGTTGTGCTAGGTTTTTAACTGACTAGTTTCTGGTGCACTTATGCTTTTTGTTGCCTTGTGTTGTTGAAATTGCTTCCATTGTTTTCCTCACTTGTAAGTCGCTTTGGATAAAAGCGTCTGCTAAATGACTAAATGTAAATGTAAATGTAAATACTTCAGATTAGAGATAAAAGTCTGTGCTTCTATTTCATCCTGATTATTTCAGTCTGGGTCATTTTAGATGTTATTATATTTTAGCTGGACATCAGAGACTGAAGGCTTTAAAACAGAAAGAACCAAGGTCCAAAGGTGTTTTTTAAACCCACCCTTTACTGTTTTTATGTCTTTGGTATGGGGCTGTCCTAAATTGTGGGCTTTTGCCCTGGAATCACATCCCATTGATCTGGCTGTGTTTGAGACAAACCCATGCCTCTTTACAGGCCTTTGTATGAAATATTGATCGTTAAGGGCAGAGGCCAAGACTTAGATCTATTTATTGCACAACAGTGAGTTAAAAGTACAATTATTGCTGTTGTTGTGACACAAAAAAAAGTTGGGATATTTTCTGGCAAGAAATGTATAGTTTTAATTTGAATTCTGGTGTTGTTATGTCAAGATAGCTGCAACTTGAGAATTTGATTTTGAGTTTTTTTCGGACATCAGCACTCCTTGCTTGCGGCAGTCAGCCCTGACGTTCCCTCGCCGGGAGCAACTTTACCTTTTTTTTTTCAAACAGCTGACCTTGCATGATGAAGATTGATTTGAGTTCAAATGTGGAGAAAGGTTGTATATTTGAACTCTGACCTCATGTGGTTTGGGCTCATTATTATTTAAAAGCCTCTGTGAACAAAAGGAGGCCCATTACACACTGTGTCTCTTGTTGAATTATCATCTGGTTATATAGAGCTATACTGTATATTGTGATAAGCCTAATAATAGTGGCTAAGAAATATGTCCTTACTGCTATTCAACACTCACTCCCATAAATAGGCTAATATTGTCCCAAAGAAACCACTCTATGCTCTGGATCCTCTGAACGGACCTTATTACTGTTGACTTTAAAATCACTGCTGACCAATGAGAACTTGATGCGGAAGGATACGCAGTGACGTCTCCGCTTGAAGCCTCCTCCGCAGAGATGTGAGGCGAACCCGCACGCACACGCACCACGTCCACGCGCTCACACCGTACAGGGAGGAAGCCGAGGAGAGGCTTGTACAGTTAGCTGCATCATGGCTCCGATCGGACTCAAGGCGGTGGTCGGCGAGAGTAAGTCATTTTCTTTTCTCTTTCTGGTTTTGCAGCGTGACTTGCGCGCGTTCGTGTGCTTGTGCTCGGTAAACGCTCCCAGGATGCGGACGCCTGTCTGCTCCAGCATCTGGGCGAGGATGAGGATGGTACCTCATGGGAAGAAGGAGGGCGCTTGTCGTGTAAAGCGGATAAACTGCTGCGGCCACTTAAAGCGTAAAGCGTTGCGTAATTCCGTAAATTAGCTGCAATGGTTTGAGGAATAGGCTTCGGAATGGAGCATGATTAAAGGTGTGTATTTAAAGATGGAAACGGCACATGAAGTCTGCACCTGATTTGTGCTTGTTTTAGCGGCACGGCGTTGAAGTGGAAATACGCGGATTTGTTGTGGATGCGGCAAAAATAGTCCTCACGCCCAGTCTGCTCTGTTTAGTTCAATGCAGCGGAGGTATATAAAGGATACAAAATCATCCCTTTCCATCAGCGGGACGTCTGTACTAACCCCACCTCCCCCCTGCTCAGTCCCACCGTCATGTACCGTGACTAATGGCGGAGAGTGAACCCAAAGGCCACTGATGGTGTGGGAAGGATACGCACCGTCACTGGCTCTGCGCCACTCGCCTCCTGCTGCTGCTGCTGGAAGAGGGGGTGGGGGTTAGATGGTCTCTGCGCGTGCGCGTGGGGGACGTGCGTGTGGGATGCAGGCCTGAATGGGGATGGTTGGATGGTGGGAGGAAGGAAGGAGGAGGTGCGAGGCAGGACAAGTGGGAGCAGAGGTGGGAGCATCTTTAAAGTGAGATAGTTTTGGACGGATTTTGATGGAGCAAAAATGTATTTGAGCAGTGGTTCTCAAACTGTGGTGCAGCCATGTATCACTGGTGGCACGTCTTTAGTGTTAGGCAGGAGTATTGAGGAATGAACAAAGATGAAACATATAAAAGGAAAACGTAGACCTGTTGGTTTTTAGTAGGATCACACTGTGCTACACTTTGTAACTCCGCTGCTTTTTTGAGCTGAGATTCTTCCAAATGTGTCCAACAGTGGCTCACCTTGTGCCTTTATACTCGGGAGACGTGTGTCCAATTCCCGCCTGTTTCCTGTCTATGCTGCCTCAATTAAAGGCTAAAAATACACATACAAACCTTTCCCAGATCAGTTTGTGAAGGATATTATCACAGCACCAGCGAGTGATAGTGATAAGGATTTTTTGACTGGAGTCTAGTTTAACAAGTTCCAGCCCTCCTGGTACCTGGTCTGTCGTGGTAGTGTGGCCCTATCAGCTCTCTGTTCTCGGGTCGGGGAGCTTTGGTGTGCCACTATGAACGTGCCAAAACCTGGATCCACTCATGGGGTCGGTCATCCTTTTTTGCACTATCTGTGTGTGTCCAGCCGTGCGCCTCAAGCTATTTCCACCATTTACACGTTAAATGCACCACTACCTCTTTCTCTCAGGGAGTGCGATGTCGCTTAGTGAAGCGCTGTGGAGGACACAGACCGTTTCTCACACGTAATATACGCACCATGGCAGCTTTATTACGCCCCTGTGGACAGTGAGGATCATATCCTCACAAAAATACTGCTTATGTTTGGCTGCTGCATAAGCACCAAAACCTGACCTATGTTTTGAAAATTATCTTATTATAGCCTATGTATATAAAATGGATCACTTACGATTAAATTATAAGTACAACAATTAGTGTTTAATTTATATAACTTTAAGATCTATTTTTAACATGTAGGCGGAAAAAAAATCTATTGATCAATAAATGCGACACAGAAGTTTTCTGATCCTTTCAAATAGGTCCCCGTCCCGATTTTAGAGGTGTGGGAATATAGTCCGATCTGTTCCGGGACAAATTAAGCCCTGGTCCTGGCACTCTTGACTTTGGGAATAGATGGTGTAGGTTGTACTGAATTGTATTCGATTTTTTTCTTACTGTTCATTTATAAATTACTTAAATAAATAATTGGTTACATTATACATTCATATAGACTACTATTGTTAACATCTCTAGTAAAAACACAACTCTCATAACTACTGTCTCTAAACTTTTAGTAACCTCTTCTAATTTTCCCAGCACTAGTAATATATGTAGTTAAATATGTCTAGACTTATGTCTTGTACTGTCATTAAAGTGGGACTTGGAGAGACAAATGCATTTGCTGAAGTTTGAGAACCACTGTGTTGAGTCACAGAGGTAAACTAGGTCAAATTTAGAAAGAGATGCAGCATGTTTGAAATCAGTTGCATCAGTGTTTTCACAAACCATAGTTTTTAAACTCATAAATCTCTCTAGACTGCAGTTGTCATAATATTTGAAGGAGGGCATAGAGATTTCCACTGACGTACGGTAAAGTCAGCTCAAGGGAGTTTATATTGTCAAAAGGTGTCTGAAGCATCTGGAATGAGCGGACTATATTCCTTTAACCCTTTGATCAGTGTAGTCTGGACTCCAAAGAACACTTGAGTTTGTTATCATTATGTCAAAATTTAAAGCATCCACCAACAATCTATTTGATTTGAAGGTAATGGCTCTGAAGTCTCTTGAATATTCACAATGTTTCCTCAGGTATGCGTGTGGCGTACAGTTCCAGTGACGTCACCATCTGTTGGTACAATACACAATAACCACTGCTTGTTTCATTGATTTGCTTTCCCTTTCACACAAAATGAAACCAAACTATGTCTGTCTGTTCCATAATGTGTGCTGATTCACCACAGCTCCACCAGGTTCAGTGTATTTGTGGAGGCCTGGCCTCATCCTGCAGTGTAACCCATCCCCCACTGCACACCAGCCCCGGCTTATTTATAGATCTCACCTCAGAGTTTTATGCCTTTAGGTGAGGTTAGTGCTCCTATTGCCAGCATTTTACAGATTTGATCTTTTAGGGTGGCAAACCTGGTGTACGCTAAACAATAAACATGTTAAAAAGCACTGGAGAAGGAAAGTTGGACTGGAGCCCACAATTGTCCCAAGAACGACTTCCAGACCCAGCCCCAGACCCACCATTGCTACGATCAGCCTCAGTGGAGGCAGCGGGGCGCACCTGCTGAGTCTGATACTCTGTTGTTGACCTTTTGCAGTCTGCATTTACCTTAAACAGAAAAGAGAAAATATAGACAGGTCTGTTTCAGAGTGAACCTCAGCAAACACTCTATCACCGCAGCGGACTCAGTCTTCAGCCACAGCGGCACCAGCTCCACACAGAGCACACAAAGGTGCGCACCTTTGAGCCCCCGAGACAGACCGAGAAGTGTGTGATATGGACCGCTGCCTACTTTTAATGTTGTGTTTGAGCAGACGTTGGATCAGGATAGTTTTCACACCACACTGTCCCTGCCTCACGGCACTGGGATGAGAGACTGTGGAGCACGGCTTATCTTTCTCTAAGTTGTCTAATAACTGTGAGTTTTGCTTAAATCAACCACAACTGACTGTTTACTTTAGTGACATTACTTAGTGAGTGTCGTAAAAGCAGCCCATGATAAAAGATAAAATAAACCAACTGCTTTTCAAAGTGTTCTAAATAATGGTTTTGCTGCTCAGCTCGGTTGGAAAGCTGAGGCCAGTTGATGTACAGTATTAAACTAGTAGAATTTCTCCAGTCATAATATATGTCTTTGGCCTAGAGCAAACAACCTGCATGAACCCTTTGAAAGGTTTCTCTCACTGCTCATTTTATTGATTTGGGCTATTGTTTTTTCACTCATAAAAACTGTCTCAAGAGACAACAGACTCGTATCTCAAATAAAAAAGTGCACTTGGACGTGGACAATGGCAGTACATTAGTATTCGGTTTCTTCAAGATGAGACCATTCTGTAACGTGTAAAAATAAAGGATCCATTGTATAGATTGTTCTGTTGTATCATTTACAATCGCAATGAGCAGGCATTAAGTTGATCCTATTGATTAAACCTGTATCCAAACCATTTGATAGCATGTAGTGTGTATGAAAGTACTAAACAGTACAAAATCTGACACCATCCTGAAATCCTTTGAAACAGATTTCATTGATTTCCAATAGTGCAGCCATCGAGCAGCAATACATTTCATGCAGTGTTTAAATCAGTGAAAGATGACAAGAGAAGATGACAAAAGAATGTGTCTACCAAATAAAAATAAAAAAGTATAGATAAATGTCCGGTTGTGATGGATGTGTGCCTCAGATTAAATCTATATGCTCAACCAGATCTATACAGTGTTTCTAAAAATCACTGATACAATACAAGACTGGACTACCACTGAAGTTACACCAGGCTCTTTCTAAGTATACGCAGGGTTTTTAGGTGACATACCATGACATGTTCTGTCTAAAACTGGAGAAATATACATTCAGTCAACAGTTCTCATATAGACAGGTCTGTGTTCCTCTAATATAGTTTATGTAATACAAAAACAATTATAATGTGACACTCAATATCTTTAAGAGTTTACTTCAATGATATTTTGATGATATGGTTTGTGTCCAGCTGAGGGGCCTGTGTCAGTGAGGTAGGCATGATTCTACTGATCGCATAAGATATAAGTAGCTTATGGGCTTGTTTATTAAGAATTAGCCTAGAATAAAGTGTCTTAAAAAAAAAAAAAAAAGAAAAGAAAATTTCAAAAAACATATTGGGCATTTATTAGATGCAAAGAGTTGCCCCATGCAACAAATCCTATATTTATCCACTTCATTTATTTCATTGTCATAGTGAAAAAATATGGCAAAGTTAATATGTTGTATCTTCCCAACATGTGACACACAATACATGAAAAGTGCCAGATTTCTCCTGAATTATTTGAATTACTTAGCGCCTTGAATCAATAAGTAACTTCAGGCCACTGTAAACAGTAGATTATGCAGTGAGGGCCTTTACCTGGTCTGTGTCTGTGGAGCTGTGGAGGGGTTGGAGGAAAGGGAAGGGTCTGCTCTGCTGCAGTCGGTGAAGTGAGGGGGGATGGGCGCTGTAGCTGAATCTGAGCATCAGACCCACAGAGAGGCTGGAAGAGACTGCACTGTAATAAACACGTTTGTCTGGTTTTCAATCTCATCTCAATGTTGTTCTCTATCGTAAGATTATAATCTCATCACTCAGAGAACCATCACAATACGTTTTATTGACTAGTATATTTATTCATCCGTATACTTGACTATACAACGCTTGATGACAATGGTCCAACATCCATTCCCATCCGTCGCAATCCGGTTGGCTGCAAAATTACAACACATTTTTTTTAAGTGATTTCCTTCTGACAGATGCATTTTTTGAAATTCAACCTGAAAACTACACAAAACAGATAAACATGTTGATAATTACAAACAAATGCACAAAACATGAGTAAAACACACACACAAAAATTAAATATAGAGACCAAAACATATGTTGTTGGCTGTGTGCTAGGAAAAAACAAATTTAACGGTAAAAACGTTGGCCTAAACATTCAGCCCTCAAACTCTCTGTCAGCATGTTCGATTTCTGTCTCGCACAGCTTCACCTCCCACCGTGCCCAATGAAGATGTGCTTGTCATCCAAAATGACGTCTAATGGGAGTAAAGCAGCTGAGAATGAAGATGCTAGATGATAGTGGTGGAATTGCCATCTTCACTTTCCAACAGATGGGCTCACAGATGCACACAGGACCATGCTAAATGTTGCTATGCACATTTGTTATATGATTACATAATATGAACTTAATTATTGTGTAGTGCTGACTCAGACCTGGCATCCTCCTCTTCCTCCTTCCTTTCAACAAACAACATATTCACTCCATATTTCTCTTGTTTATATCCTATATTCAAATACAGTAAGACAGCAACACAGAAATATTCGATTGAGGGGAAACATTGCGAGGA
Source organism: Neodontobutis hainanensis (assembly GCA_024349245.1). Lineage (NCBI taxonomy): Eukaryota > Metazoa > Chordata > Actinopteri > Gobiiformes > Odontobutidae > Neodontobutis > Neodontobutis hainanensis. The sequence continues at coordinate 402,271 of JALDNG010000221.1, forward strand.
TTGAATACTAAAGAGAACCATTCGAAAAGCAGTAAAACTCATTTAGCCTACTTTCTTTGATCGAGATTTTTACTGCAATGTTAGAATGTTTTTTATGCTAACATTCAGAATTTACTTGTGCTACAGCTGAGCTATTAGCTTAATTATTACTCTCTTATTGAAGAGATTTCAAGACTTCTCCTATCTTCTATCTATGTCGGTTGGTTTCCATGGTTACAGGGTTAGACATAAGACTTTCATGTCCACTTGGGAAAATTATTTTCCACAGCATCATTTCCATCTCCATCTCCATCCACAGACAATGACACAACATCATACGACACCAAACAAAACAGAAACCGAACAGAGCAAAGACATACACTTGAGGACATAATCACAAAAAAGAGGAGCTGCTGACCTTAGTTGACCTCTGTCCTGATAAGTGACACAGACAGTTATGACAGGTCCAGCTGCAGGTGTCAGTCAGAAAAGATTAGGATAGAAATCAGTTACATGGTCTTCAGGTATAGTATTTACCCGGAATTAAATATTGAAAAAGCTAAAACAATGTTAATATATTGACAAGGTTTATTAACAAAGCTGTAGAAGCAGTAACTATATTTGTGTTAGAGCATCTGCCATCATGTTGTGTATTCCTGGTGATTAATGATTTTCTAAATGCTTAATCCACCAGGTACTGCCACTATTTTCACTACATGGTACGTTTATGGTTATCAACACGCACAAGACAACCTCAATCAGTATTTTTTCTGTTTACAAAGGATTTGAATTCTGCATAAAGAATATGTTTTTGGCAAATGGCAACCAACAGAATACATGTGTGTGCTGTCAGTGAGTGGGTAGTGGTTCCATATTTAGCTTCTCTATGGACTATGTTTGGCTGGACTTGTACAGAACATAAATAACTCCACATAGAGAAACATGACATGACATAGTACCTAATTGCATATTGTGATAGGAATCATATGTGAAAATGTACACATGAGTACGTACATTTGTGTTTGCTCATCTGCTTCCATCATACAAGCAGCTATGGCATCACTGTTGGCTTTTGGTCTACACGGCTTGTCAACAGTGAATAAGTGTTTACCCCAACTCTGGCTGGGTAAGTGTGCCTACACAGAGAAACAGTGGAAAACATCTTGCTCATTCAGTCATTTTCTCGTTAGGGGTCGCGCTGAAGCCTCTCATAGCTACTTTGGGCCTCAGGTGGGGTACAATCTGGACATTGGTCAGTTAGTCACAGTGCTGAGTTGGCCAAGGATGTTTGAGCTGGCCGGAGTTTGAACTCACAACACTCTTGCTTTGGGGCCAGAGCGCAGTATGTTTTTTTTTGTTAAGTTCTTTATTATCTTCATGGGGAAATTCCAAGTTGGTTTATTATGTTAGCAAGAATTCAAAAGTTGAAAAACATTTAAACTGATAAAGAGAAATTGAAATATTCTCTTCTTCTTAAGTCTTAAATAAAATATTGGTTACAATGATGTAGACACAACTACATAATTTACTGTCAGTCTTCCACGAAGCTTTATGGGAAATAGTTCATATGTCTCCGCTAACATTTCTCATCTCCCTTGACCCTTGACCTTTGGCTGGAGAGACACGTCTAAATCCAGAAGGCTCTGGCGTGTGACGTCTGCAGGTTGTGCTTTTGCACTGAGCCTGGTCTGGTTTGGTCTGGATGCCTCTTATGTAACTGCAGGCTGCTCTTTCACAGGAACAAGAGCGCTTTCAGAATGTCCAGTCAGGTTTCAGGCTCTATAAAAGCATGAGGTAATAAAATCAAATATGGGAAGTAGCATTTGGACAGCTAAAAACTCTCTAGGTTTCCATCTGGCCAAAGTGGTTTCTGTAAATCTTTAGTAGGCTAATTAATTTAGGAGGAGGATGGAAGATGTATTGAGAAAATAAAAGAAATTATTGCTTAATTATAATAATAATAATAATAATAATAATTATTATTATTATTATTATTATTATTATTATTTAAATAGCATTAAGACAAATAGCACTAAAAGCATTAAACTAATGACAGTATTATTCTCTAAGGAGAGAGAAACCACTATTTCATGTAAAATATCAGGTTAGTTATAAATAATAATGTAAACTGCAATTTAGTCAATTTTATTCATTACCTTCTTAGATAAAGGTAATATGTCTGGTATATATTAGTGTTAAAGGCCTTCCTGAACCAGTGGTTGTAATTAAAATCTTAAAATAATAAAGGTCTATTTGTTTGATTTTATTCCAATAGACCCTTTTTCTGTTTGTGAACAACATAAGCTGCTTGATATGAAGCTGTTTTTTAAACAGCTTCTGTGGTGTGTAAACTAAGGTTCCTCGCTACATAATGATTGTATTCAATTTCCCGTTATGTAACGTTAAGAAACAATCCAAATCAACCACTATTAGTATTTATGTTTAGTATTATATTTCTTCCAGTTTCTGTTGTAACTATATTAAACTTATAGCCTACTCACAGTGAGCTGTCTGTCTGCAGGACTGTGTAGCTCACAGGGTCAGAACAGAAGGCTTTGAAACTAGAGTTGGTGGAAACAATCCCTGCAAGTGTTATTTACTTTGTCCATCTTGGTATTTGTTAACCCTTCAAGAGATTTTTTTATTGTAAGTTAAATTAATTAGTTAATTAGTTAGTTTACAAAAACCTTGGCATCTAATAGGTTACTTTTGCCCTGTTTCTATAGAGACCATTGGACAGTGTGCTTTCATTGGTCTGAGCATTTAATGCTGGTCTCAATGGTGGTCGCAGTGGTCTCACTGCCCCATAGGGCTTCTGTCACCCACGACTCCTAATGGGACCAAGCCCGTTATTGCCACAATTAAAGACAGCCCAGTGTTGTCAGACGTAATTATGGCCTATGTACAATCAATAATTGTAGAAATCCATAAACATACAATCATTTTATGACGCCCGTTAGAGTGGGGTGGGGGGTGGGTGAGCTACTGTTGGTCTGATTTGGAGTCAGAGTCAGCCTCAGCTTTCATGCTATGTTTACTTTGTCATGATAGTTCAAAAAAACTGACTCTGGATCTGCAAAAAATACCTCTAATGAACTCTTGTGAGACAAATGCAGTTGCCCACTATCACCTCCCGGTGCTGCAACTAACTGCGCATTTATGCAAAGAGACACAAATGAACAAAAAAACAAGTCAATACCTTGCACAACCTTACCACAGTGCGCTGGAGTCAGATCTATTTCAAAGGTTAGCTCGCACTTGTACTGCAATGAGCAGGAAAAAGTACAAAAGTTACTCATCAGTTCATCAGCTAGGTGATGACTTCTTTTGATGCCTAAATTTTTTTAAATAGATTTTTTAGAGCAACAGGGCTTTTGTGAATGTTCATCCCTAGTTTCCTGGGTTTTTGTTTAATGCTGTACATTCATTTCTGCTTTTGAGCTTTGTAGAAGGGTATGAAGTGGGTGTCAGTTTGACAATGTTTTAGTTAAGCGTTGAAAACTCCGGGGCTCCTTTACATTCAGATTTTTACTGTACAAGAACTTGTGCTAAAATACAATAAATTTGGTCTGTTTTTACAATTTTTTGGTTTTGATTATCTGGCAAAACTGAGACAACTTCTGAGACCACATGTCTATGTTTATGTTATGCTTAATGAAAATTCAGGCACATGAACAGATCTTAAGGGATTTTAAGATATGTTTAACAATGTCTCATGTTGCATAGCCTATTTGCACACTAAAATACAAATGTATCTAATAGCATATTGAATTTACAGTACAAACCTGCAGTCAGAGTCTGCTGGTCTTTAAAAGTATTAATCATATTGAATCGGATTTAGCAAAGTCCAGCTAACACACCTGACTAATGTGGTAATCAATTGAGCGGCTACATGCTTAGCTTCAGTGCTATGCTGGTGCTATGCTCCATAATTCTTGCCTCATGCTGGGGTAAGTAAGCTAAGCACAAAAGATGACAACAGAAGTGACCAGTGTTTAAAGATAGGCACACACTTTTTTGTACAGAATAATGATAGTCTTTCTGGTGCTATTTAGTCACTGTTTTGATAATTGTGTTGTTCTGTGATGAAAGAATTTTAACCTGGTTGAGTGTAGCCATGTAGCTTAGCGTAGGTTGAATGTAGCCCTAAAACTTTTTTCTATTTTACATAAAAAGAAAAACAAAAAGAAAAATTATAACTAATGTAAAATGTTTAATTAATGATTAATATAAGGTCATATTACCAAGCTATCTTAAAAAGTAAAGAAATCATGTTTTGTGATAACACTATAGATGCAAATGGACAAAATGGTTTACAAAATATTTGTGGTCTTAGCAGCCAGTCCTATAGAATGTGAATAAATACTGTTCATTTCCTTGTTTTCACTTAGAATTTAAAAAAGGGGTGCTGGATCCAGTCCAATAGGTCCCGGTCTCTTCGGAGGTGGGAGAATATATTCCCCCGGTTAAATTCTGCACTGGCTATATCTGAGCTTTAGGATTTTGACATTACGGCATATGAAGCTAGCTTCTTTCAGACACAGTGCTAGTGAGGCCTGTGTGGAGTGTACAGTGGTTTGGTTTACACAGCTGCTGCCAGTGTTTGCTCAGCTCCTTCCCTTTTTTCCGATTCTGTTGTTGCTGCATTGTTATCAGGACGCCGTATCTCCACAGTATCTCCTACACCTTAATTGCCTTTTTTTCCCACAGCTCTGGTTTTATTATTTAGTGATTTTTGTACGCACAAAGTAAAAATCAACAAGGTCAGGTACATTCTGGCTCAAACAGTTAATTGTTCAAGTCGAGAAAAGCCTGTGTTTTGGTTTTCTTTTGCGGCAATGCTGTGTCAACACTTCCTGTCCCAGACTGAAGCTGAGCCGGGAATCTCTCTGTCTGAGTTTCTGGAGGATAATATAGGTCTATTCCCAGATGGTGTGTCCCACAGGAGGTCAAATACAGTTCTCTCACTCACAGGGGGACGTTTCGTTGTAGCCACCCTTTCCATCTTTAGGTCTAGTAGTTATTGTACTGGTGTCTGGCGTTTTACAAGTATTCAGTAATTCCAGTTTAATAATCCTGTTTGGGCCACCAGATTCTTAAAAGAAAATACTAGTGTTGTAGTACTCAAGAACGGTCTTGTTATGGTTCTTTTGTAAAAGCCTTGGTCCTGGTCCTGGTCTCAAACTCATTTTTACTCCATCCTGTCTAAATCTGGGATGTCAAGACCAACCAAGACCAACCAAGACCTCAAATTGGGATTGAATAAAAACCTCAGTCATTTAATAATCAATTAATCATTTCATTTTGTAAGCACAAATTGGAAAAATAGCAAATATTGCAAAGATACTTTCATTTGTAAAACACAAAGTTATCACTGACATAAATTAGAAATTAAAATGTTTTCTAGTTCTTTCTAGTTCTCCTAATGTGAATAAATATGAATCCACATAACCAAGTTCATGCAAACTCACACAGAGATGGTGGTCCAGTTAAACAGTGTAATCGAGCTGCGAGTGTAGTCTTAGTGAGTGGTTGTTCAATCCTAAATCTGTGCTTGAAGTCCTCTTCAAGACCTCATCAATTTCCACTCTCCATACCTGGAAAACCTTTCAAAAACACAACAGAATTAAACTGCGCTTAAACCATAATCTTTGTTCAGATCTATCCTAATCCAGCTGTTTGTTTGTGGCCTCGGGTTTTAGAGCAAGCAAAGGGACTTAGAGGTTTACACACAGACTCTGATCCAGAGCCATGTTCAGATGTAATTCACACAAAATGGATTTATCTAATGCCACACCAGAAGGACCCCACTGCATTCAGGCCAATATCACAGTGCAATTTTTTTATTACTATTTATCATATTTAGTTCTAGTGTCCTTTGTAGTATATTTGTCATTGCAGGCACATCTTCACTGGTAATGTTCTGGAATCATTCTAAAAAATGAGGTTCAGAAAATTTCCGAAACGCCTCACATTGATCTTCTTTTGTTAATATTTAGATTTTAGAGGCTCAAACGTTTTATTCCTTCTCTGCTGCAGATCTGAGGTCAGCTGTGACCTTGTTGCAGGCTGCGGTTCACTCTGTGCTCTTTGTCCTCTTTTGTAGGAAATGCATTATTATTCTCTTTCACAGCACATACACACATAACTGGGTCATCTCTTTGATCTTTTTTATGTGAACAATTGGTACACAAAATGACTGTCTGAAAAGACTTCCTTTTTTAATGGTTTGCTTGGTTACCACGTTGAAATTAAAAGTCTTCACATTTTGTTTTGATCTGCAAATAGCAATTTATATAAAAAAGATCACACCCAGGTGGGGTTAAAACATCTAGCTCTTCATTGACCTGTGAGATATTGTGTTTGGAAGGCGTCCGTTCGGTCACATGTTTAGTATTGTGAAGACAATCAATTATTAGCCTAGTCATGTTAAGTACTGCTAAAAATACAAAATCAGATTTTATGGATTTAACTTAACATATCTGATAACAACGCGCCACTTACAGTCTGTGGTGTGTGAGTAACTGATGATACAGCGCAATAAACAGGCTGCATCTATGTAAGTTGGAGCTGAGACATCAAAAGTCATCAGGCAGCCGTGTTGAAGCCTGCAGTCAGGTCGGCCATATTACAAGAGACTGTTAGTATATCACTTGTTGAAGTGTTGCATCAGATACATCAGTGTTTATGCATCAGATATGACATGTGGATAAGGTCACAACCTGATTGGAACAAATTTGACAAAGCTGTGACTACAGGGTGATATAAAGTCTCGGGGTCTTATGATTATTCTTATGATGTTTCTCTGTCTTTTGCAGAGATTATGAACGATGTGATCAAGAAGATCAAGAAGAAGGGAGAATGGAAGGTGAGTTAAGACACTAACAGTAAATTGTTTATGTGGTTATTTATTTTTAACGTACAATCCAAGTTACCCTATTCTTCTCTCTTATAGATAACTGCATGATGTTTTCAATTTTATTTCTTTTTCTGAACTACATCTTGTGGTTTGTCCCAGGCACTGATTGTGGACCAGCTGAGCATGAGGATGTTGTCGTCCTGCTGCAAGATGACCGACATCATGACAGAGGGCATCACCAGTGAGTCATGGCTCTTAGATCATTTTCACTTAAGTCATTTTTCATTGGTGCATGTGTCTCTAACTGAGCCTGTGTGTGTGCAGTTGTGGAGGACATCAACAAGAGGAGAGAGCCCCTGCCCAGTCTGGAGGCCATCTACCTTATCACCCCCACAGAGAAGGTGAACACACTCCATAAAATATGTAAAAGTATTTGTGACCCAATTTAAGATAAATGTATAGTCTCTTCTTTTATTTATTAATGTATTCCCTAGACTTTATGGATCTGGAGCCAATATGAGCTGCTTTAGGCATGGGGATCACTTAAGCTCTTATAACACATTCATCCCAGCTGTGATCAGGGTTATTTCAACCAGACTCTCTTTTTGTGTTTTTACGTGCCATGAACAGCCTGGGGTGGTTTTACTGAGAAGCGGGGGAAGAGAAGGCATGACACCTAATTAGCTAAATATTGTGCAATTGTGCAACTTACGACGTTTACATGCAGACCTACATGTAATTAAGCTCATACTCTGATTTTGCAATCCAACCAGTCTAACTACTTTTGTCTCAGTTTACATACATTTAACTTAAAATCCCCAATAAATCTGCCTCTGATTTAGACCTGGTTCATTACTTTGTGTTCAATAATTAGTTCTTATTTACTTTAGCTCAGACCTAAAACCTCTTTAGATCAAACCCAAAAATAAACACTGGTCGCATGTGTTTCTCTAAAACAGTAGAACTTTATCAAAACAACTCTTAATTGTTTATTTTTTATGCATTTACACCTATTATTTATTACTAATAGCAAGAATGTAATAAAAGTAATAATTAATGTGAGGACCATAAATACTTTACAAAGGACCAGATTTGGTCCATGGACCTTAAGTTGGAGACTCCTGGTCTTTATACCTGGTTTATTACTTTGTGTTCACTAATTAGTTCTTATTAACTTTAGCTGAGACATAAAACCTCTTTCGATCAAACCCAAAAATAAACACTGGTCTAACTAATAAATGAATGAATAAATTTATCAAAACAATTCTTAAATCTAAATAACTTGTATGCATTTTTATCTGTTATTTATTAATTATAAGAATGTATTAACATCAATAATTAATGTGAGGACTAGAAGTACTTCACAAAAGACCAGATTTGGTCCATGGACCTTAAGTTGGACACAGAAGCAGCACATGATCCAGAACATTATAAACAGAAAAACACTCGGGGGGCCGTAGCTCAGTGGGTAGAGCAGTCGTTTTTCAACCGGAAGGTAGGCGGTTCGATTCTCACTCTCCCCACAGTTCATACTGTCGTTGTGTCCTTGGGCAAGACACTTAACCCACCTTGCCTCCAGTACTGTAACACTGGTAATTAAACTGGGGATATTGTTGGACGGTGGAAGGAATACTTAGAGGATCTCCTCAACCCCACCGACACGTCTTCCACTGAGTGAAGCAGCTGGGATGAGGATCAGCGCCTCCAAGTCTGAGACCATGGTTCTCAGTTGGAAAAGGGTGGCTTGTCCCCTTCAGGTTGGTGGAGCCTCAAGTGGAGGAGTTTAAGTATCTCGGGGTCTTGTTCACGAGTGAAGGAAGGAGGGAGCGTGAGATTGACAGACGGATCGGTGCAGCTTCTGCAGTAATGCGGTCGATGTACCGATCTGTCGTGGTGAAGAAGGAGCTGAGCTGTAAGGCAAAGCTCTCGATTTACCGGTCAATCTACGTTCCTACTCTCACCTATGGTCATGAAGTTTGGGACATGACCAAAAGAACAAGATCCCGGATACAGGCAGCCGAAATGAGCTTTCTCCGCAGAGTGGCGGGGCGCTCCCTTAGAGATAGGGTGAGGAGCTCGGTCACTCTGGAGGAGCTCAAAGTAGAGCCGCTGCTCCTTCACATCGAGCGGAGCCAGCTGAGGTGGCTCGGGCATCTGTTTCGGATGCCTCCTGGACGCCTCCCTAGGAAGGTGTTCCGGGCATGTCCCACCGGGAGGAGACCTCGGGGAAGACCTAGGACACGCTGGAGGGACTATGTCTCTTGGCTGGCCTGGGAACGCCTCGGTATCCCCCCGGAAGAGCTGGAGGAAGTGTCTGGGGAGAGGATAAGCGGTAGAAGATGGATGGATGGATAGATGGATGGATTGCCTAACATTCCCTTACAGCTGACATATTGATGATTGGTTTTTCATGTTATCTTGGTTTTATCCATAGTCCAAAAATTATAAAATGACTCCACTAAAATCCAATAATGGATTTGTGTCATACTACTATAAAACTATTTATTTAAAATCTTTTTTGCTGTCTTTAATTCCTGAAAATTTAATCAAATATTTTGGAATAACACAGTCTTTACAGTGTATTTGTATAGATATATAGATTTTTTGATCTTTTCAAAAATGTCTCACATATTGTACATATATAGTATATACTGTTTATTACAACTTAAGTAAACAGTACATAATACCTTGTTTACTTCCTGTATTCTCTCCTTAGTCTGTCCATACTCTCATTGGGGACTTCAAAGATGCTCATTCGTCCAAATATAAGGCAGCCCACGTCTTCTTCACCGACTGTAAGTCTTCAGATTGTACTTCTACGTTAAACTATCTTCATAAACAGAGCGACAATATGTTGTTTTGTCCTCAGCCTGCCCTGATCCACTGTTCAATGAGCTGGTGAAGAGCCGCACCTCCAAAGTCATCAAGACATTGACCGAGATCAACATCGCCTTCTTGCCCTACGAGTCTCAGGTAAAAGGACTGGACGCATTAACAACTAACACAACAAACAAGTGGGCTACTCTAAGGCCATGTTCAAAGCTTTACTTCATAGCATTCTGTTTATTATCTAGAGATATGATAGAAATTTAGCCTACACCTTTGATTATGACTCAACATAGACATTGTGGAGTGAATGGTTGCTACGAAATGTGAAAGTTTGTGCTTCAGTGTCAGTGAAATATTTGAGCTGAGAGGAGTTTCACATGAAAGACTGGCAGGAGGCTTTCTGTTTATTTTAGGCAGGAAAGGTTTATTGACCATCAATTCAGGACATGGAAACAGGACACTCAACACAGTGTAGGATTTAATAAGACATAGCCTTGTATTGTGTCAATGCCCACACCACTAGGGTTTTTACCAATAGAGACTTGGAGCACCTGTCTAATATGAAACACAGGTGAAGAAATTCCTTCTATTGTTGTTGATAATCAAATTGTCACTTTTGAAGCTATCTTTGCTTTCTTTTAAAAGTTTAAGCAATTAGTGTTGTAATACAATGTTTTTTCTTACCATTTAAGTCAGCTAATAGCAGTACCAGTTTGCACTACACCAGTAAAGTCCTTCTTTTTTATGCAGTTTGTACCAGGACTAAAGTGACCAATCAGTTATCTGTCACTGTACCACTTCATTCTTAATCTAATTTTAATTTCATCACAGGAGCATCAACTGATTTAGATTTATTTGACATATTAGATTTAAGAATAAATATTTGAAGCCAGGGGCCAAAGACTGCCCAATGTAGTGCTTGTTGTATCAGGCTTTTTGAAGTTCCACGGCAGTGGCTCAGTGGTCGTCCTTCAACAAGAAGGTAGGCGGTTCAATTTCCACTCTCCCCACAGTTCATACTGTCGTTGTGTCTTTGGGCAAGACACTTAACCCACCTTGTCTCCAGTGACACAGCACTGGTGTATGGTGTGAGAATGATGGGACAACGGATGGAAATTAGCTTACAGCTAAAATCTGGCATGTTTACATTCATGTGGTTGTGTCTCATGTATGTTCATTAACATGCACTGTCCCATTCAAATAAATAAATTAATAATAATAATAGCATCACTAGCTTTATAGACTGTTGCTAACTTAATTGTATGTGTGACTTTTGTTTTGTTGCCTCCAACAGTCCATATGAGTGATCTCACAGTCTGTTGCCACTATCTTACTGTTTATCACATAACTTTAAGGTCATCTAAACGTTGTTTGAAGACTCAAACTGAATGATTATAAGTTAGCATATTTAAATATTCTATCCATCAAGAAAGGTTCATAGATTCGGTATAAAACGCAATCTCTTTTGGAATAATTTGAATCTAAAGCAGCAAGTGGTAACAATTAGGAAATTTGAGAGACCTGCCTACTCTTTAATGTGTACTCTGCTGAGTGTGAGTGAAATCTATAAAGAGAAAGGAGCTGCAGTCTAAAGCAGTTCCAGATTGATTGGAGCTTGTGAGCGAACAGCAGCTCAGAGGACACAGACAGGAATAGCAACATCGATGGTAGTGGTTGTAGGAGTCAAGAAGCCAGTGAGAGCGAAGCCAGTCCTCTGCAGTGGACAGTGAGTGCAGCGCTGCTGACTCACCACCGACTGGGTCCAGAGCCAGACTGCTCCAGAAACACACTTTGACACCTTTGCCTGCTTCTCCTCCCCCATCACAGCTCAATAATATATAGATTTAAATGCACACACTAGTTTATATCAGTATATATGTTGTATATACCATTCATCTGGGACATTCAGGGAGATCTCTGTAGCCTCCAAACATTTTTTATAATGCCTTTTATTATACTGTATGAATTTAAAGTCCTCCTCTTTGTCCTTCCTGTGCGTCTGGATGTGCCGAGTGTTGGCCTACACTCCTCTGCTGTCCTCTGTCATTAGTTCAGACTCATTGCTTTCAGCTGGAGGCAAAAGGCTGCCTAACGTCCCGCCTCCCCGCTCTCAGGCCATGAGCTGATTGGACAAAAAGTATATCTACACAGAAAGCCGTTACCAATAAGAGAGGAGGCAAGGGTCCTTCTGCAGAAGAATGGTCATGTGACTGTGGACAGATGGGAGAGGAGGAGAAGGAAGGACATAGAAAAGGATGATGGAAGAGATTTATGCAGAAGGGCGCAAATTAGGTTCAAGGACAAATAACAGATATCTTTGTCATTTCATTTCTATACACTTTATAAATGCTCTGAAATTTAACATACTTTGTCAAATGCTAATTCCCGAACATTAAATATATTCCTATATACCGTCATTCCTTAAAACTTTAATGTTGCTCTGATAGGAACAGTGAGTACCCCACACCTGGTTCTACAGAAATGCCAAAGTACTATAAATTCAGAAGATATTTATTTATTCACATTTCTGTGAGGAATAATCCCTTGAGATGAACCATCTCGTTTTCGAGGGGATATCTCAAGCTCACACACTGCTCCTGCGTCACAGCAAGATGGTCATGGGTTTGATTCTCAGGACAGGATCTTTGGTTCCAGCTTCTCCCACCTCCCAAAGACATGCATGTGTAGGTAGATCTTAAGTGCCCCTTGTCACTTAGGACCTCTGATGGGATTATGTGGAAGAGTAATGAATGAATAATACAATCACAAAAAATATTAAAAGCAACAGATTATATGTATAATCTTCAATGAAAAACAGAGTATTTAAAAATTAGGTGCACAAAACAGGGGATTGCTTGAATGAGGTTTGGATTATTAGGGTTAGGGTCTTTGTGGGAGTCCTTGTGGTGGTGCACTGAGTGAGGTATAAACATTACTCTCTAGTAATTTAATTCTAGTACCTAATATGCATGACGTTATTTATTTCAGAGCTGGCAAATCTACCAATAACAGCGGAGCAACTTCCAATCATAAGTAAATACCATATTTGTGTGTGTGTGTGTGTGTGCGTGTGTGTGTGTGTTTACAGGTGTACTCTCTGGACAACCCCGACGCCTTCCACAGCTTCTACAGCCCTCACAAGACTCAGCTGAAGAACCCCGTAATGGAGCGACTGGCCGACCAGCTGGCCACACTCTGCGCTACGCTGAAGGAGTACCCCGCCGTCAGATACAGAGGGTCCGCTACTCTTTTTAAAAACTGTCACATTAGTGTTTTTATATTGATTCTGCATTCCAATAACACAACAATAATAACACACATGTCACACAAGGATAAAGCATGGTATTTCTTTGACAACAAGTCAGTGAAGACGTCCAGACTGAAGTCTGTTTTGAACTGAAAATTGTTTTGAAAGTAAATAATATAATAAACTTGGCTTTTGTAGATCCATGATGCAACTCTACAAGCAGACTAAATGTACAATGCACAAAGTCATTGCATTGTACTTTATTGTATTTTATTTTTTTCACACTTCAAAAATGGAAATTTCTCTATTTGACCCTCTGTCCTCTGTCCATCTGTCTGAAGAGAGTACAAGGACAATGCCACTCTGGCCCAGCTAGTGCAGGACAAACTGGATGCATACAAGGCTGATGATCCCACAATGGGAGAGGTATGTTACTTATTCTAAAATTAACTTAAAATATGAAACAAATTTCACTATCATTTTTTTTGGTTGATTTCTTCTTTTCTGTGCAGGGTCCAGATAAGGCTCGCTCACAGCTAATTATCCTAGACCGAGGTTTTGACCCAGTCTCCCCAGTCCTGCATGAGCTCACTTTCCAGGCCATGGGCTACGACCTGCTGCCCATTGAGAACGACGTCTACAAGTACAGCAGAATCACAATCACACATAGTAGACAGTGTACATTTGTGTGAAAACTATTTTTTTCAAACAAGAAAAAAGAAATCAAAAACAAGTGAACAAATACAGCCCAGCACAGCTTAAGGAACCTAAAGAAAGAAAGTTGACAAAGGAATGATTTGTAATGAGTATAACAATCTAGAAAACACATTTATCTTAAGCCAAAACAAACTGCCGAATAATGATTGCTATTATCTAAGAAAGCTCAGACCTACTTATCTTATCACTTAACTAATCTCTCCTCCATTATTTGAGTTACCTCCAGGATCAGAGCAGTAGTGTCAACTGGTGGAGTTAGATGTTGACTTGCTAGCTGTGTGTTGGTCTGGCTAGCTCTGGACACCTTTTGAGTGTTAGTGTTGTGTTTAGACATCCTTTACTAGTTTCCAATGGTTAACAAGGTTAACAACAAATATCCATCAGTGAGCAGGAATGCAGGTAAAATGTCATTAATACTAGGGTAGGAACGAGAGTTTAGCGAGCCATCATCACATGATGAAAAGGTTTGAGTCAATTCTGAGAGACTTAATGAATTCTTCTCAGAATTAATAAATAAATTGAGTTTAAAAAAGATTACTTGACCTACAGGAAAGAGACAACTTTTTGCTATAGCCTTAACAATGTTGATATATATATATATATATATATATATATATATATATATATATATATATATATATATAATGGGGATATATAATGGGGAACAGAGGAAGAGGAGCTGGAGGAGGGACCATCATGGGAGGACAAACCCCTACATGGGATGTACCACCGGAACATAACTGAAGTGGCTGATATCAAAAAATCCTACCAATGACTGAGGGACAGCACAGAGGCACTCATCATGGCTGCACAGGAACAGGCCCTGAGCACCAGAGCAATAGAGGCCCAGATCTACCACACCAGACAAGACCCAAGGTGTAGGCTGTGCAAACAGGCCCCTGAGACAATCCAACACGTAACTGCAGGGTGTAAGAAGCTGGCATAGTGTACAGGAACATCTGCACGGAGTAAGGACTGGAAACCCCGAAGTCAAAGTGGAAAACACCTCCAAAGGTGGTAGAGAATGACCGAGCCAAGATCCTGTGGGACTTCCAGATTCAGACTGACAGAATGGTAATGGTGAACCAACCAGACATTGTTGTGGTGGACAAACAGCAGAGGAAAGCCGTTGTGGTTGATGTGGCAATACCAAGTAATTGCAACATCAGGAAAAGGCTGCGGAGGGAGAAGGACAAAGTTTTTATATATATATATATATATATATATATATATATATATAAATATATATATACCCCCGGAGGATGAAGGATCCAGGATAAAAAAACGTTGTCGTCCTGGGGTTCTGCGCAGTATCTTTGCTGTTCCTAATACTGCATATGTACTACTACTGAAATATACAGTATATATATAACTGTGATTTCATTGTGCTGCAGATACGAGACCAGTGGCATTGGAGATTCTCGTGAGAAGGAGGTTCTGCTCCACGAAGACGATGACCTTTGGGTGAGCCTGAGACACAAGCACATCGCAGAGGTGTCCCAGTGAGTACAGTTCATGTTAAATTTCATTTTTTCTTTGTGATTAAATTGATATTCATAGATTTTATCTGTGTTTATGTTGTACTTGCTTATAGTTAGTGTGTTACTTGTAGTAAAGATTGAATATATAGTCTGAGAAAGGAGGGAATGTGCAGTCAGTAGATTAATAGAAAAAGCTCAATTTAAACATAGACAAAATCTTTCCTGAACAATTGAATAACATTATACTTAGTTCAGGAGTTTGGGTACTATAGTGTGTTCCAAGACAAATTTAATGACAAACAAAGCCTGAAACACCCCTTTAAATGCATAAACTCTTTTGGTGTTACATTTGGCTGTAATTATTCCCAGGGAGGTGACCCGTCAGTTGAAGGAGTTCTCTGCCAGCAAGAGGATGAACACTGGAGAGAAGGTGAACTACAGCAGGGCTTTATGTCATGTAGTCATGTATGCCTAAACTACCTAAACCTTCAATAAATGCTGATATATAGTTACATATTTATTTTGCTGCATGTGTCTGACATTAGATAGCCAAAAGAGCACATGTCTTAATAATTGTATAAAACTAAATGCATTTCTTTTATTAAATTATGTCTATTAAATGTGGGTATAATAAAAGGTTGTCATCTAATTCTACTTACATGCAAATGACCATTTGCATGTTTTATTGTGTTTTCATGTGTTTTTTTCTTAATTTTAGACCACAATGCGGGACCTGTCCCAGATGCTGAAGAAGATGCCCCAGTACCAAAAAGAGCTCAGCAAGGTCTGTCTGTCCACTCCAGTGTTTGGCTGTGACTGGAAGAAGTCCTGGTTCTAACAGTGTGTGTTTGTGTGTTGCTCAGTACTCCACTCACCTGCAGCTGGCTGAAGACTGCATGAAACACTACCAAGGAACAGTGGACAAACTGTGCCGCGTGGAACAGGTGAGAGACTTGTGGTCAACTAATTATTTTTTGGATGAAGAATGAAGATGACGAATTTTTGAGGTGCACTTTAACAGTTTTACAAAATATTTGATATCAAATGTTTGTGTCTTATTTAGTAGATGTAGATAAAATAACGTCTACATCCTGCCATTGTGACACACAGGCTCCTCTGCTGCATTTTATACTTGTTGTAATAAGTCTTTAGTCTTTGTCCAAATCTTTATTGTAATTTTTCAAGAAAATTACAAGGGTGAGACATTACAGATTCAGGAACAGCATGTACATATACCTTTAGGCAGTTTATATATATGGATGGATGGATACATGCATGAAACCATTAATATATCTGTAAACCGTCTTAATTCACCACCTCACCTCATATGTTGTTATTGACAGACTGCAATGTCTCAAATAAAATTGTATTGAATTGAATTGTATTATGTTGCTCTCCATAAACTTTAGTCTTGGTCACGACCCAGTCTGGGCTTGTGTGTTGTTTTCACTACAACTCCACTTCCCTCTCCTTGTAACAGGACTTGGCCATGGGCACTGATGCTGAAGGAGAGAAGATCAAGGACCCTATGAGGGCCATTGTCCCCATTCTGCTGGACGCCAACGTCAGCACATACGACAAGATCCGCATCATTCTCCTCTACATCTTCCTCAAGAACGGTAACTCAGAATAATACGTGAACAAAATAGAACATTTCATATTGGTTTTGATTATAACATAATATGAATCCCCTTTATCCCATAGTCGACTGAAGTTATTAAATGTAAACTGAACATATTTCCCAGGCATCACAGAGGAGAATCTGAACAAGCTGATCCAACATGCTCAGATCCCTCCAGAGGACAGTGAGATCATCACCAACATGGCCCATCTGGGGGTCCCCATCATCACAGACGTAAGACCACACCAGTCACATCATTGTTGTAATGTTTAGAATCATGCTGAATTTCCAGAAATAAAGCAGCTTAAGCACATTTTAGAGTATGAAGTAGCATCCTGTTATTCATTATGATACTCTCATTAAATATTATTGTTCTTTTTATTCTTTACAGAATGTGTATGTTTCCAAATTTGACAAAAGGAACAGGGATAGAGAGTGTGCACCTTCTCATTCTCATTAAAGAGTAATATCTTACAGTGTACTCAATATCATCTTATCTCAGATTTGAACAGAGGAACTTAATATGCATTACTATAAAGTAAATGAGCTAAAATATACCTACTGAGGAAAAATGTTATTTTTTTACTGGTTTTCAAATGTTATTAAGTTTTATTAAGTCTGTGAAGGTTCTCAGTCATCCAGGTCATCTTGAAGAAAAGGTTAAATTAAAAGCACTTGGACTCAGTTTTCAAAGTGAAGACGTCTCTAATTCCAAGAGACTTTATCAATTCTGAGTTCAACAGGTAAGAGAGCTGAGCTTATATCTCTAAAGAGAGGGGTTTCTCCTGAAACCAAACCTGATGGACCAGGCTGTTCTGGTCTCACAGTCGTTGGCTCTGGAAGGACAGTGTGACTCCTGATGTGAGAGTCGTTAATGCTCAGGAGAGTTGTTAGTGACACTGTTACATTCAGGTGTTGTTGTCCTTCTAAGACACCCTGCTTCACCTTGAAAACCTAGCATTGTATGTATCTTTAATGTTGTTTTAAGTGCAACAAACTATTTTAACTCAGCAACAGAGAATGTTTAAATGTAGCCAATTTAAAGTAAAGAAGCAAAAAGTTGTATGCTGCTTGCTCAAAAGTGAATGCATCAAATCCCACCGGCCAAAGTGGCTAGTGGACGTCACTGTGTTAACTGCCAAAGCTGAAATTCACTCGCATTTGGCTGGGAGGTGAGTGTTAATGTCAAGTCCTGAATGTATTGGTCTTTAGTGTTGAGTTCATGAGAGTGTACATCTGAAGCTTACTTACAACCTACAACAGACATTGCTTGACCAATAAAAAAAATAAATGCGTTGCCTTTGCCTCTTTTATTGTCAGGAGAACATAAAAATCCATCTAAACCTAAATTAACATAGCTTAGTGATTTGTAATCTTTTCTGAACCTAGAAAGGGTCAAATACACTGTCACAAGGTTGACAAATATTTTAATTTAACATGGGACCCCATCCGTCCACCCTGATTAGACAATTTAAATAAATAAATGCTTGAGATCCTGGAAAATCCTGGAGATCCTAAAATTATTGGTTTATTTTTGCGACACATGACATAAATACTCCCTTTTTCAGTCCACTCTGCGCCGAGGAAAGAAGATGGACAGGAAGGAGCGAGTGAGTGAGCAGACCTACCAGCTGTCCCGTTGGACCCCAGTGGTCAAAGATATTATGGAGGTCAGTCTACAATGAGACTTTACAAATCATGTCTGATGTTAAGTATACTATTACTTTATTAAATTCACAGTAATAGTTTGGACATTCTACTGCTGCTCCTTTTTCTTCTTTGATAAACTAACAACAGTTGGTTGTTTGTTTCCATCTGACGGTCATTGTCTAAATGTGGCTCTTTACTTTAGACCGTGTGGTTGCTAGGAGACCTGTGCAGGCTGCCCGGGGCTGTAGGTTCTGTAAAGGCAGTAAAGCTGATAAGCACATGTTCCGTCCCCTTTTTGTCTCTGCAGGACGCTATTGACGACAAGCTGGACACCAAGCACTACCCCTACATCTCCACCCGCTCCTCGGCCTCCTTCAGCACGACTGCCGTCAGGTACCACAGACACTGTCTTTATGAAAGCCCAAACACAGTCCTAGTTATAACTATGGCCTGTTTTTATTTTATTTTTTTTGGTACACACTTGGAAAACAGAGTAGCCATTACAGATAGTACCAAGACAACAAACTCCACATTTAGTGTCACATTTTACAAGCTATTTAACAACAAGTCTTATTTTGTGACTGAATAAATTTTCTTATTATGATCTGGTCTTTTAAAGGGTGAGAAAAATCATCAGATCATTTAATGGGAGTAGAAGATAGGCCTAAGGAAAATTAAGAAATAGGGACAAGTTAAGAAGGTCTATCAAATGTGTAAATTGCCATAGCAGTGAAATGGTGAGTTCCCCTGCTGAGGTCTAAAAGTGTTGCTTGGTAAAAAGATAAATACTTTTCTTGAGATACTTGAACAGCTTCAATTTACACAGCAACTGCTCTTTAACTGTTTTTTAATTAGACCACAAGCAGAGAAAAATAGCTAGCTGCAGCTGCAGGGCTAACCATGATGATTTTAATGATTTCACTGAACTGAAAATAATAACTTGGGAAGGGAGAGAACTTTAAATACACTGTGTGATTTTCAGCCCAAATTTGACCTGATCTCTGGTTATACAACAATTTTTGCGTCGGTACGGATTTCAAATTTGTCGTGCATTCTTGTCTTTCTGTGAACGAGGGGCTTCAAGGGGCCATCAACCCCTGCCTGCACCTTCTTGACTGGCAACCTGATGGTCCGATCAAATTCTTGAGAACTGTTTGCTCCGGGTCTGCTCCGACCACAATTTCTACCTAAGATTGTGGTCGGAGCAGACCCGCATTAGGAAAAGCTATATTTTTAGGTTTTATGATGGTTTTAATACCTGTGCTTCCTCATTAAAGCCTGTTAAACTGAGATAGATCAGATGAGGGTAAAAAGTAAAATGCACATCATCAGTACAAACATTGTGAAGGATCTATAAAAATCAAAGGGATTAGGAAAAGGAAAGCAAAAAGTATATCATAAACTGAATTCAATATTGTTGCATACTGAATAAAAATTTTCACCTTTTCCCTGCAGCGCTCGATACGGCCAGTGGCACAAGAACAAGACCCCCGGAGAGTACCGCACAGGACCCCGCGTCATGGTCTTCATCATTGGGGGCGTGTCTTTCAGCGAGATGCGCTGTGCCTACGAGGTTACACAGGCCAATGGGAAGTGGGAGGCCGTCATCGGTGAGTGGCGGGACGTGGACGCCGCAGAGAGATGGAAAACAGGGCCATAGGTCTAGAGTTTAGAATGCTAGAGCCTTGTCTGAAGACCTGCGAGTGAAAAAGCTAAAAGTGGAAAAGTTGTGTCGTATAGTAGTATAATAACTTCTGGTCAAAACAGATCCTTCCAGGATTACAACTTTTCTGACATTTCTATAGTTTTGTTATTTAGTCTATTTATTTTGTCTTTTATGTAAAGTTCTCTGTTTTTGTTGGCGTTGCTAACGCTTTGCCAGTTGTCGTGTTTTAAATGTTTTTTTAATGTTTTTGCTGCTTCTGTCGATGTCTCTAAATCAACTGTTGTCTTTGAATTGCAGCGACACCATGTCTTTTCTCTGTCCCTGTTTTGTTTGTGCAACATGGCGAATGTTTGTGCGTGTGTGCAACCCAGTCCTCAAGAAATATTATGTTCTTACAAATCTCAGATATGTGGCATAATTTATGGTGTATGATATTATAGACTTTGGTACCAGGCTTTTTTTCCACACAACATTCCAGCAATTGATCCCACCATTAACTATGTATATTCCCTTTCAATTACTAAAATTATATTTTTGAGGGTTTGATCAATCACCACCTTGGAGCATTGCTGTCAGGACCTAACCTTATCCAAGTCAGCCAAGACCCAATCCCCAATATAAAGGCAATAACATTTTTTGTATTTTAAACAATATCTTAACTGTTTATAGTTTATATATATATATATATATAGTTT
Organism: Neodontobutis hainanensis; assembly: GCA_024349245.1. Classification (NCBI taxonomy): domain Eukaryota; kingdom Metazoa; phylum Chordata; class Actinopteri; order Gobiiformes; family Odontobutidae; genus Neodontobutis; species Neodontobutis hainanensis. The sequence continues at coordinate 423,015 of JALDNG010000221.1, forward strand.
ATATAAGGACCGAATGTGACCGGATTTTGCCCACAGACCTATAACTTCAGATTTGGAATGACAGCAGTATTTCATTAAAAAAATATTTTTATTGATTTACCAAATTTACCAAACACCCAAAAATGATAAGGTTATGTGAAATACTAAATGAAAGTAACGACCAAAGTCTGTGTAGTGGCAGCAGAATCATGTACAGTATGTGTAATATATTGTATGTCATGAAGCAGTTCCATACTCGATTAGTTTTATCCTGGACATTGTATATTCTTGAAATTAATGTCTCAAATGAGCCACCAAATTACTACCTCATACTGCCAAAGCGAGAAATGCTCAGCCTCTGGCGTTGATTTGTTTTTGTTGTGGGTTTGTTAAATCCGCGTGGAGCCCACTCGGCCCGACAGAAATCTATTTGCAGAGATGAGAGAACACAGACACGTTAAGCGAGTGAGTATCTTTTGTTCAAATGCATTTAAATTCCATTTGGTATAGTATTTCTGCTGTACCTGTGACAATGGGACGGCTTTAGTCTCAAGCCCTGAAGTCAGTACTTATAGAATCTTTGTTACATTATTAAAGAAGGTGGTGATGAGATTTTAAACTCGCTGTAAAAAAAGCAGACCACACATCAGTGGTTTGCAGGAGCGTCACATTGATTGAAGACTGGTCCAGTGTGAATGTGTCTCTGTGTATTTATTTGTACAGTATTATATGGTGCTGGGTGGTGTTGTGGGTGTCCTGTTTAACCCTTTTCTGTGTCAGAGCGAGTGCATGGGGGAGGGGCACGTGCTGAGAGACGTGTGGTGAAAGCCCGGCTCTGTTCCTCCACAGGTTCCACCCATTTGCTCACCCCAACCAAATTCTTATCGGACCTGCAGCACCCCGACTTCAGAGAGTCCACTAGGGTGTCCTTTGAGGAGGCAGAGCCCTCAGCCGAGTGAGGCAGACAGAGAGAGGCAGGGAGAGAAATCACACTGACAAAAGTAAAGGCAGCCGCCCAAAGAAGCCCTTCTGACGCTCCAGCACAAGGGCTTCCTCCTTCTTCTTTGAACACTACTGTTTTCTGTGCCTCCACCCCTTCCTGTGTCCCTCAGGGATGGACACCCCCACTCCTTTAGCCACTCATGGGCTGCTCTGTCAGAATACACTTCTGTAGCTAATCAAGCCTTCTGGTTTGTGAGCATTTCCCTTATGGCCACTAGCTGCTGGCTTCAAACCACCTTTAAAGGCATATTATGCAGGGTTTTATAAAAAAAATAATTATTACTCACACTATGGGAATCCATTTAATTCCACACCAATGTCCAACTAAAGCAATGTGGAGAAAAAGATTCAGAAATGAAAGTTGACTTGACTCATACTCTGCATAGTATTCCTTTAAATGTATAATTCCCCAAGTTTAAATAATGTCTGTATGGCAAAGACTGCTTGAGTTGTAATAATATGGTATCCCATAATTAAGGGATTTATACTTATTTTTTATTTTGTGTGGCCCTTACATAAGAATCTAGGTTCATTATACAATGATATATTTATATTCCCTAAACAATATAAAATATTAGATTAGGTACCCACAATGGATAACTTTGCAAACAACTTGAAAAATGTACATATTTATATTATTCATATTGAGTTTTTGAAGATTTTTTTAAAACTATGTTAGCTATTAGATTAAACTGCTGATTTCAGTTTAGTTGGCATTAGCTCAGCCACTTCAAATAAAATATAATATATTCTGACTTTCTGTTCAAAGGATAGAAATCAAAACTTTAGGCCATCAGTGATTAACTCAACATTATGGCAGGAAGAGAAGTCTGCTCTGCGGCAAACCCATGTTTGAGGGGGTGGTGGTCCATCTCTGCTGCTTTGTACCATCATCTTTGGGTGGATTAAATCATCCTTCAGTCCTCACCCAAAGGCCCTTTGTGCCACTTGAACCTGATTTAATCTACCCCTGAGATTCATCTTCAGTTTGACCGTCCGATTAACACTTTACAGAAACAATCATCTTTTGTTTTAGGACCAGTCCTTTAGTTGATGTGGATTTCAAAGAAGGGATTTATTGTTTTATTCCACTCTGAGCCCATCACTCTTTTTCAGCCCTCTGTTCTGTGCTCTTGTCTCATGACCTGTCCACAGAGAGACCGTCTGATAACTAACTTGATGGTGGAGTCACACCGGGCAGTGTGGGGGCACACTCAGATGCTGACTTCTGTCATCTGTGTTGTCTTCTTTGTCTCCTGGTCTTTCTCTGCCGTAAAAGTCTCTCTGCTGACAGTCTGAGGCTGTAGCACTGCTCCGCCTGATATGCTTTAGCACCAACTAAAACAAGATGCCAAAGCTCACAAACTGCTGCCACAAATCTCTCTTTTCCTTAAAACCGTAACCCTCCATTTTTCCCGAATATTAACATTACCCATTAACCCAGGCATTATTAAGTTATAGTATTCAGGCAAAGAGGCCTCTATTGGCTCATTGACATCATGCAGCCATGTCACTAAAGTAGGCGTACATTGATCCCACATCCTGAGCATCTGGTGTGAAAGTGGAATTTCCACATACAGTCTATGAAAGCTCTTTGCTAATGAGCAAGCTAGAATCTTCAACCTCTAGGTTGTCAAGAGCCCAGACATGGCTAACCTACATCTTGTAGCTAGTGGATGCTAAGTGGCACAAACAGAAGCTCCATGACCACCTCTTTAGCACTTTTTGTAACTTATCAGAAGTCAGGATTTACACAGGGCATCCATGTCATTGTGAACTAATCTGCTAAAGCGATATCGTTCCAAACCAACCTTTTTGCTTTTCTGGTTTTCTCAGTAGCAGCTCTCACCATTCGCAGTATGACCGACCGTCCCACATACTGCCACACTTTCTGAGCAAGCGGCTATCACGTACAAAAACAAAGTCTTTGTTTTTTGTTTTGTCGGTCCGAGCGACTCATGTTCAATAGTTTATAGTGTTGTTGGAGCTTAAGTGTGTCACAATTGCGTTGTGTTTCTGGGGCGTAGCGTCCCACGAAGCTGCCTGTTTTAGAAAAGAGGAGAGAAGCGGGTCAAGCCGGTCCTGTTGAGCTCTGTGTTTATCCCACTGACAGTTAAAAGGAGGATGGCAAACTCTGTTTCTAAATATAATCTTCTGGCTCCATAAAGTCTTACATTCTCTGAGATTGCTTCCAAGGCTGTCTACTAAACGCTATGGCTGATGTTACAGTCCACTCTTTTTTCCTGTCAGTGAGTGACCCCTAAACCTCATTCCCACAACCTCTACATCACTGTAACAACCCAACTGTGATAGGCTTGCCTCTTTCTCTTCTGTCTTAACCTTGAACTTCCTCTACTACTACTATCACTTTGCCACCTCCAAATACTAATGTCTCCATAGAAACATGCAGCTTTGCCAGAGAAACAAACCAATGTCTGATGTATGCTGCTGATAAAGTTGAACAGGTCTGAGGAGGAGTAAACTGAACTCTCAATTATCCTTTTAATGATGTAAATACAGCAAAATACACAAATTGAGTGGAGTTTGTTTTACTCCAAACCAGCACCTTTTCAAATGTTCTTTGTTGTAAATGTGTCTTCAGCTGTCTCCAGTGTCACCCCAGTGTTTCTTAGGTCATTGTTTAAAACTTACCTTTGAAATTCTTTGTACTTTTAATCTGACCGTCTATATTATTATTATTTTGCCATGTTAGTGCTTTGTTTTCACTGCTTGCATACTTGTGAAGGACCCCACAGGTCACTGTGCACCTTTTGCTTACACCTGATTGGCTTTCATATTATTGTAGCTCATTGTAGCCAATAGTAGTGTGTCGCCATCACTGCTTCCATTATGTTCAGTGTTTAGATGCATTTAAATCCAGAGAGTTGAGAAATGACCAAAACCTCATTTGTCAGGTCACTTCCTGGAGACCACCGCTGTATCATCAAATTGGAGAAATTTTAAATGGAAGTCAGCGGTTGACAGCTATTGTTTGATGCCTTTTTCCATGGTTTATGGACAACACAAGTCTCACACTGATTGCATATTGTTTAACATTTAAAACCTCAGCTGTAAATACAGACTAGACATATTTACTTGTCATGTCAGGAGAATCCAATACCAACTTTTGTGTTCATAAACTGTCACGAGGATGTTCACAGGACATGTGCTCATACATGTCATGAAATGGGCCTTGTAGTTTTACTCAAGGGCGAGGGGTTCGGTAATAGGGCATGAGGCTCAATTACCAAAAAGATTTTGCTGCAGTACCTTGAGTGTCCACTATATTGCATTCATATTTAGCAACACGTTTTGTGTGAATAGTGATGGAGTGTTAGGCAAATAAGATTATCAGGTTTAAATCTGTATAATTAGTTTAACATGTTTCTTGATCTGTAGTACTCTAGCAAGTCAAACAATGCTAATAAAGCACAAAGCATAAAACCAGGTGATAGCAAGGATTGTTAGGCCGAGATAGCAATGACTGTTTTATAATTTTGGTTAAATACCTTCTTAAGAGTAGCATGTGACAACACGTGTGTTTATCCTAGCATTTTGTTTTTAGCAATAATGAATAATGTAAACAACTGCATATCTTACAATATTTTACAACAAACCATATCCTGTCAATATGACGCAAGGTAAATACTGACATCTTGTTGCTTGGTTTCTTTAGCAATGTAAACATTTTGGCATTAACATATAAAATGGTAAAATGCCCTTATTATGCACATGCACAGTCTGAGCATGCACAGTTCTTTCGTTACTGGGATGAAACATGTAAACATTTCAGAATAATGTTCAAACAAACTGTGGAGAGTATGAGGCCCCCACACGCCCAGGGCCAGTTGCACAGTACATACTGATCACCACAATCAACACACACTTGGTGTTCCTCTGAAACATTCATTTTATTTAAAAATTTTTTTATCCCTGTGGGGAGAATCCTACTCGGCAGCCGCACCAGGGGGCGCCTAACATGTTTTTGATGTTGTGCTGACATGACACGCAGGTTATACGCAGTGACCAGCAGACTAGGGGAAACTTTATTAGTAGCCACTCAAGGTACTGCAGTGAAAAAATGCTATGGGGCCCAGAATGGATTTTCCCCATAGACCCTTTTTGTATTTTTAAATAATACAAGCGGCAGTAGCTCAGTGGTAGAGCGGCCATCCTTCGCCCGGCGGGTGGGCGGATCGATCCTCGCTCGAAACCCAATCGATCCCAAAACATCATAACATCACACTCTCCCCCGCATACTGTCGTTGTGTCCTTGGGCAAGACACTTAACCTACATTGCCTGCAGGGATGTTCTGTAACACTGGTAATAGTTTAATGTATGTAAAGTGCTTTGAGTGCCTACTACAGTAGGTGGATAGGCGCTATATAAAATTATAATTATTTAAGTATTTATTTAAGCTGCGTGTTCATCTCAGTGCTGTCAGTTGTACAGTGACAGAATTAGCATTAGCCACCAAACACCACAAATTGTGCAAAATCAAGATGGTTTGGAACAAACAACAGGTGTTTGATGTCAGAGCCTCAGGAGAAAACATCAGAGACTGGATCTGCCCTGTTTTTTTTAAAACCAGGGCAATAAACCCCTAATTGCACCAACATGGTGGGGTAACCATAGTAACTAACAAAATAGTTAGCTTATGTTATAGTTCTCATGCTAAAAAATAAATTTATATGCTGATGTATCCTTTGGATTTTGTCAGTTTGTTGTCTGGAAACGTTTTATTTTAGGCTGTCTACTTGTTAAAATGAATAGGAAAGATACTTCCATTACCAATATGCATGTGCAACTTTTCACCTGCTCTATGTGTTGCACAACGCAGAAACAAACTCAGAAGGCAATATACTTTATTCACCAAGGAGCAACATCCATTGAAAATTAACCACGGCCATTACTTCCACATCCTACATTGATATATCAATATATGGATAGTAAAATGGGTATTAGCTGTATATTTTTTTATTATATTTTATCTTTAAGTGAACAAACAGCATGTGAGAAAATTACAACATTAAGAAAAAAGGCAATTACAATATAGTTGCTGCTCCCCACTGACTCCAATTCAAACTTTTTCCAACTAAAAGACAAATAGGGGTCTGCTGTAAAGGCCTGACTTATAGTAGGTTCTCTATAGTGGTAGGAGTCAAAAAATGACATGCTTGGAGTGTTGCTTTGGAACTGTTACAGATCTTTTATCAATGACCAATAATGCAGTACATTGTCTAAAAAGGCTTAGACATTAAAGCAGCAATTCATTTAATTTCAAAGAAATGGCATTCGTTTTTTGGAGTGCTGTGTACCAAAAGCTTTGCATAGACTTAGTTAGAGCCTCTATGATGCGACATATACACATATGTCGATACAGCCCTAAAATTCATAACCAGTAGACTTGCACTTGACTGTTCCATCTTCACTTTAGAGATATTTCATCACATCGAGCTGCACTCATTCCCACTAGACTCCATTAGAGCTGAAAACACATTTATATCATTTGCCTCTTAAACGTCCAAACCCAGATCTGACTTGTGCTTTCTGTGTGTCCAGGATCGACCCACATCTTCACCCCCACCTGCCTGCTGGAGCAGCTCAAGGCCATGAACAAACCAGACGAGGAAGTCGCGAGCTAAAAAAACCCTCCAATGGCTGCTCTCCTCCTCTGCCCTCTTCACCCCCTCATTAACCCCTTTACCTCCACAGACCTCTCCATAATCGTGTATGCATCTTGCTTGAGAAGAAAAAAAGACGTCATACCTTACAAAAAATGATGTTGTATCAAAGAATTGCAAGTATTCATGTTTTACAATGGATGCAACTATATTAACTTATAAAAACTATTGACAAAGTAAGGCCATTCAAAACCAAATTGTAATATTGTATGCTATAAACCTGTGAGTTATATCAGACGCTGGAGGAAAGACGTTTGAGAGTTTGATGTTGTATAATAGATCATATCAATCAACATGCAATATATACAGTATAAATATATTTAATTGGAGAGAACCCTGATCCTTTGCTCTAATTTCAGATGTTTGTATTCAGTAGCATGCTTGGACTCGTTTGAACTGTTAACTGTGTTTGTATCCAGTTTGGATGTCAAGGGAACTGCAGCTTTCTTACAAGAAATGACGCTTACATATTCCATTGAAAAGTCATGTTTTGAGAGGTTTGTGCACATTTCCACAAGTAGTCACACAACTAGTACGGCTGTGTCAAACAGCATAAGTTTGGGTCAAAAAGGTTAAGTTTGCAGGGCTCTAACTAGGCGCTACCTCGTCAGAACAAAATGGAGCGACGTATGTCTTTCAATTACAAGCAAAAGATTTTTGACTTGGCCTGTTGCCCAAGGACCACTAATTTGGCCCTTTGAGGGACAAAGTTTGGTATATGGTATGCTAAGGCTTCTCTGTTTTATAATTTTAGTTGAAATGAACACCTTCAAAAACTAGCCTGCAACAGCTAATTTAACTATCAACTTGTTTCTTACAAGTAGCCTAAAAAGTACCCTAGACAAATGCTCTTTTCCTCACAATATTCACATTATCTAGACCTTCTTTAACCATTTGCAGTTACGACTAGATTTAGCGAGGCCAAGTTGTAACTGTTAGCGTCCAGCTAGGTTACCATGTTAGTTAGTAGATAAGAAAATGTAAAATGACTTGAGGTTAAACTCTTAACGTTGAACATTAGCAGTTAGCCTAACCTTACACAATTTTACCAAGCTACCCAGACTGTATCTAGAACTTCCCGTTCTCTTGCCGTTAAGGGCCTTGTTCGACAACGTTTATCTTCTAATAAACTCTACAATAACATCTTGAATTGGGACACACTCGCACCCATCAGTGAGAACGCACAACTGAGGGACACGAGGGCGTAAGTGAAGCCCGGGAGCTTTTAATACTCTTAAAACATAACTTTTCAGTGGACATACTTTTACTCACGCTTGTCTAAACAGCAGCAAATTAAGCTCTGTAAAAAGCCAAACGTGTAAAGTATTTACTTGCCACAAACTTTTCCTTTCTCTGGAAAAAATATCTTCATGTTTTAATGTCTAATGGCCACTGCTTGCTTAATCTTAGGGGGCCAGTTGTATTTTTAGTATTGTATCTTGTTGGTCTTTTCATTTGGTTAGTAATGTTTCATTGGGCCATGCACTAGTAGTGTCGTGTTAAACGCCATATGTTGCTGTTTTTGCGTCTAACTGTCGACTGGTGATATTTCTGACTGTGAAGTAGTGAACTCTTTCATTATAAAAAAAATAATAATAAAAAATAAGCCAATGTGAAGCCAATGTGTTTGTGACGTTGTAGCTGTTAGTTTGCCACTGGGATAAAAAAAGATTTTCTTTTGCCTGTTACCTCCTTTAGTACAATGTAAAAACCCCTCCAATGGTGAATGGCTTTGCAGAAATAATAAACCGTTTTTATTTTTCTCTTCCGTCCCAGTGCCCCTGCTCCAGCCAAACAAGCTGTATATTGCACTTTGATGCGTTTTTTGTGATGCAAACGCTTGACTTTATGTTTTATTTTTGTTTTTTTATTATCATTTGCTGTTATATAGGGTAATTTATAAAGATTATTTATAAAGGGAAAAAAATTGACCAACAGATGCATTAGTCTGCCCTTTACCTGTTTAACTTATTGGGACTGTATGTTTGCGAGTGTTGAAGCACAAACAATACTTTCACGTGTACCTATATGTACTAATGTGTAATAAATTGGCTTCCAGTATGTCACAGGCTCAACTTCATTGCCTTCAGTTTTCAAGATTGTATATAGAATGTTATTATTATATGAATTATATTCATTCATTTTCTTTGCAAATGTTGTGATTCAGTCCTTTCTACAGACGATAACCTAAAGGTACACTGTGTGAAATGTTGCAGTATACAGTTAAACAAAATTAAACAAATCAGTCAAATCTATGAATTCACTAATGTACAATCACATCACAATTGCTGCTTGTTTTGATTGCTAGAAACAGTTAAACATGTTCCACATTATTTAGCAACAATGAGCAGCTACTGACTAAAATGAAATAAAGCAAGTACAGTTCTACTCTAAAAATGTTATTCTTTAAAAGAGCCAAGTTAAAAAAAATTGTGTTAACATACTTCATATAACATAACATACATAACATAACATATTTCCAAAACAGTAAGACTATTCAAACATTAATATTATTAAAAGGTATTGTATTGTGAAATAGAGAGTAGATATCAAATGTTTGTCTGAGTGGTGTTGCCATACCCAAGCCTCTCTCATGGAAGCTTTTAAAAGGTCCTTGAGTAAGGGCGCCACCATACATCAATATACCTCTGTCCACCAGAGGGCAGGCTCCAAAAGCAGAAATATAAGGAGAAACCCAATGGCAACTTTGCAAGTGCAATAATCATGTTTACAGCCTGGTACAAAAGATGGCTCCAGTCTCTAGAGCTATGTTTTTACCATGTGACAACTCTGAATTATATGTCCGTTTATGCTATCTGAAAACTATTGTTTTACTGTGGTGTAGAAAAACTAGTATTGTTAGAGGATCAGCACACTTTCTTAATGAGCATTACTAATTTTGTTTCAAATTTTTGAAAGTAAAATAACCTTCAGACTTTTTCATCTGGGTGTGTTCATAGTCAACTGCATGTCCCTACAGGGCTACCGTATCTGCACTTTCACTTTAGATGTTATCAAAAATAATACATTTAAAAATAGGGTTAGTATTTTAGAGCCTATTTATCTATCACATATTAAAGATATTAAAGATAAAAGGTGCAATACACAGTATTAAGAACTGGGTTTGTAAACTTTTGATCAGGGTCATTTGGGTAGTTTCTGTTTTTATTATGATTTAAAAAGGGTAAACCTACAGTATGTTGTTTGTAAATAATAAATGGTTTCACCCAACCATTAACTATGAATGAAAAAAATGTTTTACATTTACATACATTTAGTCATTTAGCAGACGCTTTTATCCAAAGCGACTTACAGGTGAGGAAAACAATGGAAACAACTTCAACAACACAAGGTAACAAAAAGCATAAGTGCACAAAAAACTAGTCAGTTAAAACCTAGCACAGTAATCAAAGCCAAAGATAAGATTTTTTTTTTTCCTTAAGAAAAAGAATCGATAGAAAGGAAGTAGAATTCAGTGTTTGTCAGTCAGGTGTTGACGGAAAAGATGTGTTTTCAAGTGTTTTTTTAAAGATGGCTACAGAATCTGCTGATCTTGTAGCAGCAGTTCCACCAATGTGGAACAGATCCAGAGAAAGTGCGTGAGAGTGATTTTTTTTCCTTTTTGGGATGGTACCGCCAGACGTTGTTCATTTGCAGATCGCAGGGATCTGGTAGAACATAGGTCTGTATCTGTGAGTGGAGGTATGAGGGGGCAGAGCCAGTGGTTGTTTGTAGGCCAAGAGCATAGCTTTGAACTTGATGCGGGCATCAACTGGGAGCCAATGTAACCTAATGAGGAGAGGAGTTACGTGCGCTCTCTTCGGTTCTTTAAAGACCACTCCATTCTGGATGAGCTGCAGAGGTTTGGTTGTGCAGCAGGGAGTCCAGCCAGAAGAGCATTGCAATAATCCAGTTTGGACAAGACAAGAGCCTGGACTAGGATTTGCGTAGAGTGCTCCGATAGGAAAGGTCTAATTTTCCTAATGTTGTAGAGGATGAATCTACAGGACCTGGTGGTGCTGGCAACATGACTTGTGAAGTTTAGCTGATCATCAATTACCACTCAGTGCTGGACGGTGTAATGGTTGATGAACC